>CM021102.1:251281150-251881150 GCA_007115665.2 Sequoiadendron giganteum | reverse complement strand
AGCAGTGCTCTTCTCAAATCCATCAAAGGATGAAATAGATAGCTTCCCTAATGGGTGCTCCAAATATTTTGGCTTAAGTGGTGAATGGTAAGTTCTTTTCTTATTCTTCTTCATTCCCATGAAATATCTCAAAGATAATACCTCCTTAATCTAATGGTCCACAAACCTATACTCTTCATAAGCTCTTGAGATTTCATCTTGAAGGGTAGTTTCTTTGCCTAGGACCTCTTCTACTTTCTAAATAAATTTAGGCTTGAGAAGCCTATTACTGAACTTAGTTTTAAAGCTTTGTGTAGCAACCATCTTCTCCTTCCCATTTCCACCACCGGTTTCACTAGTATTGCCAGCTCCATTAATACTATCATTCTCATTTTGATAATGGAAATGCATCCATTGAAACATTTGGAAAAACATCTTGAAACATTATCATTTCCTCAAATTATGCTTTGTCTTCTTTGTTCTTCATCATCCATGGTTTCTTCTTGACCTAGTTTATTTAATTCTCTCCTCCAAAGCCTAATCTCCCTTTCACTTGGAGACATTAATCATTAGAAAGCCCTGAAAACTAGAAAAATATTTCTCTAATACCACTGTAATATCCCTAATATCTAATTTCAACATACAGACTAATTTACATATTGAATTCAATGAACAACATATGAACACATAGATTTCCTTGATATGATGATAAACTCCAGAATTTCAAACATATATGATATATCAATTACAACTCACAACAATGATCCAAAATGATATACAAGATTACCACATATCAACAAAAATATTATCAAATCCTTACAAAATCCTTGAAGCTTATATGTAATCCCTAAATGAGAATTTCCTCAGGAAACAAAGGGGTTTCGTCCTCTTATCCTAGTGATCAATGGGTTTTCATCCAATGACCACATACTCTTATGGCTTTCCATCCACAAAAGGGTTTAGAACACAAGTGTTCCAAAATATAGAAAAATGACATAATAATTTGATGACCCTTACAAGAATTGACTCCCTACATTTATATGCTAACAATTTCCCTTAAGGAACAGGTCAGCCTTGACCCAAATGGCTCCAAATCCTAGAATTTGAATTTTGCATGCTATACTAGGTCATCCTTAAGGACAAAGGAGATTCTTTTGGAATTGGTGTGCCATCTTATAGACCTATCCACATGCTTCCTTGGTCCTAAAAATTTTCAATTACTTTTGCATGATCTAGGGGTGTCTTTCCTTTAAACCTGCTAAAGTGGGTGCCAGTTGCCTAACACAATAATCTTCTAAAAATAATATCTTTATGGTACTTGATCCATTCCTCTTATGATTGGTATATGATGTGAAAGTTTCATAGATTCTATGTTCCAAATCGCAAGTCGAACTGTGCTCCTACAGAGGCATGCGAAGGGATTCCTAGAACTGATCCTGCTCTGGTACAGTGAGTTTGAACTAGCAATCTTCTGAAGGTGATATATTTTGAGTATATGATCCTTTCTCCTTGAGCTCTGGATATGATGCAACGGTATTGTTACAAATGATATGTTCCAAACCACAATCTAGAAGGGTGTTTTATGAAGAAATATGATAGGACTCTTGAATTCCACTTTGCAAGTGCCTTTTTAGAAAAAGGAAATGACAAAAACACAAAGTAGACTCGCAAGACATAGCATGAGATAGGCCAAGGCTCCATGATCTCCACGAAACATCATATGTAGGAGATGAGATCCTTAATTCAAGAGCCCACCTACTATTTCACCTTATATCAAGTTGTAGTACTTAGAGAGTCTAGATAACCAAGACTTTTTAACGAGTAATACAATAGTCAGGTCTAGCAAGTTAGATGGTGGGTTTGTAGGTAGGCCCTCACAGAAATACAAGGACAATATCCATAAGGGTCCCAAGGACAGGTTAGGTAGTAGCACCAAATCATGGGTCCACCACCTCCTCAGCCTCCTAATAGAAAGGAGCAAGGGAGCTCTATGTAGACATGTCATACAAATATTTGATGTACTAATTATCGATGTAAACATATTTATATACATTCATTGGATTTTGAGAGCCTTGTTTGCACATTTTTTTTGTATATTATTGTATCACACACTCGATGTATGTATCATATGTTTTGTATCATGAAATTTTCATTTTTGATCATTTATGAGATGAGATGATCCTTTTTTATGTGGCTATGGTATGGAGTTATGATATATGCATTGATTTATGATTTCTATGATGTATTCTTTGATTATGGATGCTTCATGATAGGTGATGATCATGTGTTATGGTGTGATATGATTATACTTATGCTAATGATTAGTGGATGTAGGATGTATACATGGTCATGATTCTTCTTTTTGTATTTTTATATGATATATGATGATTATGCGGGATTGATGATATGATATTCTATTGACATTAGGGGCATGGATGTTTATGATTATATATGTTCATGATGATGGATGTGATAGATTATGATTATGATATATGGTTGATATGATGATTCTATTTTTTTAATACACTTTCAATGTAATATATGATGATGAAATGCTTGGATGATATGGCATGACTAATGTTTTATGTATGCAGGAAAGGATGCATGTTTTTGTGTATGTCATGATACATTGGATTCAAATGTTAGTATGATAGGTAGAAGAATGGATGATTATATAGAATAGAATAAAGATGAGATGGCATGATATTGATCGAGATACCAATAAATCTATAATAATTGGATGGATTTTGAGATTTCATTGGATATATGATGAGATATGATAGATGATTTTTTCTTTTACTTTTAGGTTATGCTAATAAACATAGAGAAATCCTTATTTGATGTAACAATTAGACTTGATGTACCAAGGTATGAAGAACCAAGGTGGTGTTGTATCTATTGCATTGACTTTGACTCTGCAAACATATAGGAGTATCATTGTTCATACCTAACATATGGAAACCATGTTCAATCATGTGAGAAAATAAAGCCATTGAAGCAAGTAGACCAATACACAAAAGGTATAAATAACCCAATATACATAATTCATTATATTACTCGAGACTATCCCTACACACACAAGGAAAGTATTCACCAAGTTATATTACAAGAACATCCAACAAACATAATAGATGAAAGCAATGACTATGCCCCATCATGTACCATCTAGACACACCCAGATATTGAAGATCAAGGTAGTTTCAAGTGAGAAATGGAATGAGATAAAAGATAAAACCATAAGAAAAGACAAAAATGACAAAACACATCAATGCCATCATATCTCTTGCCAAAAAGTTTAGGTTAGGTGATATCCGAAATGATGTCTATTGTAGGAAAGATATATAGGTTAATACATTCATTGGATGTTGATATAGACGCTTGTAGGCCACTGATAAGAAATTTTGATGGACATGTTTTTACAATGATCAAGACTTGTGATTTTACATGAACATTTGTGTTTTGATGATTGTTGTATTTTCTTTTGCTTGTTTTGTCAAAGATGAGGATGATGATAGATTTATGGATGAAAAATTTATTGCAGATGGATGAGTGGGGATGGGATGGATGATTTTTTTCTTTTTGGAACAATTTTTAAATTTTTTTGATCTTTTTAAAATGCTTTGAGGTTGTTTTTCGTATTTTGACATTTTCTTTTATTTTGTTTTTGATATTTTTGAAATGTTTTTGAGATTTTAAAATATTTTGGATGTTTTTGGATTCTAACACGATGATTATAAATAGATATGGATATGTAGTGATATCAATGATCTTCTATAATAGTGTTGATATCCAAACTTAAATTAACCTCCAACTAATTGATTACTAATAGTGATAACATTATTGAGGATACACAACAATGCAAAGATAGTGTTGTCCAGATAGGAACAACATGAGTATTGGGAAGGATATATCCCAAGATGATGATGGATTGATCAGAAAATATGGATCAAGATTCATATCCAAAATAGGAACAAGATTTTTTGGATGTTTTTATATCACATTGAAGTGTCAGCAAGATGCCAATATGGATTATTTTTGGATTGATTTTTGATGAAAGATATACCTAATGGGGAACATTTTATTCATCAAAATGTGCAACATGTTCATGATTTGGTATGTTTTCTTATAAATGTTTTGATTATTTTGTACTTCAATTTTGAAAGTGTTTAGATCACAATCATGAGCTTAGCGGATATAGATCAATATTTATTTTGAAGCAAGATATAATTACCTACCCTTAGTGTCTAGAAATGTATGGAATGCTATGAATGGATGCATGGATTGATATGATAAATGGATAGATATACAAAGGATTATAAGGACCATCCCGTAATAGGATAACATGTTCAAATAGAGTATGATCGTATAGATAACGGTAGATTGCTTGGATTGAGCATGATTCCTTGGATAATGCTAGATTGTCTGGATTGAGTATCATTTCTTGGATAGTGTTGGATGTAGGTGATGGCATTGCATGAGATAGGATATAGTCAACAAAAATGACCATGTCAAGATTTTTTCAAAAGTAAGTTTGAAGTATACCCTTAGTCTTTATCAAGATCAAGATGTATACGAAAGATGGATGAAAGTGGATTGGATGGAGTATGGATTTATTATGGATGAGATGCTAGATTTATTATAGATGAGATAAGATACTTCCACCTAGAATAGTGCACGTAGATTCTCGATTCTACACATGATGCATGTTTGCCAAGTTTTCATCAAGGTACTTGCCCAAAGCACCACCAAAGTGGTTTCACTGGAGGATGATTTTTTTATTTAATATTTCTCTTGATTTTTTTTTAATTTTTGGAATGATTAATGATTATTTCGAACCATTTGTGGTGTTGATGTAGATGTTTTGTTCATGACATGCCAATGATATCTTGCTTGAAGCAGTTGTTTTTCCAAGATATAAGTTCTTGAATATAACCCTTGAATTATCTTAACTTCATCAATACCAAAGTTAACCTTATCTAGATGTGCACATCATAATAGAGTTCCCTTAGAGTCCTTATGATAAAGAGTTGCTTCCAGGACACAATTAATGAAAGAGTTGGATATTCTTGGTTTAGAGATGGATGATGAATTTTGATAAGGGATATGAGACAAAAATGGATCAGTTGATAGATTGGATAGAGGATCTTTGATTCTCCAAACATGGGATGATGAGCAATGAAAGTTGGATATAGAATTTTGATTGGATTTAGGACCAAATTTTTCATACACTTTGTGTGTTGTTATTGAAGCTTTCTTTTACATTGGTGGAAATCTTTTATGGATAAAATTCCCTTTTTTATTTTTCCCCATAGTCTCTTTGACTAATGGATTTTGATAGGAATTTTTTGCTTTATTTTTCTTTGGGATCCATTTTAATTTCGTGTGTCCATTTTCATTTATCAATTCTTTAGCTTTGATGACATGCTCTTTTCCATTGGAGGGATTTTTCTATTGTTGGTCCCAATCAGTGGGTGGAAATATGTGAGGATGAAGATTCATGACATGGATGGTTGAATTGTTGGAAACAATTTCATTATAAGGACTCTTCATGACTCCCATGTTGATGTTTGCATTAAATTAAATTTCCCCTAGTATCATGGAGGTATCGCTAACATGATTAGATTCTTTGATTGTTGAATAATTGATACCTTGATGTTTAGAATTGTCGACAATTTGCACTGGTTCTAAGATACCTTGTTCATGTAGGCCTAATCCTTTGCCTTGATAATGCATCTATTGATAAATTTTATTTGTCACTAAATATGATTTGTCTTGGAAACAAGGTGCTAACCCTTCTCTACTCTGTTGGGAACCTTCAAATGTGGTAGCCTCTTTATTGGTAAGAGTACTTGCTTTTCTAAAGGTAAGTGATCCAAGTTTGTAAGTCATAGGTGCTTCAATATGCGGGATATATTTTTCATTAATTGATTGTTTGACCTGAGTTTGAGATGTAGTAGGTTTTGATTAGTTTTCAAAATATGTTGGTGCTGAAAATTCAATGTATAAACATTTTCATGATCATTTTCTAAAATATCACCATGAATTCCTGTGAATTCTACTATTGCTTGATCATTTACAAAGATGTCAGGAGTAGGAGACTTGTTTTGGAGGAAGATCATCTACATGTCCATTGGAATCATGTATCTCATGGGTAGATGTAGGGGTGATTGTAGTATTTTAGAGATATAGATTCTTGATCTTGATTTATTTCAGAGTTATATTTGTTAACGAATTGGAAAATACCCATTAGATCATGATAACATTTAGGAGAGATTGATTCTTGATCTTGACTCATTTTAGAGTTATCTTCGTCATGCTTAGGATTATGTTCTTGACATGGATCATGTTCAATGAATGGATTATTTGTAAAGGGCTTTTTGGTACCTTCAAAATGTAGGTATGTTGGTAATAGCTCTTGGCTTAGATTTTTTGTATTAGGCATGAGAGGGGATTGGATGCATGATAATTTTGGATTAAGGATTTATTGATCATCAAATGGATTTTTATGTGTATTCTTCTTGATTTGACATGTATCTATCGGTGATAGTCCTTGGATGGAATTTGGAAAAGATGGCATTGTTTGATGGATTGCTTGATGGGTATTGTATGGATTGAGATTATGGAAGACTTAAGAATGATGGATTGGAATTAGAGATGGAAGCATTTTATGGGAATTTTTATCCAATATGTGCCACCATGAGGTCAAATGATGTTAATATGTCTTGAAATAGATCATTGCTAGACACGGGTGAATGATTTTGATCATGTTTTGAAAAGTATCCTGATATATCAACTTATTCATTATGTGAGATATAGACATTGTTAGTGTGATTATTTGTGGATGGACTTTGAAGGTTATTATCAACACTAATTACACCTTGATCAATAAAGTCTTGTATGAGGTTCTTGAGTCTTATGCAATTTTACGTTTCATGACCTTTTTTTCTATGGTATTCACAATAAACATTGTCATTATACCATGTGGGTTTAAAGTGAGGATCATAATCACCTTGTGACTTTTGGAAGAATGATAAAATTAATTGGATTATCTTTTTTAACATGAACTTGATTGGCTCCCCTAAAGGGGTGTGCTCACGTTTGGTGGTGTTCTTGTGTTGTGACTATTAGTTTTATGAAAGAAATCATAAAATGCAACACATAAGACAATGAACACCACAAGATACCCTGGGAAAACCCTCCAAACTCGAGGGGAAAAACCCAACAAATATATCGCTTATATATTCAAGAATAAGAGTAGAAATTTGTTTACAACTCAAACCCAACACAAGGCCGAATTTGATACAATGAATAATTGCACCTCTCCTAGATGCAAAGATACAACATGAATATGTTTCTCCTTGAAATCAATCTATTGTAATGTTTTTTTGCTCAAGATGATGATCTGCTGCTCAAGTGTGAACTTCTTCTAGGAGTGTGAATTGCTTAAAAATGAACTTGCTTGTCAAATGAGAAATCATCACCTTATATTTATACAAAACATTGTGTCTCTTAATGTAGGTTGGCCTCCTTAGAAAATATCAATAATTAAATATGTCGGCCACAAGAATGAAGTCAGCCCAAATGAAATATAATAAGTTGTCAAGTGAATTACCTCTTCACTTTAATCAATGCAATAAATGAATAGCCATTAGGCTATATGAATTTATTGTTTAACAAGCAAGGTGGAAGTATGTATCCCGAAGCTACAACATCAACACTCCCTCTTAGCAAGGGAGGAATACTTTTGATACACATTGTCATGGAATCTCTCAACATGACATGCACAATGGCTACACCCATATGTGGAAGGGGCTCATCACGGATTCACTCAATCATGATATCAACTATCATGGCTACTCCCATGTATGGTAAAGCATATGTGCACAAGTTCCCATCACGGAATCACTCAATGTGATATCATCATCTCAACATGACATTCACCATGGATACTCCCAAAGGGTGAATAAACACAAGTACAAGAAAATCATCACGGACTCTCTCACATGATGTTGTCATGGAGTCACTCAACATGAAATCCCCCATGGCTACTCCCAGAGGGTGGAAATAAGGGCTTACACCTCAAATTTCTCTTATAGAGAAAGATGCATTGGAGCAAATCACATAAGATCATTGAAGTTGAGTCTCCTTCTCAGCTAGGGCTTCATTCTCCATAATACCAAGCTTGTCTTGAAAGTACACAAACTTTACTCTGGAGAGGGGCTTGGTGAGAATTTTGGTCATCTACTCATCAGTACTAATGTATATCAACTGGATTGCTTTCCTCAATACCATATCTTTGTTATAGAGGTATTTGATCTCAACATGTTTTGTTCTATCATGAAACATTGGATTGACAGAAAGCTTCACATAGATTTGATTGTCACAATGAATGACAGTCGGCTCCAATGATTGTCCAAACAATCCTACAAGGATCTTCCGAAGTCACACTGCTTCTCGAGTTGCCACACATGTTGCAATGTACTCAGCCTCTGCAGTGCTCAATGCCACTAAAGACTGCTTCCTGCTACACCAGGAGATCATCACAGGCCCCAAACTAAAAGAACATCCAGAGGTGCTCTTTCAATCAGCAACACACCCTGCCCAATCGGAATCACTATAACCATGCAACTTCAATTCCACACCAAAAGAATATCTCAATCCATACCCAACTGTGTCACGCAAGTGTCTCAGGATATGCTTTGCTACAACTAGGTGTATTTTCCTTGCTTCACACATGAACTAACTAAGTGCACTCACTACATAGAAAATATTCGGTCTAGTATTGACTAGATACATCAGTGATCCAATCAACTACATGTACATAGTAGGATCCACCAGATCTGAACTAGTTGCAGACTTACTCAACTTCTTCAAATTGGTTTCCATTATTGTATACATGGATTTACAATCCATCATACCAAATATCTATATTATACTTTCCTTGACTTAGAATGATCTCATTAGGCCTCTGTCATACTTCTAATCCAAGGAAGTAATGCATATATCTAAGATCCTTTATCTCAAATTTAGAAGCTAACTCCTTCTTGCATTTGATAATGAGATGTTCTTCTCCAATGAGAAATAGATCATCAACATAAAGAACCAAGATTAATTCCTCACCCTTAACTACCTTGAAGTATAGATTTGAATCAACATCATTCTTGGAGAATCCCAAGCTCAGTAGGTATCGATCAATCCTCTCATACCAAGCACGAGGAGCCTGCTTAAGGCCATACAAAGCCTTCTTCAATCTACAAACATGAGACTCATTCCCATGAACTTCAAGGCCATCAGGTTTCTCAATGTATACTTCTTCTTCAATTACACCATTTAGAAATATTGTCTTCACATCCATCTAGTGTAACTTCCATCCTTTAATTGTTGCAATGGAAATGATAGTCCTGACGGAGGTATAACGAGCAACTGGAGCAAAGGTTTCCTCATAGTTTATTCCCTGTTTCTAAGAGAATCCTCTAGCCACAAATCTAGCCTTGTACTTCTTAATGTTTCCATCAGTCGCATGCTTGATCTTGAAAAGCCACTTAGAAGATACAATAGATTTTCCTTCTGGACTAGGTACAATGTCCCAAACATCGTTCTTGATGATAGATTGATATTATTCAATCATAGAATCTCTTCATACTTGCAGACTTGAAGCTTCCTTAACACTAGAAGGCTTGGATTCAATCATTCAACTCATCAATGCAACATAGCTTGAAAACTTCTAAGATCTTTTGCTTTCTCTAAATGTCCCTCTAGGGGCTGCAAACTTTTATGCCTCTTGCATTGTTTTCCTAGCCCATAGAGGTCTCTTTCGACCAATAACAATGTTGGTAGGCCCATCAGTAGGTTCCAAAGGCTCAATTGAATCACCATATTTTTTTGGATCAGTAGACTCCCTCTGAATCTCCAAGTACTTGCATCAACCTTTTGACCTCCTTGTCCAAGATTGACTGCAATGCTTTCTTTAGAGAAATGGTTTCCAACGCACACCTCTATAGAGATTCAAGGTTATCCTCTTCAACCTCACCCCAGATCACTCTATTCTTGCAACACTGCAACCTTCACTTCTTCTCAGTGAGTCACAAAACTCCCTCTAAATGTTAATTCCTCCTCTTTGAAGAACTGATCGCAAAGACAACCTAAATAGATTCTTCATCTTTGAGAGATGTCTTCAGCCACCAACTCAGTCCTATGGCTGCAAGCTATGACTCCATGCTTGATCATTTCTCTATTTGGCATGACTTCCTCATAGGATGCCTCAAGCTCTTCCTCTCTATGCGATCTCTCATCACCCTCTTTCTCCTTGATCCATCCTAGAAGCATTATAGAGAGAGATTACTAAAATTTCATAGAACTCAACTATCTCAAAGAGAAATATCAATGCTAGAAGCATACATGATTCACTATCTCAATGTTATAGCATGAATTAATAACTACATAAAAATTCATTAATGAAATACTTATCTCATTGAAATCAAAATCTCCTTAAGTGTTGTACTTAGAAGCTTTTCAGGTCTGCACTTCTCTTTCCTAGGATCTGCTCATTATCTCTCAATAATTTTTCAGATCTTCTTCACATGATTCTTCACAGAAGTAAACTCGAAAATAACACTTCGGTGCTAACAACTCATGCAAAGACGTCTCTTACAGCACCTCCATATACAGCATGACACTAGACTTAGAAAACATATAGTATCATGACAAACTTGACTTAACACTGCTTCTACAAACGATTAGACTCGGATTTAAAAGCAATGTACATTGTCAACACTTACAGCTCAAATGAACAAGGAAAATCTCACACTCTAAGGCATACAGTAACTTTAGGACTTCAATCTCAACTCATGACCAATGACTTTAAATTCTAATTACAATTCTTATCATATGACTGGAATTATATACATCAATGTTCATGAAGTTCTCTAATAACTGTGCTTATACTTCATACTAGCAATAATTCATAAGACTCAACATACAATGAAAGAAACCTGGAATTATATGTTGTAACAGTCATAAGAATATTCAAATCTTCTTGGTATGGTTGTATCTGATCTCCAGATGTTGCACCTAACCCTTATACTGTTGTGTGATATTGATAAATATCTATTAATAATTTATCTGACTGTTCTCAATGAAATTGCACCTATAGCAAGTGCGTCCAACCTTCACAAACCCATATATAATTTTCTCAACATTCATTACATCATTTAAAAATTCAAAATATATATGCTACTTTTTAGTGATTCAAGTTTAAAAGTTGGATCAGCATTGGTCGTTTCCTTTATAAAGTGTGACACATCTTTGTAATAAATATCTATTAATAATTTATCTGACTATTCTCAATGAAATTGCACCTGTAGCAAGTGTGTCCAGCCTTCACAAACCCATATATAATTTTCTCAACATTCATTTGACAAAATTGCACCCTTGGGGAGGTGCGTCTAGTCTCATATGATCCTCCAACATGTCTTCTAAACACCAGCAAGGTCGACTTAGACAATGATGAAGAAAGTCGTCCTCCAATGCACAAAATTGTCCTTTGCAAGGACTGAGATCATACCACTAGAATTTTCCAAAATCGATTCTCCTAAAATTTGAGGTTATTCTTTCTCAAATCATTTTCTCAGAATGATAATACAATGCTCTATCTACCTGAACCAAGTTGATAATCATTGAATCCTGTCACTGTGATCTACTTGGTATCGCCTCTTTTTCTTGAGCGAAAACAAATTTTCAAGGACTATGCTTAGTCAAATCTGATTACTTCTTCTCTCAGACCCGCTCTGATACCATGTTAGTTTTATGATCAGAAATGAAATCAATCAGAAAATGCAACACATAAGACAATGAAAACCACAAGATACCCTAGGAAAACCCTCCAAACTTGAGGGGAAAAACCTAGCAAATATATCTCTTATATATTCAGGAATAAGAGCAGAAATTTGCTTACAACTCAGGCCCAACACAAGGCTGAATTTGATACAATGAATCATTGCACCTCTCCTAGATGCAAAGATACAACATGAATATGTTTCTCCTTGAAATTAGCCTGTTGTAATGTTCTACTACTCAAGATGATGATCTGCTGCTCAAGTGTGAACTTCTTCTAGGAGTGTGAATTGCTTGAAAATGAACTTGATTTTCAAATGAGAGATCATCACCTTATATTTATACAAAATATTGTGTCTCTTCATGTAGGTCGGCCTCCTTAGAAAATATCAATAATTAAATAGGTCAGCCACAAGAAGGAAGTCGACCCAAATGAAATATAATAAGTTATCAAGTGAAGTGCCTCTTCACTTTAATCAATGCAATAAATGAATAGTCGTTAGGCTATATGAATTTATTGTTCAACAAGCAAGGCTACAACATCAATAGTGAAATTTTTGTTACAAGATTCATGTTTTGACTATTTTTTTGATAGATTTGTAAGGTTTGATATTGATTAAAATCTAACATGAGACAAAGTGTTTCATACTCTTGATTTGGGACACCCATATTTGTTATGTCATCGAAGCTAGTAGGATGTGATGACCCTATGGAAGGATAAAATGGAAATGAATGTCGACATGTTTTACTAATTTCAAGATTGGATTTGTAATGACACCAAAGTGACTTTGGACCAATGTTGGATGGGTGCTTAATGAAATCCAAAGTGAACAAATGATAAGACATTGTATATTGTTGTTTCATATGGTTAGGATGACTACAAGTTTGTTTTACATAGGTCTCTAGTTTTACATAAAGTACTGGTGAAAAATTGGAAACTGAGACTTTTAAAGGTTCTATTATTTTGGACTAACAGTCAAAAGCATCATTCTATGTGACAATCAAACTTGGTACTGTAGGATTTAGATAGAAGATTGATTTGAAACAATCACACCAAGTTGTGTAAATGCATTGATATGCATACAAAAGAGTCAATTTCAAAAATCAAGTGCATCAAGATGCATGTACAAGCAACACAAAGTGACATCAAATGCATCAATTTGACTTAGAGACAAGTTTTTGAAATTTGGTCCTAAGTACGTCTAGGGTTTTGAAAAAAAATTATCGATTAATTTGTGTTTTTTTATATAGAAAGTGATAAAAACAACAATGAATCGCACATATAAGACTAAATCTAATGGTTTTTTGGTATATTTTTGTGTTTCTTCTTCAACAAGACCAAGATAATTGGTATCATAGGTTTATCAATGAATACACACCATAGATACACAACCTATTTTAATAGTTAGATCAGGTTTGTCAACTTACAGTGGGCTCACCGTGTCAAAGCTATACCTCCATAATGAATGGGTGTCTAGAGTATACGAAGGTCATGTACCACCTTCGCACCTCTTTCCTTAAAAAGGACAAGGTCCTAATCAAGGAATTCCAATCACCTCAACAAGGGGAAGTACATGGTGAGTAACTTCATGCATTGATACTTGTACATTGCAACACTATAAACTAATAGCTAAAAGGTCTTAAAGGATTCTAGATAAACAAGTTCGTGGTGGGGGATCGGTGAACAATGAGCCCATCCGGTATGCTTGATTCAAGAGGTGTCTCCTCTTTTCTCATCACCTACATGTCTTAACAGATCGAGGGTCACCTAGCTTAGCTTGAAGAACGCGATCCACACCTTGGGGTACAACTTTCATTCTCCCCCTTTATATACCCTACTCGAAAATGTAGTTGAGGTCAACATTGAGGTATTAATCCCCAAGAAATCCTCCTACTTGAAATAAAAGGTAATGACAATGTTTTTGATCCCCAATAATATTCTTAAGAGTCATGAGGGGAGATCATACGCAAACAGTCACACCTCAGGTGTACAACAAAGGTTTACAAGTTAGTGATCTTTTTGACTTCCAAGATCGTACAAAGTGCAAGGAAAGAGCATATGCAACACTAACCTACCAAAAAAAGCATAGATTTCATTTAAAGTGCACCAAAATTCAAAGATTTGGTTCAATTTAAAAAAAAAAAATTCAAATGTGCAAGTTGTTGGTTCAATTTTAAAAGCTCAAATTGAAGTGTGCAAGTTGTAGGTTCTTTTTAAGCACTAAATCAAAGTGAAATTTGTAGGTTCTTTTAAATTGTACCAAATTTAAGTGTGGAAATATTTTTAAGCACCAAAATAAATGTGAACCTAAATTAATCAAAAACCTACAAAACCAAGCGTTATTAGTTTTTCAATTTGTCTTTTTTTAACATATGCCACATGTTGCACAGATGTTAGCTTATAAAAAATAGGCCCACATTAGGGTTAGAAAATGAAAGAATCCGAGAAATTTTTCAAAACCCTAAAAAAATAAACACACAGCGATTTACCTAAGAAATGTGTCACTGTAATAGAGGGAAAATGCACCAAGATCTTATAGATGCGCTAAAGTACAAACAAACACGTCACTATGAAAACCTAAAGAGAAAACAAAGAAATACCTATCAGAAACATGCATCACAGAAAGATAGAAGCAGCATTATAATACAATACAAATGCATCGAGATGTTACAAAAGCGTTGAAGGACTATTAGATGTGTCGTTGTGAAAACCTATGAAAAAAATAGAGAAAATAGGTAGACAAATGCATCGCAAAAAAAAAATGTAGCATTGTAATTTTCGTATGCATTGATATATTTTAAAGGCATCATTGCAAAGAAACAGACACATCGCTCTGTCAAAAAAGCACCTCTATAACCCATAGGTCTGCAAAAAAATCAAAAAATGTTAAATCCAAGACGTGGCTCTCACCGGGCGTGCCAAAATGTCATAAGGAAAATATGGGTTAGTTACAAAAAGCATGAATTAATTTATTAATGTATAAAACACTAAAAACCCATCAAAGATTATTTATATAAGCCCATAATTAAATTAGTAAACAATGTCATAAAATATTTAATTAAAAGCATGAAAACACATAATTCAAAGCAATTGAATCAAGAAAGAATGCAAACCTTCAATCCCATTGGTGGATTATGCTCCAAATTTATGTGGATTTATCTATTAAGCATAACCCATGGCTACAAAATAAATATTGATGATAGATGAATGATTTGATTTGACTCACATGATATGATGCTCAAAGATGAACGCTCAATGATAATTGCTCAAATGATTAAGATTGTGAATGATCAATGATGATTGTGAATGATTTTCATGAAGATGGAGGCTTGATTTATAGATTTGTACATATATGATCAATGGTGGAGATTGAATCTCAAGATCGACGATCGAGAGGAAATCAAGGAGATCAAGAGAGATCAATGATGAAATTGAATGAGAGCCCAAATATCCCTATTTTCATGGAAAATTGGTTAAACATATTTTGGAGGGAAAATATTCATTCAAATTTGAATTTGAATTTGAATTTGAATTATGGAATATTTATTTTGGAGGGAATATGCCATCTTGATATTTTGGAGGGAAAAAATATTTTGAAAAGGGAATATTCTCTTCTGGTAAAGGAATTTTTTTTGCAAGTTGGAGGAAATTAGGGAATTAAATAATTATGAAAATTATTTAATTGTGAGGATGAGAAGAAATAGGATTTTTAATTAAATAATTAAAAAATCATTTAACCAAATCATTTATGATTGTCAATATGTCATCACTATTGCACTCCTTTGCTAGGGTTTCTACCATGGCTCATGGATGGAGGATGTGCGATGGTTGTTGGAGATCGCATAATCACCTTGCCAGTGTTTTGCATTGTGATGGATGATCTTTTGCACCGCTTTTCAATCAGGAGTTGGATTTATTTTTGGGAGGAAGTTTGGATGGAGGTGGGATGGCTCATAGCTTGAAGTAGATGCCCTGACTCTTAGTTGTGTGAGAAAGACACCAATAGTTACCTTCACGAAGAAAATTATAAGCGAAGTGGCCAATAACGAATCATATTTCATAGGGATGGGGTTGATTGACCGGTTTGTAGGGTTTTGGTCATGCCTTATGGAGTTGCACCAATGGATTATAGAGACCTAGCGCCCTGTACAGTATGGCGATATTCATATTTATCCCAATGCAAGAGGCTTCTTTGTGGTGATTTTTTATAATCTCAAGGATAGGAACTCAATCCTCTATGAATACCAATGGAGTTGGGAGGAGAAGCATTTACTGATGCTAAAACCCCGGTACTCTACCTTCAATCCTATTATTGAATCCTCTAATGTGGCACTAATTTAGGTAAGACTTTTGAATCTTCCTCTACAATTTTGGTTTGAATCCCTATTTTGAGGCCATTTTAAATTCATTCAAGAAATTTGTGTGGGTGGATGAGGGCTCTTTAGACTTTTTGCATACCACCTATGCTCACATTCTGGTGGAAATGGATATTAAAAAATATTTTCTGGTGGATATCCTCTTGAATTTTGTAGGTGGGGGTTAGAAACAAGTGCTTGATTATGAGGTGCTACCATTTCATTATTGTAGATACTTTAACATTGGTCATATTGTTGTGACTGTTCAAAGCATAAGTTTGTTAGGAAAGAAACTAGGTGGAAGGAGGTTTCATCCCACCAATATTCGGTGGAGAAAGATTTCCAAGAGGGAAATATTCTAGATGTGGTTCCAAATTATTTTGCAAAAGTCATCAGTAAGGTTCCACCAAGTAAATATCAAGCCACTTTGAAGGCTATGGTTGAATCATCTTCGGTGGTGTTGGACAACGTTAAATTTGTTAGTGGTTTTATCTCAAAAGAAGAGTTGGTTGATCAATAAGAGAGCTTGAACATTGTGCCCTTTGAAGGAAGGTGCACCCCAATTGAGGAATTTAGGGAGCCATCAAGGATAGGAGAATAAGAGTAAAATTGGCAAGTGGTTCAAAGGAAGAAGAAGTGTGGGGTAGCTTTCAACATGCATCTTCGCTCCCATGACAAGTGTGGAGAAATTTCTTAGTGTTGTTATTTCTTTCCTATTCAAGGGACCCTCTACACGGGCTACAAGGGGTGTTGTTTCTAGGGAAGAGGTCCCCCTTTGTGCTCTCTCTTGGTATGGGCCAAGCTAAAAATCCCACATTTACTAATAAAAAAACTATATTTAATCAAGTGGGATTGAAGAAAATTAGATTTAATTAAATAATAAAAATTATTTAATCATGGTGAAGAGAGGAAAATTGAAGTTAATTAAATAATTCAAAATTATTTAATCAAATGGGGAAATTAGTAAGAAAATGATTAAAATAATGGTAAATTAACCAAATAAAGTTAATTATTCAATTAATATAGGAAAAAAATGAATTTAATCAAATAATTGAAAATTATTTAATTAAATGAGGTCTTAGGTGATAATGATGAAAATAATCTTAATTACGTGAAATCAAGATGTGTGATACGTTCAAACAATTTTAGGTGTCTAAACCTCTATCTTATCCTAATTATCTTATCCTCTATCCAATTCTATCCTATCTAATCCATTTATTTTTAATCTATCACTCCATCCATCCAATCCAAAAATTCCAATCCAATCTATCTAACGCAATCAATCCTAATCCATGCAATCTAATCTTGCAATCTAGCTCATCATCCAAAAGCAATCCATTATTTTGATCCAAATCAATTGAAATCTATTGATCCACCTTAATCCAATTATCATCATAGGGATGTATCCTTCCCAATCCATGTGTTTGTATTATATTTAATAACACAATCCTTTGGGTGTTCATTGTTCTTATCATTAACTTTTTTATCCTCATCATCAGCAATCATCAACCAATTAATTGATCAATCTTCAGCTTGACTAGGTGCATTATCCTAGTTTTTTGTACATGTTTGATTGTTACTTGTGGGTGTTATCATTGTTTGCATTTATCATGGTATTTGCATCATATTTCTACAAGGGCATTATGGTCTTCTACGTCATGGTGGTATAAGTGTTGAATGCACAAGACAATTGAGAGGGGGTGAATTAGTTGTATATTAAAACATCAAAATCCTCTTTAACATTCAGATCTAGATTATTCCTTAAACCCTTAGCATCCATTAAACCCTTAACTTTTCTATTGCTCTAAGATGGATTTTTCACTATTAAAATCTTCTTTCTAATATGGTAGTGAGCCATTGGCAGTGATCCCTTCTTTTCTCTTTGGGTAGTGAGCCTATTGTATTCAGTATTGCAATTACTTTATATTGTGAGATAATCCTCACCATGGTTTTTCCCTTCTTGGGCTTCCCATGTAAATCCGGTGTTCTCATGTGTTTGGATGTGTTTGCATTACTATTTCTGCAACTTGATCCTTAGTGGGAACATACTCCAACTTCGCCTCATTCTCTACAACCTTCTCTCTCAAAAAGTGATACCGAATTGAAATATACTTCATCCTTGAATTCATTACTGGATTATTTGAAACATTAATAGCACTTGTATTATCACAAAATATAGAAATTGATTCATCATATACCACTTTGATATCCTTCAAATTTTTCTTCATCCATAACACATGTGTGTAGCATGATGTTGCAGCAATGTATTTTTCCTCTTTAGTAGATAATGACATTGAATCCTACTTTTTTCTTGGCCAAGACACCAACCTTCTTCCAAGAATGAAATCACCACCACTTTTATTGTTTCTATCATCCACACAATTGGACCAATCCACATTTGTATAAGCACTTAGAGTGAAATCAGTATCGTTTGGATACCACGAGCTATATTCTAGAGTGCACTTTAAGTATCTGAACATTCTATTCACTGCTAGCACATGTGACCCTTTGGAATCTTCTTGAATTATATCCATAATAAAAACTGCATGCATGATATCTGGTCTAGGAGCAATTAGATATACCAATCCTCCAACCATTGATCTATACTTTCTTTGATCAGCCTTAGGAGATTCATCATTCTTACTCGATTTAAAACCAGTAACCATAGGAGTGCATACCGGTTTAGAGCCTTCCATCCCAAACTTCATCAGCATTTCCTTGACATAGTTAGATTGTGAAATGAATATTCCTTTCTTTGTCTGATTGATTTGAAATCGATAAGGAATAAATTCATCTCCCCAAGCATAAACATCTCAAACTCTTTTTGTATCTCTTCTACAAACCTCTTGCACATTGCTTCATTTCCTCCAAACATCATATCAACATACACAACCATAATCAAGATTTAATATTTTTTAACTTTGAAATAAATATTACTATCTGTGGTACCTTTATTGAATCCTTGTTTCAACAAGTACCTATCCAATCTTGCATACCAAGCTCTAGGAGCTTGCTTGAGTCCATATAATGCCTTCTTCAATCTCCAAACCATATTAGAATTATCTGATAACCAAAATCCTTTCGGTTGTTCAATATAAACTTCTTTCAACTCTCCATGTTCAAGAATGCAAACTTCACATCCATCTGATGAACTTTGAAATATTTATGTGTTGCAAAAGCCAAAAACATCCTAATAGCTTCCATTCTTTCCATCGGAGAAAACGCCTCCTCAAAATCTATTCCTTCCACTTGTGATTAGTCTTTATACAAGTATTTCCTTATTTCTTACCACTTATCCACTCTCATTCAACTTGTTCTGGAATAACCACTTATTTCCAATCGCATTCTTGTTTGCAGGTCTTGGTACAATTTCCCAAGTCTAATTCTTCTCAATCTACGTCAATTCTTCTTCCATAGCCTTGATCCAGTATTCATATTTACATGCCTCAATCATTGTTTTAGGTTCAACTTTGGAAAGTAAACATAAGTTTACTTGTTCTTCTATCATAGAAGCCTTTCTTCTTGTCAATACACCTCTACCCTTGTCACCAATGATCTAATCTTCTGAATGATTCTTTTGCACATACTTAGGGGTCTTAGGGATCTATTTCTAAGATTCTTCCTCTTCAACCTCAACTTATTTTTCCTTACCTTCATCTTTCTCTTCTTCTTTGCAAGAGGACTCATGTAATTCATATCCATCTATTATCACTAAAATTTTGTGTAAGTCTTCATCCACTTTGACACTTTTACTTTCAACAATCTTTTTCAGCCTCTTCTTGTAGCGCTAGTAAGCCTTGCTTCTTGTAGAATATCCAAGGAATATTCCTTCATTAGATCTTGCATCAAAATTTCCTAAGTTTTCTTCATCTCTTCTGATATAGCATTTACTTCCAAAAACTCCAAAATATTTCATAGTAGGGGTTCTTCCATACCACAACTCATAGGGAGTCTTTTCACTATTTGTCCTTGCTTGTGCTTTGTTAAGTATATACATTGTAGTATGAATTGCTTCTCTCCAGTAGAAATTTGGTAGATTTTCTTCCTTCATCATTGTTCTTGTTGCTTCTTGAACAGTCTTATTCTTCGCTTCCATAACTCCATTATGCTAAGGAGTCATAGGATCTAACAAATGCCTCTTTATTCCATGATCTTCACAAAAGGTGTTAAAATCATCAGAGGTTAACTCTCCACCTTTATCGAATCTCAAAAAAATATTTTCATATCTAGTTCATTATCTACCATAGCTTTGAATGCCATAAACTTATCTAAATATTTTGATTTTTCTTTGAGAAAAGTAACCCAAGTCATTCTAGAGTAATCATCAATTAATAGCATAAAATACCTATCACCTTGAAAACTTATGATTCTTGTAGGTCCACAAAGATCTGTTTGCACCAAATCCAAAGGACCGGTAGTATATTTTTCTTTGACTTTGAAACTCTTTCTAGGTTGCTTCCTAATTTGACATTCCTTGTAGACAACATTGATAGGCTCTGTAATCTTCAAAAGATCTCTCATAGCTTGATTTGAATCGATCCTCACTAGGTTATCAAAATTGATGTGACACATTGTCCTATTCCATAGTCAACTTTCATTAATATGAGTCATAAAGCATTGACCATTTCCACCCTTAAGTTGATAATCATTTCCATCTATCCTTCTTCATGTTGCAACCACAGTTCTAGAGCCTTTTCTAATCTCATAACCATTGTCCTAAAATTAAATATTATATCCTTTGCTAAAAAAAATTCCTACACTCAAAAGGTTATGCCGCAAACCCTTAACATAAAGAACATCATTTGTATTATGCTTTCCATCAAAGCTAATTGAATCTTTTCCACATATCTTAGCAAATGTGTCATCACCAAAATTAACTAAACCTTCAAACTTCTCAAGCTTAACAAACTTACTCTTATCACCTGTCATATGATTTGAGCATCCACTATCAATGATCCAATTGTTCTTCTCCTCTCTAGCATGAAAATAATTCATCGTTACTCCTCCAATGTTATGACCTACTTCTAGAGCACTTTCGTTCATACATCTCTCAGAGTTAGCAAAATTAGTTCTAGCATTTAGAACCATAAATAAGAATTCATCATCTTCATCATCAGATATATTGGCGTCTTCTTTAACATAACAACTTCTCTTAATTGATTTACCTTTATTCTCCTTAGGTCTATCTCTTGAAGCTTTTATAGGACATATTGAAGCATGATTACCAATATTTCCACAGTTAAAGCATTTATAAGGTAACTTACCTCTATATTTTCAAGTTCCCTTTTTCAATTTCTTCACAAATTTTGCTTCTAAATCATCAAATTCATCCAGATCAGATTCATCATTCTTCTCTACTTTTCCAACTTTAAAAGCAGTCTCCTTTTTTACATCACTTGGACCAAACTCTCTCAATTCAAAAGTAGTTAATGTACCAAACAACTTATCTATAGAATAATTTTTCAAATTTTGAACTTCCTCAATAGCAAAAAATTTATGACTATAGGATTTAGTAATAGTTATTAGTACCTTCTTTACCACCTAATCTTCATCTAGATTTACACCAAGACCTCTGATGGAATTGACAACTTCATCCACTCTATGCATGTAGCTTGTAATATCTTCATCTTTTATCATTCTTAGGTTTTCAAAATTGATCTTCAAATTTTGCATCTTTGCTTTCTTGACCTTATCATCTCCTTCATAGATACTTTTCAACTTTTTCCATATTTCACCAACAGTTTTAAGACTCATAACTTTCACAAACCACTCAAAATATAATACCTTGCTTTTCCATTTTTCTCATATGCCTTGATCTCATCATCAGTGCTCGGATCATTTATAGGCATTATATATCTAGCTTCAACATATTTCCAAACTCCAAGCCCTGGAGAAATAAGGAAACCTTCCATCCTCATCTTCCAGAATGTATAATCATATCCATAAAACAAAGAAGCCTCCTTTTGTGCCATCCTAGATCTACCTCAAGCAGTTAAGCTTTCTTCCAAGGAACCTTACTTTGATATCAATTTTTGAATGCACAAGACAACTAAGAGGGGGGTGAACCAATTGTATATTAAAACATCAAAACCCTCATTAACATTCAGATCTATAGTAGTCCTTAAACCCTTAACAACCATTAAACCCTTGTCATGCATTAGTAGAATGTAAACATGAGAAATAGTAATGCAAACACATCCAAACACATGAGAACACAAAATGTACATGGAAAACCCAAGAAGGGAAAAACCACGGTGAGGATTATCTCATGATATAAAGTAATTACAATACTGAATATAATAGGCTCACTGCCAGAGGGCTCACTTCCCAAAGAGAAAATAAGAACTCACTGTCAATGGCTCACTACCATATTAGAAATAAAAAGAAAGAATATTTTTACAATGATAAATCCATCTCAGATCAATAGAAAATTTCCACCACTACACCAAAATATTCACACTTCTTTATAGAATGTTGACACATTCTACTTACTGCTTCCAGTAGTCTTAGGCGTTGAATCTCACTCTACATTTCACACCTTCACACTTCACATTACACACTTCACTCATATTTTTTCCATAAAATCATCGCTCGTATATACCATCCTCAACCTTGAAAATAATTCACAAGATCGATTATGCACCTCAAACATGCAAATTCAAATTAGGTCGGCACCAAAACATTCCCATGGTGGAAAGGAATGAAGGAAAACCATAACACAACTTAACTCATATCCAAATACACACATGCATTCCATGCCACGCTTTCACAAACACCGAAGCATATCTACAATTAGTGTAAACACCCAAGGTTGGTCAAACCTATGTTAACACCATTAAACACTTAATTACACACTTCCTCTAATCCAAATATGACTCATGGACCATACACAACACTCAAACACAATTTAGAATATTCCATCAACACCCTGAAATCCAACAAATCCTTCACAACATCATATACTAGCAAAACATATTCATTCTACACAACCAGCTAACTTTCCACACACTACAACACCTGAATCCAACCTTGTGAAGCACCAAAACATAAACAACTCGAACTAAAGATAGATACTAGCAATATAAGCACACTTCCAAATCTGCAAGACCAGAAACCAAACTGTGGATAAATGCAAAGAAAAACCATTTCTCCCAAACAACACTACTTACACAGTTCACACACTAGTGAACACAACTTTCTCTGTACAACGATCCAGAACCTAAAACTTTGGATATAACACCTCTAAAAACTTCTAAGAAACATATCGAAATCACACAAGCAAATATTCATCCATGAATAAATGTAGAGAAAACATTGATCACCATTTTGTCATATCAAACACCGTTCACCACATTGTTTCCTCTTTTATTCAAATTTTCTCAAAAGCACTTGGAAACCAAGCACCATAAACTCAAACTCAACATATAGAACACCTTCTTATCATCTCAACCACACAATAGGTTGAACATTTCCAACACATGCTCATCAAAGAAACACTAGAGGTTGACACCAGTGATACTGCTAATGACAACATAGTACAACCAATCAAAGCATATCCATAGACTTCCAACAATA
The DNA here is from genome assembly GCA_007115665.2 of Sequoiadendron giganteum. Classification (NCBI taxonomy): domain Eukaryota; kingdom Viridiplantae; phylum Streptophyta; class Pinopsida; order Cupressales; family Cupressaceae; genus Sequoiadendron; species Sequoiadendron giganteum. The sequence goes on along the minus strand of CM021102.1, from coordinate 251,857,408 downwards.
TCCTCATGGACCTATTGACATCAATACAACAACAAATATCTATTAACATAAATGACAACACAAACTTCCAACAATAAGTCATACATTTTAATTTGATATTTTTGATCATGTACTTGACACATTGTCGTCATGGTTCCTTATAACTTGGTGCATAACATCAATTACAATACCAAATCTATGTTTCTTATACCATTTCAGCATGATGATCATCCATCCTTCCTCTCCATACATATCTTCATCATCCCTAACTTATTTCATGTCCTTTTATCCTTTAGCGTCCCTCCCCCATCCATTTTGAGAGCACACATGTGTTCTTTGAACCCACATGTCCTCTCGAGGGGGCATACCACTACCTCCTTGTCATCCTTCCTCATCTTCACCAAAGGCTAGAGCATCATGCCACTAGTCCTTATCCATTTTTACCCACTATATTTTATTATTCTTTGATACAACACCACTTCTTATAGTCACAACATCATAATAAAGAGAGGGAAAATGTAGACACCTAAAAGTTGACTATACCTAACCACACTTGAATTTACCTTATCCTAGTCTTTAATTAAATAAATATTTAATATCTATTTAATTAATTTATCCTTCACCTTTATCCCCCACTTTAATTAAATAAATATATATTATTTATTTAATTAATTCATCCCTCATCTTATCCCCCACTTTAATTAAATAAATATTTATTATTATTTAATTAATTATTTTATTCTTTACCTTTATCCCCCACTTTAATTAAATAAATATTTATTATTTAATTAATTTGTTTATCCTTCACCTTTATCCCTAAATTTAATTCAATAAATATTTGTTATTTATTTAATTAACTTATCCTTCCACATCACCCTTCTCCAATAATTAGTTAGATAATTTTATTATTATTTAATCAATATTGAGAGTCACATGACTAACTAAGACATTGTCTAGATTCATTGAACCTAAACACTTGCCACAAAATCTAAAGTAAATTTACATCTTATCCATCCATTTCATACTACATCTCCAAATCCTAGCCACTCACATAAGGATGTTTCCCAAATTATATCTTAAACCTAGCCCTTATCTCTCATGTGATACTTATCACATGATTACAACCTTTGATCCAAACCCTAATCCTCAATCAATCCTAGCCATCCATCACTATCTCAGCCCTTGATTTCCTTATGTAAACTCTATAAATGATAGGTCTCTCATCCCATTTACATATAGCATCTTATGCTATTGTTATTTTTTTGTATTTTCTATCTACTTCTCTCATTTTTATCTAATCTTCCATTATCTTATCCCCATGTCATCCATTTGATCATTCATCATATCAATACTATCATCAGGTTTTTGGTTTCATAAGAAATTCCATTCCTCCATCAACACATCAAAAGAGCACATCAAGTGGAGCTAGGGTGCACTCTACTTCAAGCTCTATTTGAGGAGAAAGAAGGGTTCTAGGTGAATGTATTGTGTGTGTATTACATTATCTTTTATTTTATTTATCCTCAATAATTTTCTTATCTTCAAGTGTCATTTTTGAATTATAAATAAGGTCTTTTTATCTCCTTGTGACAATCGCAAGTTATTATTTAAGTTTAAATAAGTATGAGATCAATCATTTGGTTGTTATATAGAATCATGAATTGGTGGAAAAAGCATGGCTATCGTACTGAACAATTTATAGGGACGAAAAATAGCTCTAAAGTACTAGAATCTCTTAACAAAGAAATGCATGATGATGTTATGAACTTGTACACCTATGAAATCATACACACCTAAAGATAGCATCACCATGTGCATTGATGCATAGTTCAGTCAGGTAGAAAGGTGAAGAATGTGGTGAAGTTTCAAAAGCATCATCAAAAGAAGACAAACATAAAATCATCAAACAATGATAGACTACACACTCACTAAATGTCACATTTATAAAAGAGGGTCCTAGATACAAATATATTATTTATAAATAATAGAAGCACAATTGTATGCATTTCGCAATGAATCAAAGTAATGATGACAATTCTTACAATCCTAAACATAAGGATGTGACTATTTTTAAAGGAATATGATAGTTTCTATGAATATTCAATCCAAAAAGAGCTATGAATAGTTATTATATAGTAAAGAGGAGATGGTGTACCTCATGCATGACAGTAGTGTCATTTTTGAAGTGGAAATAATATTTTTGAAGCTCGTGAATAATAGTCGCGGGTTAATAGTCTCACATCTAAATGACAATAAAAATAAGCATATGAATTTCATTAGGAGCCATGACTTTGTGATATGCAAAGACTATCATAGTAAACAATCTCCAATGATAAATAAGCACTAGGGTCTCTTAACCAAAAAATATATGACAATATTGTGAAACTCAGAAGAAGAGTCATGTCTCTTGTATGCTTCCCACAAAGGTTGTAAAGATATATGGAATCAAAATATATATAATTGTTGATTTTAATTTGCACAATGTTTGGTGAGCTCATATTAATGAGGATTTTTTAAACATGACAGGTTTGTGATAACAGAGAAAGGGAAAGTAAAAATAGGTGTCAATGAACAGAGCAACATTAAATGGACTAGCCTTGTTGATCTTTGATGGTTGCTTTTGTTTAGTTGTCAGTGATATGTTGATTCTTCTCTGATAGCAGCTTTCTCACTTTGGATAGGGTTTCAGGTCCCTTCAAAACTGTTTGCACTAGGTTTTAGGGCCCCATCAAAACCTTTTTTTCCCATAATTAAAAATATTAAATGGACTAGTCAAGAGATCATAAATGGCATTAGTATTTATTATTGTAAGGGCAATGAGGTATCTTCAAAGAATGCATGACAAGGCTAGAATATTGTGTCCATGCATGGACTATTAGAATCAGTGACACATATCACAAGTGAGAAGTCAAGTTTTTAATGATAATAGGGTCAAGTGTCAAAAGGCAATTTTTTGATGAATAAGTTAGGCATGCAATACTTATTCACTTTTATAACAATCCTAAGTATATATGGGAAATTTATCAATAAAAGGTGTTAGAATATTGTATGAACCTAAGGAATATATGAGGATAGTGTTTTAGGTGGCACAGTCATCACAATGAGATCAAGTGTTATATGATAATGAGTTGTACTTGAGAGGCTAAGAAATAGTGAAAAGTGTAATATTCCTCCTAGCCATACATAACAATCATATGATTGTTAAAAAGATGTCTATGAAGGGATCTTCAAGTTCCATACAAATCCATGAGAGTCAAATGATTTATCAATGATAGTGATGTTCACTATTGAAGAAGGAAGTGGTATGCACTTGAAACACTCCAAGGTCATGTACATTCAAAGATAACAACCACAATACGCTTGAAGTTGAGGTTTCAAATATCAAGTTATGGGAGCACAATATGGGAGTGTTAATGTGATGTCAAGGGGTTGATATAATGAAGGTCATGAAAGAGTAGTTATCTATGGGTATAGAACAAAATAAAGTGAAGAACTCATGATAACAATCCTAACAATGAATCAAGTGACACATGGCATGTGACAATACTACACATAATAAAAAGGGTAGCTAATGGGTAAAAGCAAGAAGATGAGTCCACAAACCGTGGAAGTTTTTGCCTTAGAAAAAAATACAAAATCGACCTCAAGAAAACGGGATCCCGTTTTTTAATAAACGGGATCTCGTTTAGATCCCGTTTAGGTTTGGAGTCCTGAGCCAAAAATGGGATCCCATTTTTTAAAAAACGGGATCTCATTTTTCTTAAAATGGGATCCTATTTTTAAGAAATGGGATCCCATTTTTTAAGAAACGGGATCTCATCTTTTAAGAAATGAGATCTCGTTCTTAAGAATCGGGCTCCCATTTTTTAACGGCCTGTTTTAAAACGAGATCCCATTTTTAACAGCCCATTTCATTAAAAAAAAAAAAAAACTTTTAAGAAATGGGATCCCGTTTTCAAAAGGGATCTCGTTTCATTCAAATATAAAAAAAAATTATATTTTTATCAAACGGGATCCCATTTTTTAAAAATTTGATTTTTGGTCAGGTTTTTGCTTTGTTTTTCCGTTCGGGAAAATACTTGGGGACCCGAACCTAAGCCCTAGACCTAGTTTGACCTGCAAAATGAAGGTCTTGGCAATGTCAAAAGAAAATAGAAACTTTGGGCATATGTCTGAAGACCTTTTTTGCAGAATTTTTTGACAAAATTAAAACCCATTATAGATGAGACAGTGTAGATTCCAAATATGTAATTTTTTTTACAATTGGATTAATTTTTTTTATTTTTTAATTAATTTCTAATGAAACAGGTCCATAAACTTGAATTATCAAGGCTTTTTAATATTTTAATAACTTTTTATCAACATGATTTTTTGATGAATGGATTGCACAAAAGCGTACTTCAGACAATTCTTTTCAATTTTTTTTTTTTTTTTAAAAAATGATAAGTTTAGGTCATCTTATGCATGACGTACACGGCGATTTTTCAAAACACCAAATATGGCCAATAAAAAATTACACAAAATTTTGGAAAGCATGCTTCAATGAGTTCTAAATCTTTTCTTAAATGATTTAGAAAAATGTGATTATTTAGGTCAAAATATGGATGATGTACACATGCATGGTATGGTAAAAAAAATGACTTTTAAACAGTGGTTTATAGAAATACCTATTGAAAATAAATTTGCATCATCTGAGTATTGAAATAAATTACATATTTGGAAACTAGGCTCCAAGTACTACATTTTATGATTACTGAATTTTTTCAAGATTCTATCTCTAAGTGCTTCAAATTTTAAGGTCAAATGTGTCGAACTTCAAAAATAAGGGAAAACGCTTTCACTAAATGGCCAAAAAGTGGACTCAACTTCTTGCCAGCACCCTAATAATGTATGTATGATGGTGACTTAGGTGTCTTTAGGGTAACTATGGATTGTGTAGTAGGAAAGGACATTCAATAGCCAAATCTAAAGGGAAACATAAAAAGAAAAATGATCTATATATATTCAAAGATGTGACTATCAAGACAAGACATGAGAACCCAAGACAAAAATATGGAAACATTCATAAGGAAGAGTGATAGTATAAAGTGAAAGGATAGTGATCTTCAAGTGATAATATCAAACATAACCTACAAGTAGACAGTAATTAATGGGAGTTATTGTGTCATATTTTCCATCATAGTGCCTTCAATCTATGCATCATTCCAACTTATAAATATGACGATCTGAGATGATTTTCAAAGGATAATATGATAATGGTAAGGGAATTCATAGGTGGAAATGACAAGATTTTTCCATGATAGAGCACTATCTAGTGAAAGCAAAAATGATAAATCTTATGAAGGCAATCACATAGTAATTTAGCATGACAATTAACAGTGTTGTGAAAATCTACAAATGAATCACCATATTATTTGACTAGTTTTCAAGGAGTTATGATAGTGAGTTAGTGAAGAGGTCATGGAGGAACAACAAAAGACCTCTGAAATTTCCATTAGGGATATCAAATGGTTATAACCAATATACCAAAACATAAGGTTTGTGTAAGGAATTCTTGGACTAGACATTGAAAATAAACTAAAGAGTAAAAGAAACCATAATAGGCTTATTCCATGACAATAGTTTCTATTGCTAAAGTGGTAGAGATAGTTGCACAAGTAAAGAATGATCATAGGACAAATGGGTGAGGTTAGGCCTCATAAATTTTTTTTAAGGAAGAGCCTCATCTTATGCCCTTAAGGAGTCCTACTTCATTTCAAACTCATCAAAACATTCCCTATTATCATGCAAGCGGCAATTGAGGAGAATAAATGTCAATTTGAGTAGTTTCAAGCATCTTAGAGTCTTCCTAAGAGCACCCAAAGGTGAAGAAATTGAAAAATTCAAGGATTCCTTCCCTCAACACCTTACTAGGGCTTTTATAGTAGTCAAAAAAGTAAATTGACCTCCCAAGCACCCAAGGAATTCGAGCAACCAAGTTTCAAGGCAAGCATCTTCATTGATTATCAAACATGTGTCTTATATTCTCTCTTCTTGTTAGATGTGCAAATTGTATGCCTAGTAAAGGTTATGACATATATTTTTATAGGGAGATATTTTGATGTAACACATGATTATTCTGCTTTCTCAAGTATTTGAACTTAATTTCTCTAAGAGAAAACATTGTAAATATACCTATACTCAGCAAGTATGCCTATTTGATCAATAAAGAGTCATTTATCCTTCTCATAAGCTATATTTTGTGCAATATTATGGAATGGTTGATATTTTCTTGAGATAAAAAATTTATCCTTGATTTTTTGTATCATTATCTTTTCCTTTACGTAGTATTACATATTTTTTGTAGGTCATAGTTTATGTTTATTAAATTCATTCAAGCTTCAGTTGTGACAATCTATCCTCCTAAATATTGTTAGAAATTTAAAAACCCTTCTATAAAATTATTGACATTGCATGCCTCCCTTATATGGCCCATCAGTAAAACCCAATATAAGAGATCTTCCATGAGCCATCTTGCATGAGCCATACCTAAAAAACCCAAGAATAGTTGTATCGAAGTTTCAAACTTTTAGGATTTCACTTGTCTTCATACCCACATGCCTTCTCTATCACTCCCAATCTTCCATCTATTTTTCCCTTCTTTCTATCACTTTCCCAAGTGTTTCAAGTTTCATCCATCGACCTTAACTCTTAAATCTTATAACTTCCCTTTCATAAGTCATAATTCCTTCCCTTGATCACCAAAGTCCTGATGAAATACTAAAAAATAATTATCTCAAATTTTTAGACTTTGGGGATCGACCTTATTCATTACCTCTTATCATCTTTCATCTTAGTGCATAAGCACTCCTCTTGACCCCTAATCCCCAACACCTTTAGCTTCTGGTGATCGGGCCTTCCCCTTAACTTTTATCTTATCTTTACAATAAGATATAAGGTTTCATCCCAACCCCCGATCTTCAATGTCTTACCTTTGGACATTGGGCACTGGGTCTCCCTCTTATTCTTTATCACATTTTGTGATAAGGCATAAGACTTTTCCCTAACTCCCAACTCCCAACTCCCGACATTTCTCTTTTCTTCGCAATCTTTCAACCTTTCTGACAACCTTTAAATATTTTGGTATTCTTCTTTCCCTTCTTCCAACAAATATCAAGCTCAAAACCCATCGCCTGATAGGTGGTCTTTTAGGGATCGTGATATAAGAATCCTTCCTGTCATCTTACGCGTTATGTGGTAGGCTCGATGTCTGACGTCTGACAAGGTTTCTATTTTGGATTTTCAAGATTATGGCGTTTGTATCTACAGCCTTTAAACAAGAATTATCTAGCAATACCAATGCCTGATGTCTAACATAGGTTCCTTTTTTGGGGCTTTGAACCATTTATTTTTTAGTAGAGTAGTTCTTTTAGACCCAAAGGTTTGACAATACTCTAGAATGGCATGTTTTCTAGCCAAAAATGTTATTAATGTTGTGACAAATTTTATAACTATTAGATCCAATCTTTGAGGCTACATGGATGATATTTAATGCATCCTTCGGCTACTGTAAGTGGGAAAATTGGTGCCCATGCTTCATTTATTGTATGCAGGTATCCCTTTTGTTGATGATCATTCTTAGATCATGGTTTTTATGGGAGATCTCCATCCCTCAAAGTACAAACCCACGCGACAATAAATGTATGGAATGGGTGTTGAGTTTTGATCACTCTTCTTCTTGGGCACATTTATTTTGATTTGTATTCTATATAAAGGGAAGCCTTATTCTCACTAAAAAGGGTTCTTCCCTAGTTTATCTGGTAGAGTTATGCAGTTTTTGCTTTCTGCAACTATAAATTGGCTTTCAGACCTTTGTATTAATGAAAATTGATCATTTTACCTCTTCTTTCCTTGAATATGTTGCGTAAATATCCATTACCTTCATGTTTAAGTTTTATTATTTTACCTTCCATACATATATGTTGTGTTAAAATAATTATACATATATGATGTGTTAAAATAATTTGTTAGTTGTTTTTTTGTGAATATTCCTTTCCTCTCAGCATCTTAAAAATCCCTAACCTCCATGTGTGCCTCTAGAAGCTAGTAGAATAAAAAACTATGTAAGCTTTCTTGCTTATTTTCATCGATTCTTTTTTTTGTTTCAAGTGGGAAGAAAAATTTGTATTCTAGGTGTATCACCTCCCCTTTCCCTTTTATACATTCCTTCTCTCCCTTTTCCTCATGAGTTGTTAGAGTAGGGTTAGTGGCAGGATTCCAAGTGTTTGGTTGGACTAGAACTTATTCTCTTAGGTTAGAAGGGGAAGTGGAACTTCTCCGAAGACTTAACCTCATTTTGCAAGGTCCCACACCTTTCGGTCATTTCTATTGGGTCATTGGAATGTTGAACCCCATGTTCAGCAGGGTGTGATTTCATGTGACAACATTTTTTGACCAAGTTTAGTGATCTTTAATTCATTCTAATGAATTGGTGTGTCCCTTGGTATCTTGCCTTTTAGGTCAATTATGTAAAACACCATGGTGACTCTATGATAAAATCTACTAGTTCAAATATTGCAAATTCTCCCCACTAGTCGTGACAATAATTTTGGCACACCCGGTGGGGACAAGTTTAATAATCCTTAATTCATTTTGTTAAGGAGTGGTGCTATTCTTAGCAGTTGTAGTCATTGGACATTGTTCAAAGCACCTAGTGACTCTGTAAATCAAATTTGGGTGACTTTGTTGATATGTACCTAAAAATCTTTGTTTGAGTAGACCTTGGCTCTTATTTAAAATCATTAAAAAAACTCATAGCTTTCCTTAATGTTTAGAAATGTCAAGATGTGATGAAAAACACATGTACACCCCTCCATATCATGAAAACTCCAACTTTACTCCTCCCTAACAACAATATCAAGCCAGAAATGCCACCACTTTTACTTACCAAAATCCTGTCATGGTGGGCTATCAATCCTTTCCAAATGCTTACCACCCGCCCACCCTGCTCAATCCTCTTAGAAGCCATCCTATGCTCAATTTCATCACCAAGAGGACCCTTTTGTTCCCAACCAGTCTCCAAATGTTGACACCCTAAGCATCAAGGATATAACATTAAGCTTCCATAGGCAAATGAGTGAGATTGATAAGGAGCAAGGGTATAGTTCACAGTAACCACGGGAGGCTCGTTATTCTGTAAATCGGCTTGATTACTCTCCTATTCAGCCCAAAAATGTTGATAGTGTGGAGATGAGAGAAATCAAAAGCATGTTGTTAGATTTCAATAGGTGGATAGAAGATATCAAGAGGAGTTAGCTTACCAAGCCTACCAGGGATAGCAGGAATATTTTCCATAGTAGAGAGAGCTTTTCCATCAAAATCATTTTCAATAACAAGACATGAAAGCTCAATAAAGATATGAGCAGTAGATGGAGATCTAAAGAAGGCAACAAGAAGAGTGTATTACAAAGTAGATTATTTCTAGGGTGGAGAAAATGAAGTTATTGCTTGCACAAGCACAAATTCCAAAGACTCGGTCATCACCTTCTGTCCCTAGTTTCAAGAAGACACCTCTTACAACACTGAAACAACATGCTAATGAGGAGGTTTGTAAGTGAAAATTTATAAGTTTTAAGAAATATAGGCCTCTTGAAACTTCCATTAAACCTCCTGAACCATCAAGAAAATCTCCTATGCTGGAGATTCCAAGTTTTAAGAGCCTTCATCCCTCATAGGAGTCAGTACCTATGCAGGCTCAACCTATTGTTCCTGATGAACACCCTCCTCCAGAACCCCATCAAGATTTTCAAGAGATTTTTGATTGATTTGCTTTGTCTGATACTATTTCACTTTAGAAAGGTGGACCTATTGTTTGGAAATCCAACTGGTCGAAAGAAAAAAGGAGGGATATATTCTAGGATGAGAAGGAGCAGACTGATATTTGTGAGCCTTCACATGCTCCAAATAATGAGTGTTTTTTCCTACTACAAAAAAATGAAGATGGCCAGTTGCAATAGTAAAACACTGAGCAAGTGGGTAATTATGATGAAGTGGAGGAGTTGACCCTCCCTTTTGATGAACTCCCTTGTTTCTTTTGAGGAGAGCTTACTCATGCCTACACCAGAAAATTCTTCAGAAGAATAAGATTCTTACAACTCCTTTGAAGGAGATATAATAAAGGGGGGTTGTGGAAGAAAAGGACATGATGGTCACATCATTCCATGAGTTTGATATTTTTGCAGCCAGTTGCCAAGAAGAAGAAATAAACATAGAGATACAATATAAAGGATTTAGCTTTTCCTCTAAAGTGTCTCACAAACCTGAGGTATGTGTTGATGAGATGTGTGTCAATGCATGTAATTATGATGTATGTGTGGATTTTACCATCCAAGTGAGTGTAGCAATGTTGAGTATGAGGTCTTGATTCAAGATAAAGAAGTGAACTTCTGCATTGGAGATAATGTTTATGAGCTAGAATGTTTCACATGGGACCAACATACTGAAAATCCTACCGATGCGCAATCACATCTGTCGAGAAGGTAATTCTCTCATTTCTCAAATTGATATTATACCAAAGCTTTAAATATTTTCATTTGAAGTGCATGAGGAAGGTCTTTCTAGTTTAGATCAACAAACAAGCTTTTCATACTTTGCATCACCATGTGAGTTGGAAACTTTATCTTTTTGTTTCAATTCTTGAAATAAGGAGGTAAATGGTCATGACAATGTCTTACCCTTATGTGAGGAGAGTTCCTTTTCCTCTATGGAAGCTTTCTCCCTTGGTGTTGACTTATTTTTAGAAAGGCTCACCCCTACTATTGTATGTTTTCCTAAGGTGCCATTGTCAAATGAACCTGACACTTGCTTCATATGGCTACCCTGCAATGACAAAGTTTACAGTGAAGTTATCCTTCACCATACAAGTAGTGTGTGTAGCCCCTTACATATAGATAGAGGTTTTCAATGGTGGCAAGTGGGTGAAGAATGAAACTATGTTCAAAGGGAGATCGGCTCCTTTAAAAGAGTTATCTTTAACAAAGGTAGATTTTTGTAATTTTCACCTTGCTAAAGCCATGTACATTTTAGCTTGTTATAATTTTCACCTTAATAAAGCTATGTACAATAAGTGTGGTTACACACCCTATTCTCCTTAATGGAATGTATGATCCTAGATGTGTTTTTCCTCCAAGTGTAAGCCTACACATGTTTTTTTTAGCAAGGCCAGTTGCTACAATTTCCCTTTTGACTTGGTTCCCAATGGATTGATAAGTCCCCTAGATTCTATGATTAGCAAGAAAACATCCCACTGAAGTTGCCAAAATTTTGACATTTCATGCCCCCCTTATATGTCCCATTAGTAAAAACCAATCTAAGAGATCTTCCATGATCCATCTTGCATGAACCATCCCTAAAACCCCCCAAAAAATGGTAAAGTGTCAATGTTTCAAAATTTTAGGATTTTACTTGTCTTCATACCTATATGCCTTCTTTATTGATTTTGATCTTCCATCTCCTTCGCCCTTATTTATATCGCTTTCCCAAGTGTTTCAGGTTTTTACCATCAACCTTAACTCTTAACTTTTATTGTTTCCCTTTCATAAACCATAATTCCTTCCCCTAATCACTAAAGTCCTAATGAAATATTAAAAAATAACTAAGTCTCATATTTTTGAACTTCAAGGATCGGCCTTCTTCCTTACCTCTTATCATATTTCATCTTAATTCATAAGAATTCCTCTTGACCCCCAATCCCCAACACCTTCGGCTTTCAGCAATCGGGCCTTCCCCTTAACTTTTGTCTTATCTTTACGATAAGATATAAGGTTTCATCCCAAACCTCGATCTTCAAATTCTTACCTTTGGATGTCGAGCATCAGATCTCCCTCTTATTCTTTATTACATTTTGCAATAAGGTGTAATCCTTCCCCTTGACTCCCAACTCTTGACATTTCTCTTTCCTCCACAATCTTCCAACCTTCAAATATTTTAGCATTCTTCTTTCTCCTCTTCCAACAATCATCGGGCTCAACACTCGATGTTTGGAGGGTGGTCTTTCGAGGATCGCAATTTCAACATCCTTCATGGCATCTTATGCAATATGCGGTAGGCCCGATGTTTAATGTCCAATGGGGTTCCTTTTTGGATTTTTCAGGATTGTGGCATTCTTATCTCTGACCTTTTGACAAGCATTATCTAGCAAGCATGATGCTTGATGCCCAATGTAGGTACCTTTTTCGGGGCTCCAAACCATTTAATTCTCAATAAAGTGGTTCTTTTGGGCCCGAAGGTTTGACAACACTTTGAAATGGCATTTTTTCTAGCCAAGAACACCATTAATGTTGCAACTGCTTTCCCAACCTTTGGATCCAATATTTGAGGCTACAAGGATGATATTTAATGCATCCCTCAACTACTGTAAGTGGAAAAACTGGTGCCCATACTTTATTTATTTCACGCAAGTGTCCCTTATGCTAATGATCATGCCCAGATTATGGTTTTCATGGGAGATTTCCATCCATCAACATACAAACCCTCACAATAATCAATGCATGGCATGGGTGTTGAGTATCGATCACTCTTCTTCTTGTGCATCTTTATTTTGAGTTTTATCTTGTATAAAGGGTAGCCTTGTGCTCATTGTAAATGGTTCTTCCCTAGTTTCTCTAGCACACTTATGCAAGTTTTGTATTCTGCAATTGTAAACTAGCTTTCAAGCCTCTGTATTAATGAAAATTGATCAAATTACCTCTTCTTTTCTTGAATATATTGTGTAACTATCAATTACCTTCATGTTTAAGTTTTATCTTGTTACCTTCCATTCATCTATGCTATGTTAAAATTATTTTATGGTTGTTATTTTTTGAATGTTCCTTTCCTCTCAGCATCTTACAAAACTCTAACCTCCATGTGTGCCTCTGGTATAGATAAATGTGTAAGATTTCTTGGTTATTTTTATTGATTCTTTATGTTGTTTCAAGCGGGAAGAAAAAAAATTATTCTAGGTGTATCACCTCCCCTTTCCTTTTTATGCATTCCTTCTCTACCTTTTCCTCATGAGGTCTTAGAGTAGGTTTAGTATTAGGATTACATGTGTTCACTTGGACCAACACATCTACACTTAGGTTAGAAGATAAATTGGCCTTATCTAGAGACTTGACCTTATTTTTCTAGGTCCCACACTTTAAGGTCATTTCCATTGTGTCATTTGAATGTTGAATCCCACATTCAATAGGGTGAAATTTCATGTGACAAAAGAAATATTAATGCAAACATGTCAAAACTTGAGTTGTGCATAGTCTATTGGATTTTATAATCACATTATGTATGATCAAGCTAGTACAAATAATTGAAAATTTTGGCATATCACCTTATTTTTTATATTTTAAGATCATTTTCAAATATTTTTTATCCCTTTTCATTGTGAATAGCAACTTAGAATAGGCTAGTTTACATGATATACTAAGATAAATAACCCTCTCTATAGATTCACTCCAACTTATAGGTCACCCCAAGTCTAGGAGTGTTTCCATTATGTCAATTGGAAGGAGAATTGCTACACTAATCCTCCAAAAAAAATTATCCAACATGACAAAAAGTGCACCCATGTATGTAATGAGAGTAATCCTCAATGAAGGTAAGCACATACTTGGCTCCTAAAAAGGATGGAGTGAGAAATTACATGAGGTCATTATGTACCAACTCTGATAAGGTAGAAGCATTGTAGGCCTTACACTTAAGAAAGGATTCTTGTTGATGTTTACTAAGAACACAACCACAAACAATTCCCTTTGTGCATGAAACCTTAGGAATACCAAGTACCATATCCAATGTACTAAACTAATACAGATAGTTTTTATTGACATGACCAAAATGTTCATGTCAAATTTTACTTAGGGAATCTTCATAGGCAATGTGTGATGAATCATTGAATGACTCAAAAGCATGAAACTTGTATAATCTAGACTAATTATCAACTCTACATAAAGTAATAATTATATCTTAAATATGATAGAGATCATGAATGATGTGTAATAAACTTAGTTATCCTACCCCCCAGTGTGATAAATCTAGTAGATGAACATAAGATTTGAAAAAATCTTATAAAAAATGAAAATATCCTCAATGGTCATCTATATAGTCCTTGACCCCAAAATTAAAATTTATGAAGAGAAATTACAATCTAAGAAGTATTGTTATTAGAAGAGACTCAATTAGATCAAATAAATGATTCATGTGGTGGGAGGATTTGGATTCTACAATCCAATTATGTGTTGAAGATAAAGCATGTATTGAAATTGAATGTATGTTTCCTATGCTAGTAGAAGAAGACTTAGAATTTGAAATGGTGTACTATTGCATGGATTCCTCTAAGACCTCTAATATCTTTCGACATCTGGTAATTGCATGTTCCTTCTTACCACAAAAAATTTAAGGATGTCATGATTTCTTATTTACCTTAGAGGAAGACTCGCCAAGCTTAGAATATTTGTCATTTTTAGGAGTGAATTAGAATTTTTATTTAGTTACGATTGGGCTTGGAGGAACTCTCATTTCTTGATTTAGATTCTATCTTACACTTCTAAGTCTTCTTACCTTTTTCCTCAGATGACTAGGCAACCAACCCATGAGTTTAGAACTAGAAAGTGACTATAATTTTTCCAACTTAGCATGTTCATGTGTCAAGCAATCACATAAGACCTCAAATGAAGGGAAGGTAAATGTATCTCCTAGTGCATACATAGTGGAATCAAAAGTAGAAGAGAACACCTAAAATAGTTCCTAAATTTTAGGTAAGATCAAAAAATATATCCTTTGTCATCTTTATCTTTTCAACAAACCTATAAAAGTGAGTTGAGTGATTTAAATTTTACTACAAATTCCTCAATGGATGGAAATAAATTAGATGTTAATATAGTTAAATATGCTTCAATATATAATTCTTGAAACTCATTAATTATACCAAATAGATCCTTATACTTTTTCTAGGTTTGCTTAGGAGTTCTATAAGACTGTGTAAAACAACAAACTATCTAAAATGTGTAATGCAATAAGACCCATGGCTTCATCCATCTTGTTTTATATGCAAATCTCTCATATTCTAGAGTGAACTCAAGTGGAGTATCATCCAATGTGGACCATAGTAATTTTGACATGACTACTCTAGTCATCTGAGGTTTCTAGGTGTGATATTTATGCAATGTAAAGTGTACAATAAAAGAGGTTTATGATGTGTTTGTGTTTGTTTTAATTTTTGCAAAAATGAATAAATTCTAGTTTTATTGGTTTTCTTATTCTTTAAGATACTTTAGAAAGGAAATTTAACCCCCCACAAAAATAAAAAATAAAAAATAAAACCTTTACAAATTTGGCAACTGAAAATCAAAAAAAAGAAAGAGTTCACTTTGTATTTGATCTTTATATATCTAGTAAAAATTATACAAAAATCAAGTCTAAGTATTATGTAAATCACTAAACCAACTTTGAAATGCCAAAAAAATCATGAAAAAGGAGATCTGAGCCAAAATTTATGAACTTGGAAGAAAAAAAAAGAGATTTGACTTCAATTGACAATAAAACTCACCAATAATAAAATCTAGAAAAAATACCAACACTAATTGAAAAAGAAACAAAATAGCTCCTTTAGGTATGATTGAAGAGGATAGGGTGGTTCTCTAGCAATGATTGGGTGATGATCTAGTGTCCAAGTGATGGCCAAGTATAGAAATGAAGGCATTTGGGTGGTAGCAAAGTGCAGACCTAATAGGTGGAAAAATGACGAAAGTGTGATGGTAGCAATAATTTTTTACCACACTGCCTAGGGGCTCCCATTAGAAATTAATCCCCACCCTACATTGAAAGGTTCTAAGGGGATTCCCTACCCCCATGACTAGAGGTTATAGCCAATTTTGTGAGAAAAAATCCTCACCCCTAATCATCAATGAAATTGGTGGTTTAAAGCCTTAAAAAGAACTATAAAAACCACTTCATCAAGATTTTAATGCAGCCGAAAAAACCCAAAACATTGATTGTTATATGATCTCAACCCTAACAATAATGGCAATGTTATATTTGATCTCTAATTTTTCATGTAGATCGCTAGATTTTGTAAAACTCACACTATCACAATCACGCAATGAAGTTCAAGATATTGGCTCAGAATATAGAATTTAGATAACAAGCAAAGTCATCATAGCTAATATCTTAATTTGCTGCATTGTTGGTTGCTCTTCAAAGTAATGTTATGAAATAACAATAATGATATGATGCAATGATAATGATATGCTCAAAGATAAATGATACATATGCTTGATAAAGGACAATGATAATGCTTGAAAGCTTGAATTCTTTAATTATAATGCTCTTGATAATGCCCTTGATAATGCTTGAATGTTTGAATACTTGAATGCTTGATAGTGCTATAGTGATTTCAATAACAAGAGTGATAGGGATATCTTGACCATAAAATTGCTAGAGAGATCTTGACAATAAAAGTGCTACGAAGATTTGACAATAAAAGTGTTAGGAGGTTTGAATGAAATGAAAGCTTCTTATTTATATGCTTCACTTGGCATTTGATCAATGGTGGAGATTAATTTACAAGATCAATGGATAGAAAAAATTAAGATAGGGTAAACGCAAATTTTGAATTTTGAAGGAAAATGATAGCTTGGAGAAATAAATAAATAGTCATTTATTTATTTTAGAAGAATTTATTTAAAAGAGGAGGGTTAGCTAATTAAATAATATTTGAAAATTATTGAATTATAGACGAAAATATTTAATTTAAATAAAATATTTTTAATTTATTTAAAAGAGGAGTGTTAGTTAATTAAATATTTTTTCAAAATTATTTAATTATAGAGGACCAAAGAAAAATTTGAATTTAATTTTAATCAATGTTGGAGCGAAAATGATAAGAGATGAATTAATTAAATAAAAATTACTTAATTAATATAGATATGATAAAGATTAAGATAGTTAAAAATTAAAAAATATTTAGTTATTATGGATAAAGAGTTAACAATTATTTAATTAATATGGCTAGAAGAAACGATAAGGATAATGAAAATGCATTGGCCATTTTTAGATGTTTGCAATATCTATGTAGGATATGACTACAATTGGTATGACAACATATTGATCTATACATATCCATACTATTATTGTATGGATTTTTATAAAATATATATATATACCCTATAAAAATGTCTCAAAAAAATTGATCATTTTTTATCAATTGATAGATCCTAGGGATTTTTAGTGTTCTATACACAACAGTGAGGTTTATTTTACTCCATGAGGATTTATGTAATAACCTTTAAGGCAAAAACCTTTACAATTTTAGAAGGGCTTTGCTAATTCTAAGCTCTAATATGATTTTGGAGAATTGATGAATCCACAAGTACAACAATCTACCAATAAAAGTCAAAAAGACCTTCCACAATTGAGAGCTACAAAGAAAATTATTATATTGCCTTTAAAAATAATTATATAGAGATATAATGAAAGAAAATAACCTTGCTATATGAGCAAGGCAAAAGCCATAAACCTCACATGATTGTGCCAAGTATCTTAATCCTATGAATTCAGATAATAATAAATTAAAAAAATCAATTCAAGTAAGCTTAAGACTAAGGTGTGCATAAGTACTAAAGATGTTTATACCAATAATAAATAGGTATTTGAAAAGAAGATCAATTTAGATGGTAGTATTGAAAAGTATAGGGAAAGGTTGGCTATGAAATACTATTCCCAAGTTGTGTAAATAGAATTTGATGAGATTTTTCCTAGTTGTAAATCTAACATATATTAGGAGATCACGTTGTCTACAGTATTAGTTTTTGATTTAGATATATAGAGTTGATGGATGTGGGAAAAATTTATATGGTGACTTAGAGAAAGAGATATGCATGACATGACTAGAGCACTATGTGGAGAAAGGTAAAGAAACTTTAGTTTGTATACTAAAACACTTTTTGTTTGGTCTAAAGAAATCCCTTAGAATGTGGTATCAAAATTTTGACCTTTTGTGTTGGGATTGGGAATTCTAAGATCCAAATTAGATCACTATGTTTATTACAAGATGGATGGTCATCATTTCCTTATTGTCACATTTTAGGAAGATGGCATGTTATACTTACATAGTAGTAAGGAAGTGATTTGTGATCATGTCTCATCTTTCAACATAATTTAACTTGAAATACTTAGGAGTACCCAAGTACATTTTGGGCATAGATATCAAAAGAGATAGAGTAAACAAAAATATTTGGTTTGGCCAAAGCAAGTATCTAAACTCAATGTTAGAGAGATTCATCATATCAGTATGCAAGCCTTTGAGTGTTCATATTTTAATAGGGACAAAGTTATATGTAGAAAAATTTATATCTAACCTAGTATAATAGAGGATATGGTTCAACTACCTCTTGCTAGTGTGAATGGGAGTTTGATGTATGGTATGGTCTATGCAAGACCAAATATTGCACTAGTGGAAATTCATGGAAAATATTAGACAAGATCATTGGGATGCATATAATATGGTCTTTAGATATGTGTAGGGTACATTTGAGTACTCTAATTATTATCATGGTGATTCTACAAGGGACCAACACTTAATGGATATTCGTGAATTTGTTGATTCTGCAAGGGACCAACACTTAATGGATATTCATGAACTTGTTGATTTAGATTGGGACCAACTCTAATGTGTACTCTAATTATTATGCTTTTAATTTATTTGGTGGTGCTATTATTTGGATGAGCAAGTGGCAGGCTATGATTATTTTTCCACTACAAAAGTTGAGTACATGATAGCTACTCACACCTATAAGGAATCCATTTGTCTTGAGAGATTGTGTTCAAATTTGGGGCTAAGTTAGGGAGCTATCAAATTTATTTATGATGGTCAGATTGGCATACATCTAGTGAGGATCCAAACCTTTCATGTGAGGACAAAGCACATATATTTCTAATACTATTTTATTTGTGACATGGTAGAGGATGGGAGAGTGATGATGGATAAGGTTGATACTTTGGAAAATATTATAAATGCATTAACAATGCCCATGAGAATTTTAGAAGATAAAGAGTGGTCAATGAATCTATGGGTCTCATGTGTCCTCATGATTAATTGATATAGTTGATGGTATCCTTCACTCTTGAAATATACAAGTGAGATAACTTTAAGATAATTCTAATGTTCAAAATTTTGATTTTGAGATAGAAAAATTGGACGAAAAAATAGTGGTTTTGCATGGTGGCTTCGAGTAAGAGATCTTTACGATACAATCAAATTTGTATATGAAGAAAGATAAAGAAACATTGGTATATAGACTAAAAAATATTTATGTTCTAAAACAATCTCCTATAGTGTGGTATCAAAATTTTGACTCTTTCATGTTGGGATTTAGATTTTTTAGATCCAAATCATATCACTATGTTGATTACAAGATGGATAGTTATCATTTCCTTGTTATCACATTTTATGTAGATGATATGTTACTTTTTGGTAATACTAAGGAAGTGATTTGTGATTTGAATCCTCAACATTGAACATAACCTGACATTAAGGATTTGGGAGCACCCAAGTACATTTTAGGGATGAATATTATAAGAGATTGAGAAAATAGAAAGTTTTGGTTGGACTAAAAAAGTATATAAACTTAGTGTTGGAGAGATTCAGCATGTTATTTTTCAAGTTTTTTCCTATTTGACATAGGTAAACTCGTTTGTAGAGCATTATTTGTCTACGCCCAATGAGATGGAAGGCATGGCTCAAGTACATTATGCTAATATTGTTGGGAGTTCAATGTAAGCTATGGTTTGTACAAAATTAGACATTGCCCAAGCAATTGGATTCCCTATCCAATTCACAATTAATCTTGGATGAGGTCATTGGGATGTAATTAAGAGGGTCTTCAAAATTTTTTGGGTACATTCAAGTACTTTATTTGTTATCATGGTGATTTTGTAGAGGATCAACACTCAATGGATATTCATGAGTTTGTGGATTCAAGTTGGGTGGGTGATGTAAATAATAGAAGATCCACCAAAGGTTATATTTTTTATATTTAATGATGTTATCAATTGGATGAACAAGCAGTATATACCCACACATATAATGAATCCATATATTTAAGAGATTTGTTTAGATCTAAGGCTAATTCAAGGAGCTATCAAAGTTGTTTGTGACAGTAAAATTTTCATATGTCTAGTAAAGAATTGATCTTTCATGCAAGGGTAAAGCACATAGATGTCCAATACCATTTTATTCATGACATGGCAAAGGATGGGAGGGTGATACTAGATAAATTTAATACTCTACCAAATGTTTTAAATACATTGACAAAGCTCATGAGAAAATAGAAGTTTAGATTATGTAAGTCTATGAGCCTCATGGACCCTAGCAATTAGTTGATAGTGTTATTGTTTCCCTTTCCCTTGCAAGGTATATGATAAGTGGGAAAATATTGGAATAAGTGTTTCATGCACCTTGCAAATCTTATATTTGAAATCAATTATTTAATTTTGTACTTTTTTTATTTGAGCTCACATAGAGAATGGCATCCCACTTATGACTTGCCCATTATGTCATGTGTATGACTCATTGTAATGTGTATAATTGTCTATATAAAAGGTGAAATAAAATATCAACCATATATGACTATTTCCACATAACCCAAAGAGAGAAAATCATGCAAACCGGTATTCAAAATTCACATACAAAAGAACAAAAATGGCATCAAGATGTTACAAGATATACCCTGGGAAAAACCCAACCCCAAAAGCATCCATCCTCATGTATTATCTCATGAACAATGATTACAATAAAACCATCTCCATGAATACCTTTGAAGCATCAAGCTCTCTACATGCACTTTATGTAAATAATAAAATGAGGATCATGTAACTACACATTCTAATCCATGCATTTCCTCACATGTGCAACCTACAAGAGATACTCAATATACCCAACAAAGAAATCTAAACAACTACTCCTGTGTTCTCTTTTATAGACATAGGCATGTACAAAACCACCAAGTGGTATAACATAAGCCATGAGACTAATACCATGAGCTCACAAAACCATTCCCCACGATTTACTTTTTGATACTGAGTTTTTTTTAAATTGAACTTTTCCCAATGTGAAAATCCAAATTAAATAATTATGTCAATGTTACATAAACACATAAAATGACCCCAAGAATGTCTAACCCATGTGATGCATGCATCCCTAGATCCCCTTAGTGTACCACAAATAATATTAATTTTACATTACAGCATTATGCAAGGTGAACAACACACCTTTTCCTAACAAAAGCATCTCTTGTCATGAAGGATGTGTAAGAGCATCTATCATGAAGATAATGGTGTATAATATATTATGACACATAAAAGCATGATTGTAGGGGAGTTAACACTTTTTACTAGGAACCTTGACCAACTATGTAACAAACATTATGACACATGATAGGGCATCTTTTAAGGGATATTATGTGGCCAAAATGGAGCACCCAATTTAGTAAGTGGATTATGGAATTATTGAGCATTATGATAATGTAAGAGCATCTACTATTTTTAACATGTTGACTTGTCATGAACAGGGCATTCAATTTTGGGCCCTAGATTTGGTTGTTATATTTGATTCATTGTACTATCCCGTGTTTGTGGTTTACCAAGTGCTTATAGTTTCATGTATGAATCTCCTATATAGTGGGTTCTTGTGTTGGAGCTATGTATATGTTGTATGTTTAATTTGCAATTACTTTTATGCTACCAAAAGTGCTTTAGTTTTACATGTTGATGATATTCTTGTAAAGGCATGTCCTTAGATATTGTATAGTAACTTTTGTTGCTAATAATACAATATTTTTGTGCTTTGGAGTGAAGATAGTTTCTCCAAAAAAAGGTTTTCACCATGTAAATGATTTAGTTATGGTATAATCTTTTGTGTATTATCTTGGGTAACTATAAAATTTATTATTTTTGCACATACGTCCTCTAAAATATTCGTAAAGGAAGTTTATTCCACATCAATACTTCCTTTCAAATGAAAACTATAAATGAGGCAAAATGGGGGGATGTGATTCAACGTCCATCACTAGTTGTCTTATTCATTATTAGATGTTCCAACACAAGTAATTTGAAGAATATTATTAATGGTTTTCTCATGGCTCATGTCCCAATTAGTAGCTTTGCAACCTATTGGAAGAACCTAAAGGTTCATGCAACCATTTTGATTATGTTATTTTTTATCATTATTACCAGATTAATAAAAATAATATTGATTTTCTTGCCAATTAGTGTGTCGATCAAGTGTCCTTTTTTCCTTGGTCAATGGTTGCTTAAACACGTCACAAGGTCTTGAGAAATATATTGGTAATACACATCCACCATGATTTTGTGTTTTTATGTCATTTATCACTAGACCTCCATTTACTTAGTACTATGTTAATAATGTTATTATACATGATTTCCTTTTGTTTAAGGTTGTCTATTGGGTATGTCATGTTTGGATTCTTTTCAATGTATTTTCTATGATTTCTTCCCATTGGTGGTGGTTCTTTAAATAAATCAGTTGGTTCATTTCTTGCATGGTATTTGTTGTTCTATTTGTTAAAATATTTGCAAATCCTACACTATAATCATTTCACATTAAGCTCTACTTAGAAATCTAATTACATGTCAAAGATCAAACACATTTGAATGCCAAGCACCCCAATAAATAGTGCCAACACCAAATTTGATTTATGTTGATAGTGAGAATTGATGTAATTCATCAGCATAAATGTGTGCCCAAGAGGAAACTCACTTTGCAAGGAAGAGATGTGCAGTTTTCATTTATGAATATCAAACCATACCTTAATAAATCCAAATAAGACATTTCTTTGATATTAAAAAACTAAAAAAATATTTAAAAGTCTAATTGCTACCATCAAACAAAAGTTTCCCTAACATTGATCAATTTTGATTCTAACATCCATTGTTTTTTTAAATCACATGCATGTAGATGAGTTGTGTAGATTGAGAACTTAGTGTGTTGGATTGTTTGGGTTGTGTGAAGATGCACCAAAGCTAGAGCAAGGTTGGTGTCAATCTCAATGCAAGAGAAGCATGTGTGCAAGCTAAGATGCACACAAACAATCATGCACCAACCAACAAGGTCTACACAAGGCCAATATGCATAGCCAAAAATATCTCGACAAAGTAAAACAAAACAAATCAAACCCACAAGTTAAGGTTGTATGCAAAAAAAATTCATAAAGAACAATGCATAAGTTAAGCTTGCATGAGAGGAAATACAAAGCACAAAGTAGATGTTTATGGGTGATACAAGATTGCACCAACGCATGGATGCTCCTACACCAATCAACCATTATTTATTAACCACTCATACTCCTCACCTAATTTATAGGGAAAATATTAACCAATCATTCCCCTCGCCATATCTATCTTGAATTTAGAGGATCATATTTTTTCATAGTCCATAGAAGTGAATTTGTATGAGTTTTTGGATATACTATAGTAATATTTTCGTGTGCTTATGATATTAAGCCTATTTATATTACTAAATTATATAAAAAAATCATTATTAGTGAACCACTCATGCCCTCAACATAACTATCTTGTTTTTAAAAGATTAGATTTTCATAGTCCATAAAGGTGCATTTATGCTTTTTTTCAAATATGACTGTAGTAAATTTTTCATCAATAGTTTACATCACACAATATAATCCATCATCAAGATGGTAAATTCCCAATGGTGAAGATCACAAGATGTAGTTTCACTTTCACAATTATCATAACTCCAAAGGGTTGTTCAAGAAACTAAGGAGATCAGATGGGCATGTGTAACTTGGAGTATCATAAAATTAATTTTACAAGATGGTGTATTGAGTAGTTGAAATGTCAAATAGAAAGATGACAATTAGCAAACGAGAGACAAAAGGAAAGGTAGATATAAAGAAAGACATACAAAAAGGAGGAAAAAAGATCCAATGTATAAAAGGAAGCTACAAAAAAACAACAACAACAAAAAGTAGAAACGACATAAAGTTCAAAATGTCAAGAAAAGGAAATGAGAATAAAGATCAAAATACTAGAAAATAAAGAAAGAGACGACTGGAAGAGAACTACTTCAACATGTGCAACAAGAAAATAGGAAGAAAAAAGAAAGAAAAAAAAAAAAGAGATGAAAAGCTCAAAATATCAAGGAAAGGAAAACAATGAAGATAAGGGTTAAAAAAGGGAAGAAAGAGAAATGTGAGAGACCTGCTTGAACATATGCAACAAGAAAATAAGAGTGGGGAGTAAAGAAATAAATAAATTATCAAATAAAAAGGACATAAGTAATGAACAAAAGTAATAAAAATTAAGCACTAAGAAGAAAAATGATTGGCCCTAAAGAGGCCCTAAACTATGAAAACCTCAAGATAAGAGCTTCTTTAGGGAGTTTACTTGGGGATCAAGAGTGGCCTACTCCTCAACTCTCATCTATGTTAAGATTATTACTTAAATGTTGGTTTAGTTATCTTCATTTTTTTTTAATGCAAACTGCTATCGGAGAGAATAGCACTATTTCCATTAAATTCCAAAGATTTACATCAGGGAGCATTCAGCACCAGAAATGCAATATCTAATTAAAAACTAATTGTGTACTATATTATCATGCCAGTGGCCAACTTACTTAGCCTATCCACCTCCTCTTCACTAAACAGATATTTGATGTTTATAACAAAGTCCACAAAAGCCTGCAAGTATTTCTTGTAGAAACATTCCCTGTATAACGCCACTGCAGACTTCAAAAGATTGTTCCTTCTGGCATTCTCAGTGTGTGATATCACAGATCTTACCATGCAGTGGATTCTTGTCGATGCAGTGGATTCTTGTCGAAGGCCTTGAAGGCTCTAACAGCATCATATTCATAGGTATCTTTCAGAAACTTGATAAATAGTTTGCCAATTAGTTTTCCGCTTGTTGTGCGAGTTATATTTCCCAGGAAGCTCCTATCAGGAAATCATCATGAATGTGCCCCGCTGCTATACGTTGTTCTCCTATTACTTTCTAGCTCGCCTTCTTGACTGAGGATTGTTGGCTTTGAATATACGCTCGATTTGCACCTCGGGGTCCTCATGTATTGCTTTTCTACAACTTCTTCATTGGCTGATTCCTCACTCGAATCCTCGCCCGACCCCTTATCCTCCTCCTCTTTTTCCTCAAAGAACTTGCACAGCACAAATGGGAGTTTCATCTTTAATGAGGAAAACTCTAGACCTATGAGTACATAAGGATCTACCCCTGCCTCAAGCAGAGCCCGTGAGTTTGTATCTCCTGCTAGACTAGATTTCCATAGATATTTCGTAGGATTTGGGATCCCCTTAAAATTACATGCGATCCATGTTAAGCATCGTGGCCTTGTATTGTACACTGTTCCATCTTATCGTGCCCAGAGATAAACACCAGAGCATGTGAGCATATATATGGCAGGAGGCTTCTCGATATGGTTTTTGCCCCATAGTACCACAAAGGCTTTCAATATCCCCAGACTATCATTAATACCCTGGATTTTCTTTCAGACCGCATGGTTTTGATAAATCACTTTATCCACTTGCGGTGATATCCTTTTCGAGGCAAGACAGCAACCCTTGCCATATGGCAAGATCGTTTGATTGAATACAATTCTCATTCTGGTCAATTCCTTGGTTTGAGAGGTAATCTGCCACCCCATTTGCTTCTCTATTCGTGTGAGAGATTTTATGATCTCCAATTAAGTTCAACAAAGATGATATCCTTTCCACCCATTGTTGCATTTTCCATCTTTAACCTTTATTGTTATAGACCACTTTATTGACAATTTCTGAATCACCTTCGATATCAACATTATTCAGACCTTTCCTGGCATATTACTTTAATCCTTCATATAAAGCTGAACATTCTGCTTCATTATTTGTTCCCTCCGGTAACTTGATGGAAGCTGACCAAAGCATTTCCCCTTTCTCGTTTCTGATTACGAAACTAACACCCGATTGCCTTGGATTGCCCCGCGAAGCCCCATTGAAATTCATTTTCAAACTACCTTTGGGGGGCAGTTCCCATTTGATTTTACTCCTATCTGTTTTCTTCTTTAACAAAAAAATATTTGGTGGATTTAACATAGGCCAGTTCCGTACCATTCTTTGATCCCAAGCTGAGATGCATTTGTAACACCTATTTTTGTTTGAACATTCAGGTGTTCACTTATACCTAGCTCAATCTTATTTAAAAGGGAAACTATGGAAGATGCTTTGTCTTTGAAAATTCGAGCATTCCACTCTTTCCGAATTTGCCAGATTACCATTGCAAGCGCGTCATTCCACAACCCTTCCAATGTTGTGCCTTTGTGCAGCCTAGGCCAGGATTCAAAGATTTCCTTTAAATTATCGAGGGGGGTGTTCCAATCTAATTTGGCACAGACATGTCTCCAACAACTTCGTGCCACTTCACACTGAACAAAAAGATGATTTATCATTTCTAAACCTTTGCAGCATATCACACTCTGTGTGGGCCCATGATACCAATACGGTTAAGGCGCTCGCCTGTTAATATCCCCTCATGAAGTGCAGTCCAGGCGAAAGTGCCTGCTTTTGCTAAGACCATTTTCCCCCAACTAAGCTTATTTGGCCAAGATCCTGTGCAGATTTCCTTATGTACCACTATGTAACCAAATTTTGTAGAATACTCCCCAGATTTTGTTGCACACCAAATTATGGTGTCATTGTCGTCCGTGAAAAACACCTTTCGCTTTGCCAGCTCACTGTTTATTGATTGCCTCGAATAATCATCCAAAAAGTCAAAAGTCTTCCATCTTGCTTTGTGTTGACCCACTTGTAAATGTACGTAATGGAAAACAAATTCTTTTTATATCATGCACAAAGAGCGATGGCCTCTTCCATCCCTAGAAGTTGGTCCAGGGGGGGATACTCGTTCCACGAGTCATGTGAAAAGGATGCCCTCCTTCCATCCTTTATTTGCCTTGTGAGATGATCTGTTAATACTGATATGCAGTTTATAATGAAATTCCATACAGTAGAGCCTTTGATTGGGTTTGTGATTGTTAGTATCTGCTCTGCTTCCGGTGAATCCAAACATTTTGCTCTCAAAACTTCACACCAAAGTGCCTCCAGATTTTTGTACATTTTCCAGGCAAGTTTCGCGCCTAGCGCTTTGTTCTGTAGCTTCGCATCCTTCACCCCTGCACCACTGCTTGCTTTGGTCTTCTTCACCGTTTCCCAGACTAAGAGAGGTATACGTTTTTTCTGGTTAGACCCATCCCATAAGAGCTTCCTTTGGATGCCCGTGATACAATGACATGCCTTGTTGGGGATTTCTATGCAAGAAAGCATATATATGGGTATAGCAGCCAGCACTGCCTTTAACATGGTTAACCTTCCTTCCAACGTTAACCACTTTCCTTTCCATCATTTTTCCCTAAGTTTACATTTCTTGATCATCTCCTCCCAAAGTACGCTCTTCACCAGCCCATGAAACAGAGGAATGCCCAAGTATTTCATTGGAAGTGTCAATTTGAAAACCCGATGTTTTTGCCGCCTTCCGCTGAAACCGTTTCGGTGTGTTGTAGAAAAATGTTTGATTTCTCTGCATTAACTAGTTGACTAGCTTCTATACAAAATATATCTATGGTTTTTTTAATAGTACCAATTTCGTGAATATTTGGAATACCATACAAAATTGTATCGTCTGCGAAAAGTTGATGAGTAATTGGGTGGAGAGAGGGAGTAACCAAAATACCTTTCCACATACCTTTTTGCTACAGTAAATAAGTATGCGTCGACTAAATGCATCGGCCAGTATTGCAAAAAGAAAGGATGATATTGGATCACCTTGTCGCAATCCTTTTGCTACATTGAAAAAATTGTGAGGTGCCCCATTTATCACAACCGAGTATCTGAGGGTGGATATGCAACTGTAAACCCATCTCAGCCACTTCTCCCCAAAACCAAGTTTTGCCATAGTCTTCATCAGAAAACACCACCGTATCTGATCATATGCTTTGCTTAGATCAATCTTGACTATCATTCCTTGCAAAAAAAAATTCTTCAAGGTATGTACAATCTCATGTGCAATTATTATACTGTCTAAAATATTCCTTCTAGGAACAAACCCACTTTGTTGTTGTGAATCGATTGGCCATTACTTTTGATATAATTTTATACACATCTCATGGCTTCAGTGAGTTTTAGTTTTTTTAATCTATATATGCTAATCCTAAGCCAATTTAATTTCCATTGAATTAATATCCGATGCACATGTGCCATTAGCAATGAACTGTTTCACCAGTTGGATTAATACATGCACCATTTCAAAGCTAAGCATTGTTATGGTTTTTTTTTTACATGCACCATTAAAAAGTCTTCTGGAATGTAAAATAGATAAAAGGGTGTGTAACCAACCAGTTACATAATTCCTGCACTTGATTGTTACTTACCCGTACAATAAATAAGATGCTGCAATCAAACGATAGTTGTGATTAAAAAGAGTGGAGCATATATCACCTAAGATGGGGAATCAGAGGATGGAGAGGTGTTGAAATAAGTTTCAGTCATCAAATTTATCAAAACTACTTAGCATTTGGGGCTCTGGGGCTCTGGGGCTCTGGGTTGCTGTTCACTTGCTGTGAGGATACATCATTACTCTTACTGTAGACAATGAAGGTATTTATAAAATTTTAGTTAAAATGGTAGGTATTCAATGGTGTTTTCATAATATCTTTAGTCTTAATGTTTTTTGTGTTGAATTTTTAGGGGAGTTGCAGAGATTGAAGGAGATGGAGGAATTTGAAATGCATTCAAATAGAGTGATGGGAGCGTGGGCAGTATAGGTGTTGAAGAAGCTTCTACGCTCTCTCAAATTGATGGGCGTGACATTTGGTTTAGCAATGCTATTAATAGCATAATAGACTGCATAATAGTTGAGGCCAGGAAATCAAATGAACCTTGCAATAGTTTAGATTGTTGTTTGGTGAAGTGAGGCAATCGAGCTCCCACATTAGATCTCATTGTGGTTGGATAATCTCAATGTTTTCAATGAAAAAAAACACTAAGCAATACCTTTTTTTTTTTAACAGTTACAGAAGAGTTTCAGTTACAATTTCTAAAAATAAGAAACTGAGAGTTTATTACAGTTACAAAAGAGTTTTAATTACCATTTCTAAAAATAAAAAATTGAGAGTTTATTACATATATTATTGTAGAGTTTAAGGATATTTAACGTGTCAATATTTCTAGTGAGGGTTATAAAAAAATAGAAATAAATGAAATGTTTAAAATAAAAAATGCTAACCCTAATCAAATAAGAGATATCCTTCTAATCCATTATAAATTATTCAATTACTATAATCTTGAGAGTTGTTTAATGCACTCCAAAGATATTTCAGAGTTTAAAAAATAGGTTATTTAATTTAACTTTTGATAATTTTTAATATTTTTTTTAGCTTTTTTATAATGGATGGATTTGAATTGATTTAAATTTAGTATATAGTAGATTTGTTTTCATTCTTTTATTTAAGAGTGTGGTGAGATTAAATTTAATATAATTAATATTGGTTTTAATTTTGAAGATTTTTCTTTTGTCTTTAATATACAGACTTGAATTTAATTTAAATTGAGATTATAGTAAAAAATTATTAATTTTCCATTGGTTTATTTAATGAGTGGTGTGAGAGTTAATTTAATTTAATTAAACTTGTTTTGTAAATTGGTAAATTTTTTATTGATAAAAGATAAATCAAAAAGATTAAATGAAACTTTTTACCATCACAAAAAAAAAAAACAAATATAAATCACAAAAAAAATAAAAGATAAATTAAAAGTAAAATGTAAGATGAATCACAAACAAAGCAAAATCAAAGAAATTTAATAAATAAATCAAAATCTCTCTTTGATGAAAAAATCAAAAAGAAAAATAAAAAATTTAAACCAATATTAATAAAAAATTGTATAAAATACGCTAAGAGTTATCATTATCGAGGTGTCTATTGCACTAAGAAAAATTGATGAAAATAAGCACCTCGAAAAGGATAACTCTCGAAGTATTTTATATATATTAGTATTTAATATATGTATGCTAGTTTTATACACATTGTTGCATAGCGAAATGGGTCTGTACTCTTCAAACTTGCTGCATGACTCCTTGGGGATTAGCACTATATTGGTATTATTTAGATCTTGCAAAATTCTGCCTTCTTTCCTTGACTCCTCCAACTCCTCACTTAATTCTTGCCCAATGAAATCCCACCTCGTCTATAGAAACTGGTGCACATAGCATTTTGTTGTCTTTTTCTGTTATCATCGGCTCGATATCATTAATCATACTACAACTGATTTCATCGGCTACACCGTCGCCGCCTAACGGGGATTCAAGGAAAGATACACCCAACTTTGCTATCGTTTTGTCATTCGATGTGTTGTTATCGATGTTTTCTACAATATGGTTGATTTTGTTCCAGCTCCGTTTTACTTTCGTCGAGTTGTGAATTATTTTTGTGTTGAGATCTCCCTCCTCTAACCAAGTATCTCTCGATTTAGTTTGCCAATAACTCTCTTCTCTTGCAAGGATTTCATTATATTCAGCGCCTTCTCTCTGTTAAAATCATCGGCAGTCATACCTTTCTTCAAAACTACTTCACCCAAAGACACCAATTCCTTTTCAATACGCTCTATTTCGGAGAATATGTTTCTGAAACATACTTTGTTCCATTCCTTTAAATGGCTTTTCATGTGTTGTAACTTTTTCTGAAATATAAATATTTTTGTTCCTTCAATCGGTATGGGCGTTTCCCACCATTGGTTCATCAAGTCTATCAATCACTCGCTTCTTAGCCACATCCTTTCAAAACGATATTGGCCCTTCATTAGGATTGAATTTTCATCTATTGATAATTCAATAGGAAAATGATTGGAAATCAATGTTGAACAAATTGAGGCTTTTCGTAGTAATGGTTCTTGCAGCCAATTTTTTGATACCAAAAACCTATCTAACCGTTCTGCAATGTTGGTGAAGCCTTTCCACCTATTATTCCACGTGTATGTTCCATTACTTGCTTTGATGTCTATCAAATTATTATTATCAATGAATTTAGTAAAATCTTTTGTGTTTGTGAAAATCTACGGATACCACCCGATTTTTCATGGTTGTCCGCTATAGCAATGTAATCCCCACCCATTATCACCTTTCCACTTGTTACCCATAGTTTTGGCTTATTGCATCCCAAATAGTTTTTTATCTTCTATTTTAATTGGACCATACACATTATAGAGTATATACTCATTTTGAGAAGACAGCCTTTGTACCTTGACTTTTATTCAATTTGAGTTTCATACCATGTGAACAATCTGTATTCTTGAAGGCCCACAAACAGACCATCCCAACTTTTGCAATATTTGCAAAATGAAGTTGTTTCCGCACCTGTTAGCTTCGTCTTCTGAAATAGAAGCACATCTATTTTTTGGCATTCTAACTGGCGTTTAACTAGCCGCCTTTTGTTAGGGGCATTAAATTCCATATGAGGATCCTCATCTTCCCCCCTTGGATCTCAACATATATGACTTTATTGAAGTGTGTTCGCGATTCAAGGCCTCTTCCTCTTTTGCTTATTTGTCTTCCTTCCTACCTTTGAACCTGACGCCGTTGTTGTCTTGGCAGCACTTTGGGAGATCCTTCTTGGTTCTAGAATATCAAAAGCTTCCTCATCGCCTTGTTCAGAGGCTGATTCAGAGTAACCTCTGTGTAGATATTTTCCATTTGGTGTGTTTCGTCCACCTTTAAAGGCGTTCTATCCTTACCTTCATGTTATGTGATATCCTCCAATGGAGGCATTTCCAAATTTCCATCTTCTGTTTCTACCCCCATTTCTCTTGTCTCAGGAGTCGTTATGTCAGTTATGGCATCCTTCTGACATTTGGGACTTACTGGTGCATCATTGACTTCTAAATTTTGGGCCTCCATTCCATTATTATTTCGTGATTTTTCACCTCAGACATCTCTGAATTTGGGTGGAAATCTTTTGCAGTATGCCACGAAATGATTTCTCCTTCTACATTTTAGACAGAAAACTTTTGGATTTCAATTTCAATTGGTTGGGGCCAATCGTGCCCCCCCACGGATAAATGAATGATGTATAATCCTTGATAGTCACAATTTTGATCCTTGCATATATCAAAGATTCACTGTCTGAGATCGACTTCAATCATGTGTCCAAAAGCGTCACCTATTCTGGTTAGGCAACTGCTCGACCAATATTTGTAAGGAAGATTGTATAATCTTATCCAGATTGGCCCATGCTCGGATTAAAGATTAGAGGATCGAAATTTCTCTCCCATTTTGCAAGTACAGATAATTGCTTCCATTCTTCCACTCATCATTTAGCAATATTTTCTCTCGTACTTCATTTGATACGAACATTATTTGATACGAACAAACCTTTTGGCATGAAATTTATCACAGGATCGGTTTTCCAATTTCTGCTACCCATTCGCCTATCTCCTTCCTAGTAAACCTCTTCCCTAGAAAATGGCCAATACTCACCCTGTCCTCTAAATCCTTCGCATCGTTTTCCACAATGTCAGACAATTCCACCACTATCCCAAAACTTCCTATTGTTTTTTTGTTTGGCCATTCGCATTGGAATTGACCCCATCCACATCTTTTTGCAAACCATCGCCAATTTCTTGATCCTTTTGATCGCCCTAACCTTCCGCCATTGATGATAAAAACTAGAAATTATATGCATTGAAATTTAAAATTATATAAAATTGTTAGTAATCCTCATCTTAAGGTTGCTTGTGATTCTATAAATTTTTTTAATATCGATTTTTCATTCTTGGTGGTTTAGGGAAGAGAATCTAATAGTTAAGCATGTTCCAATAATTCTAATAGCAATTGTTAATTTAATAGTATAACACTAGTAGTTATGACTTTAAAATTCTTAATGTCGATCATGAGTAGTCATAATAGACTAAAATGTATTCCTAAAAATTAAAACGTAACAAATCATGTGATGTCACAGCGTCACATCAATAAAGTATGATTTAATTCAAAGATACTACAACTTAATGCACAACTATTGGTCTTCCTTTTATGGAATCTTTTTAAATAACTCAACAAAAAACATATAGATGTGACATCATATTTGATGATGACGACTTGAAACCTTATTTATAAGCAAAAACCTTGCCAAATAAACCACTGTAAAAAAATTGAGAATGATTTGAAATCACCACATTATTTTGAAAAGTGCAAAATAAAATCTTCAACTACTAGGTCACCTCTCCTATTTTCATTACCCCTTTCCTTCTCTATTTTGCTTATTTTCTTGTAACATGCGTTCCAACAAATCACTTACCGTTCTTGTTCTTACTTTTTCCTGTATCCTAACCCTTATTTTTATTGCTTTTCTACCTTCCTTTCCTAGCATTTTGAACTTTTCGTTATCTCCATTGTTTCGTTCTCTAACGTTTGTTCGGACAACTATTTTCGTTTCTTCTCTTCACTTCTTACGCCTTCATTAAATATTTATCTAGCCTTTGTGTCTCACGTGCCGACTGATATCTCTCTCCTTTCATGTATATCACATTTGTTGATTTGGATTTTTCCTACCTTAAATATTTTTTATGTCCATTTTTTGCGTAATTCTATATCACCACGCTGCTTAGTTGTTGTGCGCTACACCTTACAGCTTGGTTATTACGAACACATGAAAAAATTAACTATCACTAGCATTTCTAACCACTTGCGAATGTCAGCTTTAGACGAGTTTAAAATATGAACAGGTTAAATCCCACATAACACAATAATTTCAAGTATTCAATTTTTTACTAGTAATTTCTCAAAAACATTCCGAGGATGTTGGTTGTTTACCATCATGACAGTTCTTTTCTCTTACAAGTCGGTCCGAAACTTTGCACAAGACAATAAAATACATCCGTTTCTTTCGTTTCATAACTCGTAGATTCTTGCAATTCTCGTTGTTTGCATACTATAGGCGCTGCCGCTTAAATAAATTCTGACCATGTTAGCAGATTTTTTTGGTTACTAAATTAGCAGGGTTCTGAGCCAACAACTTTGAAAACATAAAAGTTTATGATACTTGATAGTGAGCTGTTTTCTCAGATTTCTTCACATTCATGTTGCTGGTTTATTGGAATTGAATGTCCCTGACCATTCTATCACTAGCACATGAAAAAATTAACTATCACTAGCATTTCTAACCACTTGCGAATGTCAGCTTTAGACGAGTTTAAAATATGAACAGGTTAAATCCCACATAACACAATAATTTCAAGTATTCAATTTTCACACTAGTAATTTCTCAAAAACATTCCGAGGATGTTGGTTGTTTACCATCATGACAGTTCTTTTCTCTTACAAGTCGGTCCGAAACTTTGCACAAGACAATAAAATACATCCGTTTCGTTTCATAACTCGTAGATTCTTGCAATTCTCGTTGTTTGCATACTATAGGCGCTGCCGCTTAAATAAATTCTGACCATGTTAGCAGATTTTTTTGGTTACTAAATTAGCAGGGTTCTGAGCCAACAACTTTGAAAACATAAAAGTTTATGATACTTGATAGTGAGCTGTTTTCTCAGATTTCTTCACATTCATGTTGCTGGTTTATTGGAATTGAATGTCCCTGACCATTCTATAGTGACTGATAAACATAACATATTCACAAAGTTCTAAAACAGAGTTTGATGAATAATTCACCAAACTTCCTTCACTAAGTTAAAGAATATGCAAGAGCTTGTATTGTGCTTCACCATTCACTTGTTTCTAATTTCTCAATTTATAAGTAGGATATAAAGTGTGACAGAGATGGACACTAATGACATCCCAAATCCGTACTTTATAAACCCATTTTCCTCGCCCACTGCATAAAAGATCTGATCACTTCTGCATTGAATACAGGCATCAACACCGACAGCCATTACTACACTTGAAATGTTATTTGAAATGTAATACATCCGGCAACTGTTATTTTACAAAAGTGGAAAAAATAAAGCCTAAAAGCTTAATGCAAAATAGAAATCCTTTGAATATTACAAGCAAAATTGGGTTACATCATGTTTGGTAAGTGTATATTTACAAAACATTGAAGATATTCAAGTATGTATTATTAAGCTTCAACATATAGGAAATGAAAGCGTAGCTTGCTAGCAAATCACAGATTCTAGTGTAATGCTTTCAGGCTGAAAAAACAAATATTACGATTTAAATCAAATCACCAAAATAGGAAAATTAAAATAATGCAAATAAATTTTTGATCATCAAATATAGTATGTAGAGAATTTCAGAAAAGACTCCAATAATGTACACAGCACAAACTAACTCGTAGCATCAAATATAAGGTTTTTTGAGACCAAAATAAAAAACAAAAATAAATCACATGAAATCTTGCAGAGCGCTTTTTAAGTTGGAGATATTCACAAGTGTCAGCTTGTATACTGCACTCAAAAAAATGGTCAATTAACGAACTGGATATTTTTCGACGATAAAAAACACCTCAACACAATTAGTGCTATCTATGCAGACAAAAAGCATGCAAATTGATATTCCTTGCTATACCATACATACACTAAATACATCTATGAAAATTCAAGTAGTAAAAAATTGGATGGATTGAATAACAAATGCAGGAGGCCAAAAGACCTGCTAAATAACAGCCAACCTGATAAGATTTCAAGAACCCTTGAAATCTACAGTGCTATAACAGATGAAACCCTAAGTACTGCTATCTTGGAATAATTTCACACAGGAAAGCTCTGGTGTTATATTCAAATGTTTGAGACTAGGGATAATACCGTGGAAAACCCACTCAATGCTCAGGGTTATCTAAATGAATCACAATTCCCAAAAATGTCTAGTATCTATACATGGAACCAGTACTAGGTGGTGGTGGTGGAGGGAGTCGGTTCGGAGTCCGTCGACTAGAATTGATTTCACCATTTTGTGCTGGGTCGCTGAGCCGTCTACTGTGACCATTCATCCTTGAAGAATTAATACTTGGCGAATCTGCCACAGAATTTGAATAGTCGCTGGGTCCATTTGCAGCAGTATCAAATGCAACTCTCCAATCCTCGTTTGTTGAAACTGGTGTGCTAGGTCCACTTCCAGAACCTGTATGCAAATATAAAAAATATAAGAAAATTTATTTCAGTAATTCTATTACAATGAAAAGAAATGTGTCACCTACCAAAACTAATATATTTCATACCTCCATTTGCAGAAAAATTATCACTTGCTGCTCGAACATCATGGACACTTAATTGACGAGTAAGCCTTGACAGTAAAGATGCCTGTTTTTTGAATCTCTCACGTTTCCTTTTTGCATTCTGATCTTCTTGGAGAAGTTCTTCAATCTTTACTGTACTCTGAGAGCTGATTCAAGTGGAATTGAAAGTTCATAATGAGGAATGCAGAAAAAGGCATGTAACTAATACCACTACCATGTAAGCCACATGTAATTAACCTTCACCTGACAGAGCTATAAAGTTGGGTAAGCATTTCCTCCTTGGCTTTCTCAACTTGGCAGAGTACCACAGCCTGCCAATCATCGAAGGATGAGTTAATAATCATGAAAATTGTACAGAAGAATTCCTGTTTTCTGCAGTACTTTGATGCAAGGATGTTCTTACTTTGGGAACATTTGCAGCAAGACTATTTAAAACAGCTTCCACATAACCACGTACTTCCTGAGCCATCATTCTCAGCTCCTCCTCTGGATCAACTGGGCGCCTTGCCATCGTATCCTGAATTACAAGGAACAAGAATAAACTGAACATTATCTTTGCATGAATATGTAATTTATGTCTGGTTAGATAAACTTAAGGCCATCATGATGAATCAAGCTCCTCAGACAACACAAAACAGGCATTCCTATCTTTTTCACTAAATACCTAATAGGAACCCAGCACAATTTTTTTCTACTGCACCACACATTAAGTTTATTTAAGGAGTACAAACTGTTGACTGAAAATCAGGTCTTCAGCCATCAAACTGTGTAGAGATGCGGCAGTTTTATTGTATAGCAACCATGAGATAAATGAAATGTTATGTGTTGAAAACTGAGACGAGTTCCATACAACAGATGCAGCTATCAACAAATATAAATGGATATCCCTATTAGTACATGAATCTGTGTGTCCATCTCCCATTCAAATTCAGTGAGCTGCATCACCCAACTTGAACTGCTTCTAAGATGTTAGCAACTATGAGATAAATAGATTTACGTATGGTTGAATATTGACACAAGTTCCATAGAGCAGATGCAGTCTTCAATAAATATAAAATGAGACTCTTATTAGTAGGTAAATCTGTGTGTCCATCTCCCATTGAAACTGAAGGGGCTGCATTACCTAATTTGGAGTGCTTCTAAGACGCTTTAGTTTTGCACACACCTCTTGTATGGCAATATCGCTGTGCTATCTATTTATCTTGTTCCAAAATCTATCTGCAGATTCTATACATGGTTTCTGTTTACTTTGGCTAGGCATCATCATAAAGTTGCATTGACCATATTCTATGTGCCTAATCAATTACAAAATTTATCAACTTAACTAAAAAAGTTAAAAGAGGGCCACCTTAAAGTTACACTTTATTTAGGGATTCAAGATTTTAATACATCCAAATAGAATTGCATTTTGTTCACAGACTAAAATGATTTTTGTTTGTATTTCATTTACACTAGTGGGGAATTGTACAATATAAATGGCATGAGAGTAAAACAAAGTAAGTCTTAATTAAGTAATCGAGTATAATGAAATAAATTTCACATAGAATATCCAAAATGGAACAAAGCAACAAATATAATTTGATAAATCAAAGATACAAGGCATGTAGGGAGGCAGAGATATTATAAATTGAGCTTTTTAATCAAAAGGTCATTACCCTGCATGGTTCATTCTATTTATTATAATTCATTAGAAATCTATTTAAAGTGAGCTGTCTTATAATTAAGTTAGATTCCTATGTTATCTGCGGTGAAAACCTTGCCTCCCAATTGTCATCAAAAAAATTAATAAAATATAAAAGCTCATAGAAAATGGGATGATGGAATTCTTTCTAGAATTGTCAGAAAGCAGTTATGGGAGGGCTTAAGGCATCGGCCGATAGTACAAGGATTTCTCTATCCCAACAAAGGGTTTACTAAGCATCAGATAATGTCACCAGAACATGCTGAACTTCAATTATTGAGATATACATGTTAAAATTATAATTAACACTTGGAAAAACATAACCTTAAATGATGACAATCAGAGATCTATTTATTATTTCATATAAACATCGAGTGTTATTTTTTATTTCATAAAAAACTAAAAAAGGTATCAAATTATTTAATCTAAACCTTATAAAGATGGATTTTTGTGTTTTAAGTAATTGTCAATGGCTAAAACAACAGAGCTGAGAAGGAAAAAGGACTAAATCTTTTGTATTATTGTGGCAGTTCATTGAGTTCAATTCAGCACAATTTGTTCTAGAGACTTAAGATCAAATGGTAAGATAATCATTGAAATTTCTAACCGAAGTGGTCAAAGAATAATTGAGCCCAATTCAAATGAAAGATGGCTTCCTATGAGGTACAAGAATTATCAAGATTTGAATCAGGAATTGTTATTGCCAGTGTAGTGCAAATTATCAATATTTAGATAGTATAAATAAAATTTGACAATTCTATAAATAATGGATGATCAACAGTCTATTAAAAATAGCAATCCACTTGACACAATTTACTACCCCAAATAATAGGCCTTGCATTATACAAATTAATTTCCCATCAATGTGAGTTTCCAAGGGGTAAGTATTAACAAATATACTATTAAATAAATGTCACTTAAAAGTCAAGTGTATGCTGCAGGGACTACCAGCTTGAAAAAAGATTAAAATCTTTATGAAAGCCAATATACAATGCAAGTATAAATCATGCTCGAAAGATTGCTGAAAGCAATTGTGTCCACACAGACACAACTCAGAAAACAAGCAAACTCGGATTAACAAGCAATGGGATCCACATAAGGATAAATTGATGAGATGCAGTAGAGATCTTGAAACATCCAATAACAAACAGTGATGGAATATGTTAAGAATCATATCATTCAACCTATGCAAACAAACAGAAATAAAACAAAGATGAAAATTATGTATTCTCATGCCTAACAATGACACAAATATCATATCTCTACAAATTAGTTCCCTCAAACGTGATCTCATAAATTTCAAACTTCAGTTACTTACAAGTGAACCATCTGAATGACTTGAGCGAATTGTTGAACCAGATTCAGTGGGTGCTGGTCCTTTTGTTGATACACCTTTTGAAGGCTGAATAATATTCCTGATTTTGGTAACCCACTCTGTTTTATCTGCTATACTTTCTGCTTTCAGCAGCAATGCACTATGTGCTGGAATAAGAAAGGCATGAAACCAATCTCAGTGACCATTTGAGTATAGAAGGTGCCAATTGAATTTAGATATACGTGCATCTGCTATTTGCAACTTGAATCCTAAAAAGATACGCACCTTTTAGTACTGTTTTGTATGAAACCTTGTTGGTGATTTTGAATGCAAGACTTACAGCTACGGAATCAGCACCATTTGCCTTTTTTGAGTCTTTAGAACTTGATTTAGTTGGAGCTGGAGCATCAGAAGTACCATCATCTGATACCTCCTCAATAATACATTCCTGTAAAAATGAATAAAGTTCATTCCATGCCATTGCCAACGAACTTAGCAAAGACAATAAACCATTCACAAAGTATACAGTGCATCCTAGATAATCAGGAAAAACTGATACTTCAGTATATGATGTTTCCTCAATTAAGATTTAACTTGCCATCACCCACCATAGACTAACAAGTCAGAAAACCTTTGCCGAACAATGGCAAATTGGAAAGGAAAAGATTAAGAGGATTAAGACACAATTTATGCAAATGGATAAACAGCCAGAAAAATTAAGCCTCTAAAAACAGGCAAGCCATCTCATTTGATCAGTAAGTTTTAAGGTTCCAATTATAGAACAACCTTTGTATCCTTGGAGAAACTTTTGAAAAGGACCAAAAGTCTTTACAATCACAAGATATTAACACATAGTAGACTTTAAAGATAACATGATCTGCATAATAGATTTTCCTGGAATTTACTGGTGCTCTCAAATTTGCATTCAAATCAATAAATTGAGAAATACAAGACAGGAATTGTTTCAATGTACAACAGGCAACAATCAATTACAAATAGGAAGAGAGTGGCATAGCTGAAGCTACTGATCATGCACAACATAATCATAGTGCAACTGTGACCGATAGATCTCAAATGAAAATATACAGATCCAAAACTTTTGACTCCACATTCCCAAATCCAATTCCTCCCTTCATTTGGCATAACCAGGAAATCCTACTTAAAGGTAACTATAACTATTAGTTAGCAAATATTTGAGGATACTTTAAAAGATGGAAATTATCAACCACCTCTAGAATGAAAAATCAAAATTAATTTGGCAAGTGGACAGGAATACAAATCAGCTCATCAGTTACACCACACCACAAAACAGTTTACAAGTTTTTGAATGCAGAAACATATTTTGACTTTCAAAATTAAATTGGGAGCTTTTCAGACATACCTCGTGTAAATTATACTATCCTTCCAGTTCCCTAAATAGAAAACTACTTGAATGCATATATGATTTGGAATCTAGATTGGTAATGCATTCAGAAATGAACGAATTTTAAAGCAAAATTCTTAACTATCAAACAAGATAACTATAAAAGATTCCTTGGCAACTTGTACCTCCAAATTAATGACTCCTCTAAAATGCCTTTCTTCTGGTTTTCTGGTATAACCAAGCTGCAAATAAAAAATTAAAATCAATTAATGTATGATGTATAACTTCCATTTGAATAAATGAAAATTTTATTGCACACATTAAATGCAACAAACCTTTCCAGATTTCTCATTTAGGACAAACCACCGCCGACTCCAACCATTTGTTTTTGCACTTTTCTTCAGCAAATATCCTGACATCATCCTTTTTATTTAAAACCTTAAATAAAATTCAAGTGTATAAAAAGAAACTAAATGTAGATTACCACAGTGATGAAGAATTTCTTTTGATTCATACAGTTGTACATAACACACTTCTATAAAGAATGGGGTAAACATGCCCCCATATACCAAAACTAGATTACCAAGGGAAATTTTCACAAAAGAGTGTAAAAAATATCAAACTCTACTACTTTGTAAGCAGTTCTAGTTTTCCTCAACATTTGCTCTTTGGCCCAACATTTGCTCTTTGGGGTTCTTGTTCCCCCTACTTGGCTGTTTGTACTAGTTTCTTGACCACCTGTGTTGGTGATCCCCTGTTGTCTTGTATTTTCTTTATTTTCGTTCCCCCTCTTTGTGGGATCTTTCTAGGTTTCTCTTCCTAGAACCTTCTATTGTAAACTGCTGTACTCTTGAGTCCCATTATCCTACTTTTGGTCATACATGGACAATAATATAATTTCTTTCTTTCTTAGCATATCCACTAAAAATCATCATAGAAAACTAGACTTGTATCACTATAACCTAGTTTTGGAGTAAAAAAGTATAGACTGCTGTAATCTTGAGTCTATTAACCACTTTTGGTCATCCATGGACATTAATGTAATTTCTTTCTCTTTCTTAGCATATCCAATAGGAATCATCCAAGAAAAACTAAGTGGGCTTGATCTTGGGAGAAACTCTATGGTTTGGCACGCTTGAGATGGAATAGTATTAGGAAGGGTGATCTCCCTGGAAGTTCCAATGTTTCACCCCTATACACATCACCAAGATGCAATGAGTGCTAAGCAGAACATTCATTCTCAGGAGAGATGGGTTTGTGTGAAATATTCATGACATATGGATCAATAAGTTTGAATCAAAAACTACTCAGTTGAATCCTGATATAAATATCTTAATTTGACACACGATGGAAAATAACTCCTACTTATCAATAGACTTATATAGTTGAATACCTGCTGTAAGCTCTCCATCAGGGCCAGCAGTCTGCAATACAGATGTTTCCTTATTGTCTTTATCTGCCTGATTGGATTTGTCTTTCATTGATTTTAAGCTTCCACCTGTCTGTTGGCTACCAGGTTGAGGACTTGTTGCCTATAGAAAAAACATGGATTAGTTTTAGGTATCACATACTAGCATACCACAGACATTTTCTAAATACACTTTATGTTGCACATACTAACACATGCACTGTGATACCAAAAAAACACTCACCCTATTAAGCAAGGATTGCTCTGCATCATGGCCTTTTTTGGAATTTCGATTTTTCATTTCTTCTTCCCTGCGTTGCCTATCTAGCCTAATTGACATTCCAAAATTTATTTTAAATGTTAATTAGTTGCATTCATGTAAGTAGAAATATTATTGTAGATAATTAGAAGTTACATATTTTTAATATTGGAGAAATGTTTACAAATATGGCTGATTACGAGCAACTGAGTACAAATGAGATCAATAAGTAGCTCCTATAGCACAAAAACATTGGATAACAACATATATATCACACAAGAAGTTAACTATGGAAGTCCAAGAGTTGCCCCTTAGATTCCCATATAAAATGTCATTTCTTAAGGATTTGATTATAAGTCTCCACAATAAGAACACAATGATTTAACC
The DNA here is from genome assembly GCA_007115665.2 of Sequoiadendron giganteum. NCBI lineage: Eukaryota > Viridiplantae > Streptophyta > Pinopsida > Cupressales > Cupressaceae > Sequoiadendron > Sequoiadendron giganteum. The sequence continues at coordinate 251,814,754 of CM021102.1, read as the reverse complement.
AATTGAGCTCAGCCCCTTAGACAGAAATTGCATTTAGCATAATGTAGGTCACTTTATAAAGAAATATTTCACATAAAACAAGATAATTGGCAACATCTGATTAATATATATATATATATATATATTACACAAAGTACCAGATTCGACGAATTTTCGGCATCAAATTCAAAATTCGGCAAATCTATAAAAAATTAATCAAATTCATAAAAATTCGCCAATATATTCGTACGGAACAGGTGACTGTTTTATTTCAAAATATATATTTTTAATACGTTTTTTAGGGTTTTTGTTTCGACCTTCAGGGAAGAAAATTCCAAACTGTGACAGATTCGTCAAAAATTCATGAGAAACTGTAAGGATCTTTTAGGTCAGCGTTTAATTACAAGTGCATAAGAAGTTGCACATTAGCTGTGGAAGAGACTCGGCTATATTTTCATTGTGGATCTTTCTGTACTCTTCTCTCCCGACTGCATTGTTGAGCCTTCCACACACTGGGCCTTGGATTCACACACTAGCTGTGAAGATTTTAGACGAATTCGTGAGGAGGATCCGTCTTTGCAAGCTGCAACTCGTCCGCCACTCCAAGCGTCCATGCAAAAACTTTAGCTTTCCGTTAAATTTAGGCTTTTTTGTTTTTCAGACTTTATAAAATATTAAATTATTATTATTAGGTTTTTTGTTTTGCTTCACTTTATAAAATCTTAAAATATTATTAGTTTTTTTAAGTTTTTCTATAGTTTATTAGTTTATAAAAATTTAAACAAGGTAAAAACTTTATTACATTTTTTAATCTTTTTATATTTTATAAAACTTTAAAACAAAATATTATATTTTTGTTATGCTTTTTTTTAGGAATTTTTAATATTTAATCACATTTTAAACAACCATCTTAATTGAATTATGACATTACTTAAAAGTTTAGAATTATTTTATTTATATTAAAATTTTAATATTTAATATATTTATATTTAGTATTATTTTACTTCACTTATTAATCATGTGTCTTTTAAATATAAATCAATTTAATATTTTTAGTAATTAATTTTTTAATGGTAAAAATAAAATTTATTATTCAAATAAAATCTAGCATTTTTAATTATTATTTGTCTTATAGCACTTGGGATCTGGGTGCATAATATAAGCAAAGTCTAATTTTAATATATACCTACAATCTCGTCCTAATTCAAGAAATCATCAAAATAAAACTTTAATATCTTAATATTTAATACAATTATATTTAAAGTTCAGTATTTTTAATTTATTAATATAATATCATATATTTTATATTATTTAATTTATAAATTATGAATATAATTTTTATGTTAATTTTGTTTATTATATACATAATGCAGATATTCTATATATATATATAGACTATGTAGACTATGTAGTTAAAACACCTAGAATCAAAGTTGTATGCGAAATATTTCTGTACAAAGTGACAAAAAATTTGAGTTCAAAACAGAGCTACTGAGCAACTAGTTCAAAAAATATTTTTGCCAGCAAGGTTGACTGAGCTCATGTTCAATAGCAAACAGATATAGATCATAACAAATAACACGATACCTGCTGCCAATGCCAGACAGATTCTTAAGGCATTGAAACAGAACACAAAATGCATTATTCAATTACCTTAAATAGCTAATGCTTCTCAATTTAGATTAGCCATTACCTCCTTTGAACTAGCCGAATGAAGTGTTGTGGGGGAACAAATGAGCGTTCCATATCAACAAGGGATACCACCATTTTTTTAGCTTCTACTCTAAAGTTATCCAAAGCAGTAGAAGCAATTGCAACAACCTGCTCAAAAACCCAGATAAAATGACAATAAATCATCAACTGTAAGGATAAATGACATAGCTTGTCAGGAAACTTATTTGTAGTTATAAAAATCATGTCAGCATTATCAAAACTTAAAAACAAGGAAGCCTGATATTGAGCCAAAAGAAATTGCTATCAAATTGAACCTAAATGGGTTGGATTTGGAATAGCTAATGTCCCTCTCCAATTGTGATATCTACTGAAGGTTACTCTTGAACCGATCAGGGAGTTGATACAAGTTGAGGAAACAAAATATGCTCTTGCCCATATGAATGCTAGGGTTTTAATGTCATTAAATCTAGATATTGAATTTCCTGATATGCTCTGCTTTCAAATGAAAAAAAAAACTTTAAATATTAGGAAGTTGGCATGATTAACTTCTTGCTTTAGATGTAAAATGGATGGCCATGTTAGAAAAGATTGCCCCATGTTGGCTCCTTCTGAAATCAACCAAAGACCTATTAATGGAGGTGGCATTAACGATACTGTTAACCTAGTATAGCAGAGTTATAAAAAATTAATGTTGACATGAACATATCAAAAGAAAGCTCATCTGGTTCATTGACACAATATGGCATTATCTATGCCTTTGTTGACAATAAAGAAAAAGAAGCAAATGAAATTAACAAGCCTGGAGTCACTGGTAGGCAGTGGTTTGAATAATGGAGTGTATAATCAATTTGTCACATTTGAAATAATGTGTCTATTGCAGGAGAAAAAGGAAACCTCTTGAGATTCAGAGTGATTGGGAAGATCTAAAAAGAACAAAGGGGAAAAATGCCTCAATGTTTTGAAGGGTTATATAAAGTTTCCAAATTCCATTCAGAAATAAAATGAGTTTAAGATGTGTTAGTTGGAATGTCAAGGGTCTAGAGCCTTAGGGAAGCCATTGTGAGGATGTTTTGCAATTCTTCTAGTAGCACTGATTGTATGCTTTTACAAGAAGTAAAAGCTATTGGTTCACTTTTTGACTCTACCCTAATTTTATATGGAATAACATAACGAATATCATTACTAAACATGATACAGGTAAAGAAGGTTGCTGCTATCCTACTTCTGAGAAATGGGCTCCTTCCGTTGTATCTACTGGATGTTCTTAAAATAGAATTTGTTGGGTTTTCATTATTTATGATATGTCTAAATTTAGAATATGCTTCATTTATGCTTCAAATGACTACAGAGAAAGAACTGACCTCTGGAATTAGATGCTGACAACCTTGTTGGGATTCCTCCGATTTTGGGTGTCGATTTCAATATGATTGAGAATGAGTATGATAAAGATGATGGCATCCAGTTTGGTTGGAAAGAAAATGAAAGAATCTTTTGGACCAAAATGAAGTGAACTCTTATTCTTAAGGCCCCACTTGAAAACAATAAAGAAAATAGTAGAAGTATATGGTATAATCAGCAAAGTGGTCCTAAGTGGGTATATTCTAGACTAGATAGATTTTATTTTAATAAATCATATTTCAGTTTTAAAAGGCCTACTAGTAACAATCCTGTTATAGTGAAATCATATTTCAGTTTTAAAAGCTCTACTAGTAACAATCCTGTTATAGTGAAACCATATTCTCTAATCACATCAAGAATAAAGAACCTGGCTTTTTTTAATTATTGAACTCCTCTCTGCTAAAGGGTAAATATTGTCTTTGCTGCTAAACTAGTTAGGTATCATATATGGGCTCATGAGGATTCAATTGTTGTTGAAGAAAATCTTCAAAGGAACCCCAGTGAGATTAATTGTCAAAAAAATGTCAAAAGTAGGAAGCATATTCTGAGATGTGAACAAGATTACATAAACAAAGGGTTAAAAATCAGAGCCAAGCTAATTGGACTAAATGTGGAGATGAAGGAAACAACTACTTCTTCAACTTGCTTAGAAATAATTTTTGCAAAGAGAAAATTGGTCCATTAAATATTAATGGGAATTTAATTGATGATCATGAGTTAATTTGTAATGAATTGTACTCTTTTCATAAAATCTTGTTTACCTCTGATGGTCCATTCAGTACAACTACGGTAATTAGGAACATTTGTAAGAAGATTATTCCCACGAATATTTTTTGGAGGGTTTAGATGAACTGGATGAGAATATTAGAGCTCGTGATATTAAAAATGTCATTAAATCATTAAAGAATGATAAATCTCTTTGTACTGATGGATTGTGATGTATATGATGATGCTTTTCAGAAAGGTTATTCATAAAGGAATAATAAACACCTTCCTAAAGATGCAGACAAATATTTGGTTAGAAACTAGAGACCTCCCACCTTACTCAATGTCTCCTATTGGCTAAATTATTAGCTGAAATTGAGAAAAATCTTTCCTAAAGTTGCTCCATGGTCTCAAACAAGTGTTGTCTTTTAGCAAATTTGATCACTAGTTGGGAAGACCTTGAATTGGGAAAGAATTTGGGAAAACAAATATGGTCTTACTTGATTTTGACGAGGCATATATGATAGGATTGAATGGTCATGCATTTACTTGTGTTAGAAATTGCTGGATTTAAAGAGAAATTTGTAGATGGATAAATATTTTTTTCAAGATGCTAATGCAGAGATCTATTAGACAAGGTTTTCCTCTTGCACAATCTTTATTTGTGATTATAGTAGAAGTTCTACATTTTCTTCTCAAGGAATCTTCCTTTGCCCCCACTATGAAAGGTTTTGAGCTTTCAAATGGCAAAGATTTGATTGACATGCAATTTGCTGATGACACGTCCATCTTTCCATTAATTGATGTAAAAAGAAAATCAAACTTTGAGAGCAAGTTGAACTTGTACTACATTGCTTCTAGTTCTAAACTATCAGATCATAAATCTATGGTTGTCAACAAAAACAGCCTCCCTCCTGATTGGTTTAAGAATATTGGATGCACTTGGCATGGACCTATTAAGATTGTGAGATATTTGGCTATGCCTTTTAGCGTGTCTCCTCCCTAAAAGACATGGGATTGGGTATTTATGAAAATTGAGAAGAAATTTGATAAATCACAACATCATATTCTGTTTATTGGAGGCAGATTTTAGATATATCGAGTGGTTGAGATTCATAAATTGATAAGTGATTTTCTCTGGTCTAATGGGAAAGGAAACAGGATAAAGCATGCTGTGTCATGGAAAGGGTGTTTCCCTAGAAAGTTGGGTGGAATGGGGTCAAATTTATTTAAAATCATTAAATCTTTTGAAGGTGATGAACCATGGAAAGTTCTTATCAGAAATGATATTAGTAATGGAGTTTCAAAATCAAGAAAAGGATTGCATCCATGTGATATTTGTTGTTAAACCTTCAGGGTCTAGTGTTTTTGCAGCATCTAGAGAGCCTACAAATCTATCAAGAGGTTTTCATGGAGTTAGGATCCTTCCAGAAATATTTGAAATAAGGTATATGTGTTCAGGTCTATATGTTGATCTCTTCAATATAAAAATAAAACTTTAGCTCTTCATCAAAGATGTTCCTCCAGGGAATGGTTCTCTAAGGGTATTCAAAATATTAATGATATAGGTAGAAATGACAAAATGATATCTTGGAATGAAACTTAAAAGGAAATTTAATGTTCCTGACTTGCCAAAAATAACTTTCTCTATTTTCACTAAGGCCAATTAAGGTTTGTTGCACAATCCTCATATGCTTTTTGATACTTAAATTCTTGATAACATTTCTTGGTACAATGGTACTACTCTGCCCAAGATTTCTAGTAAGATCATTTATGATAAGTTAACTGGTAGCCAGGAGATATTGACTCACCTCAGTATTAGACAGGATAGAGATTTAGTGATTCTAAGTGGTATAGAGTCTGCCAAATCATTTGGTCTTCCTTATTAAAACCAAAAAAAGCCTGTTTTAGATGAATGTTGCTGCTCAAAAAACTTGTCTTTGGCACCTTCAGAAGCCTTAATAGTTTTGTCTCTATATCTTGCAGTATTTGTAATATCAATGAGTCTTACAATCACCCATTATTTTTACTGCCCTTACGCAAAGAAGGTTTGGAACTTGTTTATTGGTACTAGGGATGGTTGGGATAAGGATATTTCTATTGCTTGGGAGGCTATTGTCTTTGGTTTAGTCAATGGGATTGATAAGAAATTAAATAATGCCTCAATTGTCTTATCCATTGAAATTTTATGGATCACATAGAAAGCTAGGAAAAATAAAGTTATGTTACTCCTTATTGTTTCACAGGTAACTATGACTTTCCATATTTCAAAAGAGGAATTCTCCAAACTGATGAATATAGGATCCATAAAACTTTGAAAAAAAAGGATGTGATTCATGCCAAGTGGTGGCCTGAATTTGATTCAGATGATTATAAGAATGATGCTCAGAATAACTCTGTTATTCCTGGTAGTTACAAAGGTGATGCTGAAGATGTCCCTGAATGGCTCTGATAAATTGAAAATTGGACTGCTGAAAAAATAGAAGAATAGTTTGAAAGGAAATTTTTCGATCACCAGGCTGGACTTTCCCTTGCTGAACATGTGGCCCTGGACAGGAAGGAGGTTCCAACTTTTGAAGATTCTGATTCCAATACTGTGACTAATCCAGCTATCAACGTTGTTAAAAACAATTAAGATTTTGGCCTTTATAATATGTTGTCACAGCAGTCCTCCTTTGACCCCATGAACAGTTATTTTTGGGGTTTGCTTCAGATGTTGTTTGATCTTGTAGTCTGCTTTACTGATCTGGTACTTTATACTTTGGTATAGCTTCCGCTATCATATTATAACTCTTTTGTAAACTTTTTGTAATATTAAAGAACTTCAAAATAAAAATATCAACAACAAAAATAAGTTAAGAGCTAGTGCTAAAAACTTATTTTTAAGTTATAAGATCATGTCAGAAATGTAAATTAAAATAACTTATAAACCCGGTAGCAGATGTTACAAAAATCAACTGAGCAAATTAAAAAAAAAAACCATATTTTTGTTTTTAGAGGGTCTAAATTTTCTATTCCAACCTATATCCAAAAAGATTTTCCAGCTACCCCATTATATTTCGAGAAATATATAAATTTTTAATCTTTCCTAAAAAAGTTTACTCAACAATCCACAAATTAACACACAATATATGAAGTTTTCCATATCTTTTCCATCATGAACTCTAATAAGATACATTAACTAACATGAGCCACCACCTACTTCAGAAAACCATAGCACAAAGTGAAGAAATAATGGAAGTGGATTGTAGTTTTAACTAAATCTGTGAAACTACTTTGGAAATTTTGATCCAGAGCAAATGGTGCAAACTCTTTGCCATAACCAAACAAATTAAAATAACTTATAAACCCGGTAGCAGATGTTACAAAAATCAACCGAGCAAATTAAAAAACATTCCATATTTCTGTTTTTAGAGGGTCTAAATTTTCTATTCCAACCTATATCCAAAAAGATTTTCCAGCTACCCCATTATATTTCGAGAAATATATAAATTTTTGATCTTTCCTACAAAAGTTTACTCAACAATCCACATAATTAACACACAATATATGAAGTTTTCCATATCTTTTCCATCATGAACTCTAATAAGATACATTAACTAACATGAGCCACCACCTACTTCAGAAAACCATAGCACAAAGTGAAGAAATAATGGAAGTGGATTGTAGTTTTAACTAAATCTGTGAAACTACTTTGGAAATTTTGATCCAGAGCAAATGGTGCAAACTCTTTGCCATAACCAAACAAATAAATTTTTGAACATCAACTATAACAGTCCATGTCCATTAATATGAATGCCCAAATGACAATAACACAATCCATAATTTTACATTATACAGTTTCTCTCACCTCTCGTTTGAATGGTGGATATCTTCCTAGGCCTGGAGTTGATGATGCAGCAGTAGACACTATGTCAATGAGTACACGATGCACCTATTTCATAAGAAATTCCAAGAATTGATTTAGAATCTACCTTTTAGATGATAATTAAAAATAAAGATCTTCTAAGACAACCCTGAATGCAGACAATCAAAAAATGCATGATACCAAAGTAGCTCAAAAATCTACAAGCCTTCCAGTTCAATTGTTAAACCAACGGTCTACAACACATTTGCAATACTCTTCTGAAAAATCAAGACTTTTGCAAATTAAATGTTTTAAAAAGAAAATTAAGTTTTTGGATTTCCTAAATTATTCTCAACTTAGCTTCCATATAGCATTACTAAGTTTCCTCTCAAATTCTGCATAAATAAAGTCAAAATGAAATTCAGTGGTGTTTGAGACTTGAAAGAGACCTCATCAACACACATTCGTGCAGGTTCTTTTGCTAGCTCCAGAACTCCTTTTATAAGGGCCCTTAATCCTTTTTCAGGGGATATAAGATATGGCTGGTAACCATCTGCTTCTAAAACAACCTAATACATATAGAACGACTCAATGTCAATTTCTTTTTTAGAATATCCTGCAAACGTATTTCAAAAATGTGTAATTTCTCCCCAAGAAAATTGCCAAAGAGATGTTGTAAACCACCCAAAAAAGATGCATTACCTTTTTCACATTTATGATATCGAAATGTCTATCTAAAGGTAGCTGTTTGATCCTGTTTGGAAAATTTCCCTCAAAACATGCTACCACTTTCCAACCCCCACCCTGTAAAACAGAACATTAAAAGGAAAAAAACAGGATGGTTAATGGTATCAATTAATAGCTTTAAAAATCAAAATGTATACGAAATTACAAGAGATTTAGGAAACTTTCCCAGAAAAAGGTGGTTTCTGTAATATTGACTTCTTTGAACATGAAATTTTAGTTTTCAAAGAATTATTTTATTACACCCTCCAACATTAAGATAAGAATTAAAAACATTCTTAAAAAATAATTTACACCAAAAATTTTCTTAAATCAATTTGAGATAGCTCATCCTTCAAGGATTTTTAATTTTAATTGACCAAACCCACACCTTCTTCCTTGTGCACAATAGGTTTATTGTTTGCCACCCTAACAAAAAATTTGTACTTGTGAAGTCTATATGGTTCATGTCAAAATGAAATAATGATCAAACGGTCCAACCATGTCTATTGCAATCCTTGTCTCATTTAGAGTAATACCCAACTCAATTTATTGGAGACAAGATATTAAGATAAGCATGAAATTTCTCAGATAGCCATTAAAATCAGAAGGCAATTTCTGTGCCAAAATCACTAGGAATAAACAATAGCAGTGATCTACAACTTACCAAGATGTTTAAAATCAAGAATTCTACAATCAGATAGGTTTTGTGCCCATAGAGAAGGCATCTAATCCCTAAGACACTCAGCTAAACCATTTAAAGCCCTCTTTCACACATATAAACTATCAAATTCCAGGAGATTGATCTTGCTCGAAAACTAGTATTGAGATGGACAACTTATTTTTCTGTCACAAAGATAACTTATTCACAATATAGATAAACATCCTGGTTATGTAATAGCAAATATAACAAAACAAGTAATCATCTAGCTGAACAAACACTGTTATAACTCTAATTATTCGATGCCAACGTAGAAGCATCCAGGTAAAAGAAATTTACCCATTGTTTTATTTCTTGGAAACCATAAAGAATTGTCTCTTCTGAATTAGGGCTTGTTATTTGTATAATCTTTTACTTATACACAAATTATAAATAGAAGATGAGATGACAGAAGCTTCTTTCGCAACTGACAGTGTTGTTTCACTTCACATATTTGCATGGAATTGGAATTAATCAAGAAGCTCTCCAGGAAATCATGCAGCTCCAATCCATTTAAATAGAATAGTTAAAACATTATATTTAAATAGAATAGCTTCCATCCATATCCATTCAAATAATAATTTTACTGGTCTATCCCTAAAACTATAAAAACATAAACAGGACATACAAATATCATCGGATAAGCTCCTTATACAATGCACACTGGAAAAAACATACAAAAAATATGAGTTCTTTGTCTTTACAAAATTTATTAGAAAATAAAGGCACACATACAGTGCATGCCCTTTATCCAATAAAAAAAGATTGACAGTTGTATGCCTTTAATCCAAAAAAAATATGGAAAGTTAGAAAAAAGATACAATTGCTAACTGGAAATATAGTTAGGAAAGAATGAAGCAGCTAGAAGCACAGAACACAAAAAGCAAACAATAAGGTTCAAGGTAAACAATATGAAGCAAAGGTCAAAAAGAAAACCAAAAGATTTGGGATAACCATACATACCCAAATGATGTGTCTTGAAAAGATTTATGATTCTCGATTGACCAGGTTTGTTAGAAGGGCAAAGACTTAGTATTTTGCTACTACCTTAAGGAAATCAAAATAGGATAAAGAAATAATGCTAATCATTATATCAAATTACAAACCATCACGAACGGCATGCAATTAAATCACACCCACAGTAGAAATTTTAAAGAGCAGGAAAATTTTATGAGTTATTATCTTCCTAATTTAGACATTCATGTACCTCTCCTGTGGCAATATGTTGAAGGAATTTATCTTCAAATTCTCGACATAGCTCTAGTGCAATAGCCCGAGTTCCTTCAGCAGTTTGAACCAATTGCTCGCCAAGCCTTACTAACTCATCTTCAACAACTTGTGATCTACCCTCCAACCTACACAATTTACCATCACATTTGACAAGTTTATTTCAAATACTATGCAATTTGACTCGGACCAAATTAATTTTCAATCCCTTTAACAAACATCAGCCACAACTTCCTAGCTAACACATTATTTTTTTCTTATAATCCTCTAAGCACAATATCCTGGTGATCTTTCATGATATATCATTCAATGTGAACCACATCAAACAAACAAGAATATGTATAATGCAGTACAAATTCAATGACTGAAAACCATTAATAACAAATAATAGCATCAATAATTTATTAATCTATCACACTGCTTGGCAAGAAGAAATCTGTAACTCACTAAGGATTTTGAGCTCATGTACTATGGCAAACAAAAGAAATGTCTAATGTAGTTTGGGAACATTCAGGAATATTGACCAAGGAATAATCAATTCTTCAAAACTAGTTTCAACCTCTTGTACTACTAATAGAAATGGAATCCTTTAGAGATGCAAACAGATACATCTTGCATTAGAAATAAACTACAGTACTAATACGACTTCACCATCAAATATTACATTGCCCAAACTACAAACAAAACCCACTAAAATAAGGCTGCCTTGACATGAATAAAAGTAAAGTGTTATAGACGGCATCCATGACACAACAATAAGGTTAGGAGTCTTGTTGAAAGATCAACAAAGACAACTTTTCCACTGACAATCATATATTGACTAATATATCTATATGCTACCAAAATAGTAGCAACTAATACTAGCAAAATTATTAAGAACAATTAATAAGAAAAATATATAAGTGCCATACTACTCTTGCACAACACATTTTAAACATAACTAGCATCAAATGAATCAGTATCAAAAACACACCCTGAGAGAATGCTAGGCAGTCTTAATTTCATTCTCTTACGAATCTGTCGAGCAAGTGTTTCAACCAAAGCTATCCTGCCAAGCTTTGTTTGTGGAGCCCCAGTCAAAATTGCCTTCAAACTCTCACTCTCTGCCCTCCAAGCAGTTTCCAGTGAGCTTTCACCCCCTACAGAGCCTGACTGTGCTGAAGCAATAGCAACAGATTGTCCAATTAAAGCTACCCAGGGTATATCTTGAGTAGTGCGCGGCCCCTGGCCCAACAGCAGAGCTTGAACAGCAGCAAGGCTTTTCTGGTCAGAAGCTGCTTGATCTATCTTACTGATAACACCAATGGTTCGTGTACCTGAAAAATAAAATGATTAAAAAAAAATGTTAATTGTTAACAAATAAGAATACCATAAACATTTTCTGCAGCTGCATCTTTCATTTCAACTGTAAAGTACAAATGTGGTACTGCAGTACTACGGACCGTCAGGATCAAATTCAAGAGCCATTTTAAGAGCTCGGGATGAAGAAATTTCTGGTGCCTGTGATGCGGGAACTACCACCAACAGAACTGCATCATTGTGTTCAGCAACATTACTTATCTGTGTCAAAGAGGACCATTTCAAAAACATTAATTAAGCAAAATGCACCAAATGATCTCATCTAATAATTTAAATTGAGAGTTCAAAAACTAATTATGGGAGAGACTTCCTAGCTGCTAATTTTGAACAAGTAAAAATTCAATGAACACCAAAGAACTAATGCAACAGACCATAGATTCATCTGCAACACGTTGATCAAGACCTGGCAAATCAATTAGCTTCAACGGTGGTGCTGCAAGATGCAAATCAAAACACAAACCATCTTAAGTCTTCAACCATTTAAACAAACATAATTAATAACTACCAGTTCTGTTACTTCGATTATAAATTTAACTAACACCAAATGAATACTACTAATCACCCCAGTCGGGCTATTTTAATGATGACTTCATTATTAATACATTTCATCCACACTATATTCAAATTGATTAGAACAGATTATGCACAAACTAAGTTACCAAATCGGAATCGGGTACGTGGGTATGATACGTTGGTACGACAAAAAAAAAAAATGGGGTTGGGTACAGGTACGGGTATTCGAATTGATTAGAACAGATTATGCACAAACTAAGTTACCAAATTGGAATCAGAATCGGAATCAGGTACGTGGGTACGATACGTTGGTACGACTAAACAAAACAAAACAAAATTGGGGTTGGGGTTGGGTAAGGGTACGGGTACGTCCATACAAAAAAAATATAAAATATATATATATATATATATATATATATATATTCATGATAATATAATATACTAATAATATAATAATATAATATTTCAAAGGGTATATAATTCTCCCATTATATTATATATCAAAGTAAAAAAAATTAGTATTATAATAAAAATATAATAATGATAATATATTAAGTATATAATAATATTATAATATAATATATTAATTGGAGCATGGATCAAAATATCAAAAGGTATGATTATTCGCATTATATTATTATATTTCAAAGTATCCCCTGCTATCCCCAAAATTCAGGAAAATCTTTGCCTCGTAAAATTAATATTATTATATTACTCTCTAATATCCAACTTAGAGTATGGCCTTTAGTTGGGGTGTTAGTACATTTCTACCGTTTCTGTTGAGTTAATTCAATATTCATAAAAGGATGATATGAATTTTTTCAAATGATTACAGATCAATTCGATAAAGTATGAAATTGCTCTCTCCACCTTTGTGTAGCACAAAAAAAAACAAACAATAATAATCCAGCCGTTGGGGGATTTTTCACTTTTTTTTCACTTATTTCGACTTTCAAAAAGTCAAAAACCTGCTGGAAACGGTCAAAAAATGTCCTGAAATCGCCACATCACCTTCAGAATCGCTCGGAAATGTGATGGAAAACTCAGAATCAATTCCAGGCAGCACAAAAACAATTCCTATGCATTTCCAGTGATTCGTACCTGATTCCGTACCCTGGTACGTTTCGTACCCAGAGTTGTTAGGCAAAGGGTGACGATTCAGCTACTTAGTGCACAAATGATGGACCTCAGATTGCCAAAAGGGTTGCAGTCAAATGATGATAGTTAGGAATCTTGAGTTGATAAACATGTTAAAATTCTGAAAAGCATGTCTGCAAAATACATACTGCAGGAGTTAAGAACTCTATCTTAAGACAAGACAAAAACCCAGCCAACCTCGATGGCCCACATGCACAGCATATCCAGTCAAGGCCAAGTGTAATGCATAGGTGCAATTTAACAGAGTAGATATCCCTTGGACATGACATCTGTAGTAAAAACACCTAACTTCAGGCTTGTTTTACGATAGCAGATCAATAACAAACATCATGTTTTTTAAATAACATTTTTTCATGATGCTTGACATCTATAAATTTGTAAAACTTTCAATATTAGCAGCAATAGCACATAAGACAAGTCAAATGGGATGGACTCAAAAGGGAAGCCATTTGGGCTTTCATAATATAGACCATATTTGAATCCCTAGGAACAATTTTTTCATGCTTGAAACATACAAATGTTAAAGTTAAATGTTGAATCAGATAAAGTCTAGGGTGAATATGATAGAAGAGATACCCCTCGGACATGGCATCTAAGTCAAAGATCGCCACATAAGAGGATATTGAACCTATCAAAAAAACAACAGTGGTACAAAACACATAATACAGTCAGTTATGGTTATATAGGAGCCAATATAGGATACAACTTAAACATAAGAACTGGATCAGAATTACTAAGGCAAAATAGACATGGGCATAGGATCATCCCCACCACTTGATAGGCATGGGCACAGTGTCATTCCCACCACTTACTACCATTATACCAATAACACAACTCTCTTGACTATTATGAGTGAGACGGCCACTGGATGATAATGTCAATTAATAGGCATTAATCAGCCACATGCAGAGTGGCGAATCCATTGCAATAGTAAAAAGAAAGATCCTCCACCAACAGCTGGATGGATTACATGTGTGCATGACTGGATAACAATTGAATGTCAATCTACCATACAATTACAGCAGCAGTTAGTATGTTAGGTGTTTACTTACCCCCAGCGTTGGCCAGCGAGTAATTAATCTTGTTATGATACTTTAAGTTGGTACACATCAGCAATCTACAGTACTTTTAAGACTCTAGGAAGTTCCCAAAATGTTATCACAATTCCAAAGGGCAAGAAATAAGCTAAGCTTTTCTATTTCTGTAATTAGCACAAGTGACCATTTTCCTTTCAGCACTAACAAATACTTGAAAATAATCAAATTATATTTTTACTAGTTTCTAATCTCTGTGTCAACTTTGCTGAGTACCCAACAAGTTCATGAAGCATTACACATTGGATTATTCTGTCATTTCTACAATGCTAAATAGCTCCGGTTATGACATTTGTGATAATGATGAGTATGAGACTATGAAGCGTTTATACTTCATCGTCTTCTTGCCAGTCATTGGGATTGACATCTGGACATGTAACAATGAAAATAAAACAGAATGCTACAAACTGCCTGAAGAAGTCAGACTTGTCCCATTAGACTGCTACAACTCATAAAGCCAATATTTTCCATTCCAGCTGTTCTGTTCATAGTCTTTCTATTAGTTTCCAGGAAAATTGTTTCAAGAACTTTTTGGTTAACATTTTCAGCTATAAGATAACCTTTCACTAGCAGTACATTGTACACTTGTTACTACTTTAAAAACCACCCTCGTATAGATTTTTGGAGGGTGAACGGGTGTGTGGGTTGTCATCTAGACTCACCTAGTACTTTATGCTGTTCAAAACTCAGACTGCCACACAGTGTTTGGATGTTAGTCTCAATACATGGATGTCTTAGTGCAGCAGATGTAGCCACTTTTACTATTTGAACACAGATTAAACGATCTCAGATCACAGAACTAATTCAAAATGTCTGAGCATCACATTGAAGACTATAGTTTCAAGTCGAAACTTACAGATATGACTAGCATAGAACTTCAACTCCAGCTTCTAGTTTGTGGCATTCATTTTTTAACTAGCATCTAAATACAAGTGACTATTTGTAACAATTAAATCGCCTTAAGCTGGCAAAATATTAATGGCTTCTTTCAAAATCAATAGGAAATGGGTCAGATCAAAAACATTGCAAGCTCATGCTCAGTCTAAAACTCACAAATCTTAATCAACCTCACATGGCACACCTGAACAGTGTTGATTGAAATCAAAAACAGAGTTACACCCTCCATAGAATTTTTCCCTCAAGCACAGCCATAATTACCACTTGAATAGAGAAATACATATTATAATAAGTAACATACAAGTGCTTGTGCGAAGCTTCATTGGTGGTATCCCTAGACCTTTACTCAGCTTGTCTTGTAGTGAATGTCGAAGTGCACCTGACAAAAAAAGAAACAGGCAATTTCTTAGAAATGGGTACTTGTGGTGAGACAACAAATAGTTTTCCTCTTAACACAGGAAAAAGGATAATCAACTACAAGACCAACATTTATATTGGGACCAACTGAGGAAAGAAAAGGAATTGACTAACAAAAAGTAGCAAGCAAGCAGATGTCAAAATTTCTGCTTCCTTTAAGCAAAAATTGACTAGACAATCACATGCATGTAAAATGCTACCAATTATTGGATACAAAATGCAAAAGATCATATGTTAATTCAAGCTAAAAATATAGCAGGCATTAGAAAACTCCACATGTAGATGTACCCATAACATTTCTTAATGTATTCAATTCTTAGATAGTGTTGACAGAGGTAGTCTGTATAGAAGATAGCATATATTGATTATTATTTTTATAAAGCAAAGAAAATAAATCTAAATATATAATGAGGGAAAACTACTCACTGGCAGAAACTGGCTGAGTCTTGTTCTCAATTTGGAGAAATATAGCCCTGCTGCTGACACTGCTATCTCGTTGTAAATCAATAATAATAGGTGCACGAGTTGCTCCATTTTCTCCTGTCGGCTGCCACATATACATGCAATGTTGTAAGGCCGTGAAAACTCATCCAATGGTGGTAAATACTAATCCTTTTCTCATTTAAATCTGGCACCACACTCATTTGAAAGTATACAGAGAAAAGGAACAGATATAATGTGTACCAGCAAGGGATGTCCAATCAGACTGTTCAATACTGCTGATTTTCCAGCGCCCTGTAGAAAACAAAAGTAAGAATGAAAGAATGATCTGAATGCCCATAACAATAAAAAGTGCTGAATATGACTAGCCTGCATCATGAAACCAATTGATTATAAAGGAATGTGTTTATTTCTCAACCTCGGATCTCAAATAAATTACAGGAAAACAACAACATCAAGAATATCAAAGATAGAAATTGGCACATGACACTCTAGATTTGATTCGACCACAGAATTCTTGGCCTGTTGACCAAGGAATATAGATATGAAATGCCCCAAGTCCAGTGCCTCCAATGGACATTAATAATAGCACCTAATAATGGTGTATGTTCTTTGACAATGAAAAGTTTATGACCCAAAATAATCAATTAAATAAATCTTAAATAATTTTTAAAATTAAAAAATTTATTGTTATATCGACCAATGGGTTTTGGACAGTAAGGAACAATGAGTTTCACAGCCTCAACCAAGGTTCCATTCCCACAGGTCCCTAAGTAGCTCAAAGAGGCCGTACATCCAGCAGCACAAGTCAATCTTGTCACGGTGAAAAACAGCGGACACTCTCTGGTATTGCAGACCCAAATCCACCCCACATAGTCGTAGCTCTGCCCTCAGATTTATTCTAAATTTTCTACCTGATGAGATGTGGCGTACTGGTGACCAAGTAAATTTCAAACTTGTAAACAAGGTAACTCAACTTCACTCCCCTTGGACCTTCAGTAGCATGTGTTCTAAAAAACATGAGTACTGAGCACCCATTTGTGTTCCAATGGTTGTGGGATCTGCTAAAATCCCTCATCTACCAAACACAAATGGTTGTTATTTGACAGAGTATTTACTATGGTACTACGGTTAAATTACAAGAATGAAAACCAATCAAAGATGTTGATCTGTTTGCACTTTTGCACTTCAGATAAAACAGACATTCCTGTGGAATTAAGCCCTTTTGTTACTTGATTGATTCGGTAACGCCCAGTTTGTTGAAACTTAGCAGTGACACTAGGGAAGCCACAAAATGTTTCAATTTAATACGAAAATATTATATCATTTGGAATGATGGTAGCGCATTATAACAGCACCATATTGGAAGTTCACACACACAATACAGACCACTAATCTGTAATGATAGAGTAAGTTGCATGCTAATTAGTATTTTCACCATCGTGATAAGCTCACCATCTAGGTCAATTTGAGCTGGCGAGGCTCAGAGCTCAAGCACTGGCCCACACTACTTTAGATGCCCCATTTCACCTCTCATCTGCAGAGAACATCTCCATCAGAGGATATGCACCATTCAGCAAAGCCTAGTCACCCAATGACTTAGGAATTAAAACTAATAAGAGGTATGATCAACCTAACCAAGCAAATGGTGGAAAGCCCAAATTGTCTCAATCTATTTAACCAGAAGGAGAGTTTGCCCTCCCAATTGGTCATCTGAACAAAGATCTCAAAATCAAACCCTGTCCACAATACCCAATACCATGTGCCATTTGAAAGGATGACTGGCCTAACAATGGAAATTAAAAGGCACGCCTACTGCCCAGAATATCTGCTTCCTTCCATAGAAACCATGTTCTGAGCAGAAAATTCACAATTCAAGACTTTGCCAGATGATTAAATTCATGGTTGCTTTGCATCAGATGAGGTTTACAACATCGTGTGGAAATTAAAACATCAAATAAATAATTCATATCAATTGCCACACAAAACACGTCAACAACCTTAAACAACCAACATCACAAATAAGCCCATCATGCCCATATCAGATAAGTTCTACCAGATCAATTACTCAACATGAGATCTCCCAACAAGTAAGAAGACAAAGCATAAGATCTTTTAATCATATACACTCCAACCACAATTCAATTTTCCTACACTACGATCACACGGAAACATATCAGGGATAACAGAATTACCAAAAAGAGAAAAGCATAAATCGAAGAAAACTCACAACATTGCCAAGGGCCACAACGTTGAGAAAAGTCGACGTCTGCGCCGAGGGTTCCTCCGTGTCTTCGTCATTCAGCAGAGCGGCAGCCTGCTGCATAGACTCTGAAAGTTGGATTAAATTCTCCATCGCCTCCATTTCACTAGAATTCGCGTTCCTCGGATCTGCCACGGATCGAACCCTACGCCTCACAAATTCCCCCTACAAACCCCTGCTCAAAAAAAACCCTCAAACCCTAAAATTATACCTCTTTAATCCTGACCACAGCAACTTCTACTTAGATCCCGAACCCAACAACCCTGATTTTCTGCATCACAACGGATCTTCAAAACCGCTGTAAAAAGCCAGATTCGGGACAGGCGACGAAAAAAGCACTGCCCTACCTGAATCAAAGCTATTTCTGCACCAAAATCGACGGGAAAAACACCGATCTGAGACAACTTCCAAGTCAAATGCGTTTCTTGATGTAACCAGAGCCTTGGGATGTAGGAAGGGGTCGGGATTCAAAGGCCCTGGTCGGGTTTCCAAACCCTCGAATTTTTTTCCCAGTTTTCCTTTTTTTTTGGTCCTCGACTCTTCTGAATACATACAAAAAGGAGGCAGGGGAAATAATGGAGAAGAGGCCACAGGGAGAATGGAAATATAAAACCAAAAAATTGAAGATGAAATTTAAAACAGAAACAAGAGTGGCTTTTTTTTTAAATAAAAGATTTAGGAGAAGCTGCTAAGGGGTTCCCATTGGAGTCGGAGAGAGTGGAAGGGAGGGATTGTCGGCTTATTTTTGAATTGTTGTTTGAGCTTTTTTCGACATTTTACTGTCATTTCAAGTGTGGAAGGGAAATAACCTTTTGGTGGTTCGATTGCGGTTGGCATAGAATATATCTAGTGGTTATTATGTCCTCTTTCAAAAAAGTAGCCTTCCGATGGATTGATAAAAAAAATTAAAAATAAAAATGTGAACTTTGATAATGAGAATAATTTCGCTAATGGTTAGTTATGGTATTAGAAAAATGCATAATTTGTATTTATTATTTGTTTGGATTTGTTTGTCTTTACTTTAATGATTAGTAAGTAATTATATGTTTTTATGTAGATATTGTTAAAATAACATGAATTTACTTTCGTAAATTTTAAAGATTAGACTTTGATTTTTGTTGTTATCTATTTGATATTTTGGATTGATTTTTAAGTAAAGATTTGAATCAAAAAATGACAAAATTCTAATATAATAGTGGGTTCAAACTAGCCTTGTTCCAAATGATCGTTATGAGTTGATTTAAGTGTAAAAATATTCAAATTGTACATTTGATTGTTGTTTAAAAGGATGAACCTTGATTCATTATGATTGTCTAGTTACAAGTCGCAAAAGTATTAGAGATTTTATCTTATGACATCAACACTAATGTAGCATTAGTATGACATTACCAATTACATATGACTAAGCATATTGCATAATCGCTTGGTATGTCTTCAATTATATCAAAACTATTGAATCAGAATCAAGGGTTTGGCCAAAAGAGAAGATCCTTATCTATCAAACTCCCAAAGATGGTCCTAAATGTTGCTAGTCATTTATTGCAAGTTTAAATATCAAGGTGAACAAGAACCTAAAGTTTATAGACAAAGATTAAGTTTGTGCATAAAGCTTGATTTCATGTAGAAAGTTCAAACATGTATGCACAAAGATCTTTGTGCATTTGTGAAAATGTCCCAGGCATTAGACAACAAATATACTTGTTCAAAAGTGGTCATCTAACAAGTTTGTAGAGTTTTAGTATAAGGATCATCTTGCATCATTTGCTATAATTAAATCAACCTCAAATATAGAGCTTTCCTTATATTTTATTAATTCTAATGAGCATTTACTAACATATATGTAGTAGCATTGTTAGTCTCAACTCTAATAATTAGGTTATATTTATTTATTTATTTATTACATTTAATTAACTATATAATAATGTAAGGTGAATCTAACTTATTTTTGCATTCCCTAAGGTTTTGTCCTTAGAGTATATACATCTACATTATGGTTTTATATCTAATAATTATGATTTTGTACATCTCATTTCAAATTTGATGAGGGTTTAGATCCAACCTTTGTTATTTTTATTGTTATACGTTAATCAAGGTTTAAGATTTCATTATTGGATATCTATTTTATCCCTACACACTCGACCTTTAATTGTTCTTTATTGTTAGATCCTTTCAATAAGACTTGTATTCAACCTTTATCCTTAACTTATGTACATTCATATATCAAAGATACTCCTATATTTTTTATGTATGTCTCGCCTTACCTATTAATTAAGGATGTTATTTCTTTCTACCACATGGAAGTTACTCCATGATTTATGCATACATTATCTTATATTGTATCTTATTTTTCATCTTTAATAGATCATGTTAGCACCTTTTCATCCATCTTAAAGGATTTTACTTCATTTGTATACATGGTCCATGATGAATATACCCCTTGTGTGAGGGATGTGATGATGTTACCCTACCTTACTTTGATGCATCTAGAGATGATGATTTATGTGATAAAGTTATACCTTATTTGGTTTTTCATGATGTTGTTGAGACTTGTGATTTTTTCTTCCTACATGTCATGATACTCTTATTTATATACCCTTTGATTTGTGTACCTTCGATGCTACATCTTGTGAGGAATATATGGATGGTAGGTAAAAGTACAAACCTCTATCACACTTTTATAAGGGAATCAACCGACACAAATAAAATATTTCAACTTCGACCAGATAAAAGTGGCCTTTATGTTTTGAATTTCAAAATGATGTAAACTAATGAAATGTAGAACTCTTGATAAAGTTTATGCTTGTAATTTTTTATTTTTTTAAAAAATATTTTCTTTTATATTTTTTTAAATTTAAGAGTACATTTTGAATTGTTGAAAATTTTAAGAAAAAGTGACATTGAGTTGATGTCACCAAAAAAAAGACTTTTATTTTTTCCTACTTTTTCAAACAAATAACTTCAATATCTAATGCATGGAAGAAAAAATCGATGCATATTTTCCTCATAATAACATTTTAAAGTCAAACTTGCCATAATTTGATAGTTTTCATTTGACATCAACTTTTGTCTAATATTTTTATCATTTTCAAAATAAATTATACTCTTTTGGAGAGGATTATCTCTTCTAGTGCACCATATAGTTTTCAAAATATTTTAACATGTTTTAGTATTTTTTAATTTTTAATCGGCCCCATTTTTTATTATAATAACCTACTTGCAATATTTTTTAAAAAATATATTACGATTAATTGAAATATCAAATAAAACTATATATGTGGATTACTGACTCTGAGCTCTACAAAAAGGTACTTTTGGTTTTTTTTAAAACTATTATGACTGAAGAAAAATTCAGTTCAAGTGGAAAGTTTTAGAAAATTTTGGAAAAGGTTGAGGTGGCTGCCAACAAGGATGCCACATAGATTGTTTCAATTGAAACCTTTTCGGTCAAAATCATTTCGGCTAAAACATTTTTGATCAAAAACCCTCATATTATATTTTTTAATTTTTTTCAATTTGAACATATAGAGAAAACACACAAAACGAGTTATTTTGACAATAGAAGCTATAGATTTTCAACTTGTCATTGATTAATTTTAAAGGTTTATGAGATTGTGAGATTCTCTCTCCCTCTCTCTCCCCCATTCCGTCCCTCCCTCCCTGAGTGCTCTAATTTTTCTATCTAATTATAATTTCTAGTTTTCCATATTATTATTAACATTGTATGTATGTTTGCCATCATCATTTAGACTTCTTCATATTTACACATGGTAACACTCACCTCTTTCTTATATTTGTGAGCATCTCCTTAATATATACTTATATTTATATACATAATATATAATATTTAATATATGTTTGATAAATATATAATATATAATAAATGTCATATATATAATATATATAATAAATGTAATGTAATATATATATTAATAAATGTCATATCTTAAAAAGTTAATGTGCTCTTCAAAATGGATATTCATTTTTTGATAGTATAAATAAAAGATTAAAGGCCGCGAATAGCCATTTTAACAATGATTGTTCGCGACAAAGAAGCAAGGAACTGATATTCAAACTATTTGATATCCGTTTTAGATGTCATTTTCACCTCCCCTTCATAATTTCAACCTCTCTTTGCGAATTCCCATCGATTTGTCATCACACAAGTATGTTAAAATGTAATTTTTTAATTAATTTGATTGTTTTATATGACTTTTTAACAAAATATTAGGTTTTTTGTTCAAATATTAAGAATTATTTAAAAACAATGTTAATTTATAAATTTTTAATCTACAACAGGGTTAAAATGGAACAAGGTATAGCAAACCCTCCACCAAACCCTCCTAGAATTCAAGACTTAATTGAAATAAATATAAATAAATTGAGAAACATAGCTTAGAGATATCGCACCCATGAGCATTTGTGATCAATGACCCCAAGTATAGAAGCCATAATCTCTTATGTTGGGGATATCACCTAGCAGCATGCTGCATTTCAAAATTGGAGAGATTAAAAGAGGTTAGAATATGCAAATGGTTTGTCATAGGAGGACCAAAAGACTATAAATAGCCAAAGTTGATTTAGCCCAACATTTTGTGGATCAAAGAACAAGACAAAATGTTGGTTTACGTAAACCTAAATTTTCTATAAAATGGTGCACCCATCCAAGCATAGTTGCAAACTTTTGGAGTCGTTGGTGGATGGTTTTTGATAAACCACCCAACAATAACCTCGATGTCCCTCTATACTTTCTCCACAAATTATATGCAAAATTTATTTTAGGAAGACATGTAAACTATTTTGATTTCAGGCATTTTTAGGGAGCGAGTACGGGCATGCCCCAACATAGACCTAGGGCAATGTGTATTATGCAAGGTCCATAGGTTCCTCCTCATAGTCTTCCTCCCCCACCTCCAACACCCCATCTAGACCTTGTTACTGATGTGATCCAACATAGTCTCTTGGCCCTACACTCTTTGATCAGCCATTTGATTACATAGTCGTCACAGTGTGCTCAACTTCCAAAGGGTGGCGCTCCTCGTGCTTTAATTGATACTAGTGCAACATCATCATCAAGGCATACTTGTGTTCCTCATCAATGCACTACATGTGGGCATACATGTTTTGGTCATGTGGGAGATACAAATGAGGATCCCCTAGACACATCTGAGTATGAGTGATACGTCACTCGGAGGAGATGGTGCACCAATGCATACTATAGGTGCAAGGGAGACATGCGAGGGAGGAATAGGTGCAATTCCCTCCCTTGATGCAGATGAGGAGCAACAACCTCAATCTTTTGTATAGGTAAAACTTAAATTTATTCATAGTACATTTCATTGAAAACTATTATAACAAATAGTACATGTTACTAATGTATATTTAAGTGGGTTTGAACAGTTGATGATAGGAGCAGATTGGAGATGTGCAGCATGACACTCTTCGCCCATTGACTTTGGCCTAAACACATTGGTACAATTTTTTCTACATGTAAAACTTTTTTATTGTACATGCATATCCTTTAAATCACGATTAATTAAAAACATACTAACTTATATCTTGATTTTATTTTTACTTTTACAGTGTAATCCAGATGTGACCGATGCCACACTTTTACCATGATGAGTTCCTCTCAATCAATTATCTCAGTTGCATCACCTATTCAGGTATATTGTTTTTTTATATCTAGTAGATCTATATATGTTAGTTTATGTTTTTTTTATAGCAATTATATATTAATTTTGTCATTTTATTTTTTCTTCTTATAGAGTATGCCACCATCCACGTTCATGGATCGAAGACCAAGATAATATGGTAGAACTCTTGAGTGTCCTAAGGGACCATCATTTGTTGAACGTATGGCAGTGAAAGAAAAAATTCTTGAGGTAATGAATAATTGAATTAGACTTTAATTTATAGTTTAGTATAGTGATTAGATGTGATTTTGCAAGTTATTAAAAATAATAGATAGCTTTCTTTTTAGTAGTTTAAGTTATTTACCATTGAGAGCTAATTAATCTAGTTTGTGGTTCAAATCATTTTTATGCAGACATCTTCTCAACCATTAGGTAGCTCCAAGAGGCTACATTTTGGTGATCCCCCAAAAGATTAAGATTTTGTTGACATGGCATAGCCATTTGACATATACATTGTAAAAATATAGATTGGATGAGATGGCATATGCCACATTTTGTAAATATTGTTTTGAGTTAGCATATATGCCAAATTTGTATATTTGGATACACAATTACTTTGCACCTCTATATATAAAAATCGATATTCAACATATTTTGTTCATTGTCCACAGGGTTTCCTATTTTGAAACTTAAAATTTGAATGTATAATTACTTTATAATGGTTGAGCTATGATGGAAAACATGTTATATCTAAATATTGTTTTCTTGCAATCTTGCACTTTAATAGTTTATGAATTACATAGATCATTGTTACTCGTGTTATAGTACTATTAAATTTGGTTGCCTTGGGAAACTTCACCAAATTTGATCCCTTTATCATTAGTTTCTATAGTTGCAACCATAGCAGCAAAATTGAAATGCATTTCCATAGCATAGAGATATAAAGAGCAAAAAAATAAAGAGTTCGAGTAATGAATTGTAGAAAATAGATTGTCATAGTTTATATTCATATCACTAATTATATTGCATTGCACATCTTTCAAACTCAAATCATTACTTCATATTGCATAACTAATAACTAGATGCTAATAGATGACAAAATTCCAATTACGATATAGTTTTTACAAAGTCAACCCATATCTAATAACTAGGAGCAGTTGCCAATTGCATTTGCATGTCATGGAATTCCATGAGAGCACATTTCTTTGAGGCATTTTGGCAAACAGTTCATTGCATTGTCTATGCTACCACAATTTCCATACATGTCTACCAAAGCATTTTTCATAGGGATATAGAGAGCAAAAAAATAAAGAGTTCAAGTAATGAATTGTAGGAAATAGACTATTGTAGTTTATATTCATATATTTGATTACATTGAATTGCACATATTTCAAACTCAAAGCATTACTTCACATTGCATAAGTAATAACTAGATGCTAATAGATGACAAAATTTTAAGTACGATATAGTTTTTACAAAGTCAACCCATGTCTAATAACTAGGAGTAGTTGTCAATTGCATTTGCTTGTCATGGCATTCCATGAGACCACATTTCTTTGAGGCATTTTGGCAAACATTTCATTGCATTGTCTATGCTACCACAATTTTTATACATGTCTACCAAAGAGATTTTCATAGGGATATAGAGAGCAAAAAAAATAAAGAGTTCGAGTAATGAATTGTAGAAAATAGATTGCATTGTAGTTTATATTCATATCTCTGATTACATTGCATTGCACATCTTTCAAACTCAAAGCATTACTTCACATTGCATAACTAATAACTAGATGTTAATAGATGACAAAATTTCAATTATGATATAGTTTTTACAAAGTCAACCCATATCTAATAACTAGGAGCAACTACCAATTATATTTTCTTGTCATGGCATTCCATGAGACCATATTTCTTTGAGGAATTTTGGAAAACGATTCACTACATTGTCTATGCTATCACATTTTTCATACATGTCTACCAAAACATTTTTCATAGGGATATAGAGAGCAAAAAAATAAAGAGTTTAAGATATGAATTTTAGAAAATCGATTGTTGTAGTTTATATTTATATCTCTGATAACATTGCATTGCACATCTTTCAAACTCAAAGCATTACTTCACATTGCATAACTAATAACTAGATGCTAATAGATAACAAAATTTCAATTACGATATAGTGTTTTCAAAGTCAACCCGTATCTAATAACTAGGAGCAGCTACCAATTGCATTTGCTTGTCATGGCATTCCATGAGACCACATTTCTTTGAGGCATTTTAGCAAACAGTTCATTGCATTGTCTATGCTACCACAATTTCATACATCTTTACTAAAGCATTTTTAATAGGGATATAAAGAGAAAAAAATAAAGAGTTCAAGCAATGAATTGTAGAAAATAGATTGTTGTAGTTTATATCCATATCTCTGATTACATTACATGCACATCTTTCAAACTCAAAGCATTACTTCACATTGCATAACTAATAACTAGATGCTTGTTGAAAATTGAGTTGATTTCTTAGCTTAATACTTTGTAAAACTTTTAATACTGCTGATCTAAATATGCTTTTCCTTTGTTACAAATTCTTTGTGGGTGATTATCTGATTAATCCATTTTACTGTTTGTAGAATGTAGATAGAATTTGATAGAAGAAGTACACAGGATATCAGAAATATTACACAAACATATAACGATGAGAAACCCTTTTGGGAAAAAAACTCCACCAAGAATTAATCTATTATTCAATCTTTGAAGTAGATTACAATAGCTCCAATTCTTGCTTGAGAATGCCTCTTTTTCCTTCACCAAAACTTCTTCACAACCTGCAATAAAATTGATAATCACTCTCTTCAACTTGCTTGAGATAAATAGGCTTTAATCAACATTGTAAAATCCAAATGAGTTACAATAACAATGCTCAAGCCCTATCCCTAAAAGGTACGCCTATCTCTTGCAAGTAGAGTTCTACCGTGAAGAACAATGTTAAATCATCTCCTTCATCCATTTGGGTGTCCCAAACTGAAGTCGTAACTCAACCTTTATTCTGAAGATATCTCCAAAGCTTATCCTCAAATTTGGCACCCAAAAGAAGGCCCACTTAACTCAGCCATTTGAAATATCTTAACATGCAAAGGAGTTAATTCCAAGAAGTCAACTTGGGCGCCCAAGGTGGGTCCAAGTTAATTCTTGTTAACTGAAACATTTCTCAACACCATTCATGCAAGAATGGTTATCCCCTGTTAACTGAAAGTAGTCCCTATTATCTGTCATGCAACTCAAGTTATTAGCCATGCATTCCAAGTTAACTGAAGTCAACTAGCATTCAACTAAAACTAACTGAAGATAATTGAACCATAACTGAACTGAACTGAACTAAACTTTAACTAAATTTCAACTGAACTTCAAACCCTAATTTATAGGTACTCAATACACATAAATCAAAATCCCTATTTTATAGGTACTCAATATGCATAAATCAAAATCCCTATTTTGTAGGAACCTAGGATGCATTCTTCAAGTATACTCAATTCATCAACTAGTTAATTGAACTCAAGGTGAGTGTCACCTCCCATGTGTGCACCCATGTGCTCCTATTTTGTAGGAGCTAACTCCAAGGCGTCCCCACATACTTTTAACATTTAGAATTAATTAGAAATGTCAATTAACATGATTATTTTGTCAAATATTATTCTCTTCCTAATCCTAGTGTTGTTGAACACATTCCAAGGACTTAGGAGATACATGAAATAAATAATATTTAGGATTGCAATTAAATGGCATCCTATTTCCAACAATGCTAATAGATGACAAAATTTCAATTACAATATAGTTTTTACAAATTCAACCCATATCTAATAACTAGGAGCAGTTGTCAATTGCATTTTTTTGTCATGGCATTCCATGAGACCACATTTCTTTGAGGCATTTTGGAAAACAGTTCACTGCATTGTTTATGCTACCACATTTTTCATACATGTCTACCAAAGCATTTTTCATAAGGATATAGAGAGCGAAAAAATAAAGAGTTCAAGTAATGAATTGTGGAAAATATATTGTTGTAGCTTATATTCATATCACCGATTACATTGCATTGCACATCTTTCAAACTCAAAGCATTACTTCGCATTGCATATCTAATAGCTAGATGCTAATATATGATAAAATTTCAATTATGGTATAGCTTTTACAAAGTCAACCCATATCTAATAACTAGGAGCAGCTACTAATTGCATTTGCTTGTCACGACATTCCATGAGACCACATTTCTTTGAGGCATTTTAACAAATAATTCAATACATTGTCTATGCTACCACATTTTTCATACATGTCTACCAAAGCATTTTTCATAGAGATATAGAGAGCAAAAACATAAAGAGTTCGAGTAATGAATTGTATAAAATAGATTGTTGTAGTTTATATTCATATCACTAATTACATTGCATTACACATCTTTCAAGGAAGGTGCCTATGCAATATGTGGAATGGGAAAATTGCAATGGAGAAGTGGAAAAACTCAAGAGGTTTTGTATTTGGTAAGAACTTGTGGAGGCAAATAAATTGAGAGATGATGCTATAGGTGCATTTGAACAAATGAAGTCAAATATTATTGAACTTAAGACTTTCATGGACCAAATACAACTGGAAATAGATGATAAGGAAGAAGCAATATCAAATATAAGTGCAAAAAAAGAGAATCGGTGTGGTGGACACATGAAAGTATTCAAGACATTGAAAACTCTATCGAACAAAGGGATGTTGTTGTCCTAAGCGTTGATGACAAAGCAGCTGATCTGAAGCTCAAAGTAAAAGATATGAAAAAGAACTTAGAAGATCATGAAAAGGAATAATAAGGGGTGTTAATAGGTAATACCAATAGATATGAGGAAAAATGGGTGGATGGTCAAGTTGTAGATTCAAAATCAATAGTTGGAAGTGTTGAAATTGAAGCAAAACAACTGAAGACTAAAATTAACTACTCAGAAAAGGAATTAAAAGATAAGAAGAATATTTTATCCTCAATGAAAAGGAGGTTAGTTTGCTTTAAAAACACTTGAAAAAGAAGCATACCAAAATGAATAAGATAGGTAATGTATTCAATGAAGAGATTCTTCTTGCTCTCAAGAAGTTGAGGAAAGTGCTACATTGTACCGACTATATCACTTAAGAGTCCAAAGTGCAAAAAGGAAACAATCTTTGATGAGCTATTACTTATAAATCATGTCACTTAGAAATAATTTGTTTGAGGCTATAGGATCACCTAGGGCCCCTCTACAATAACCTCTCTTGGTTTTTGATATCTCTGAGGCATTTTCCCAGGGTATCGAGTTTCCAATTGATGGAAAAAGGATCAGATGCATGCAGTGTAAAGTTGCAAAGGAATGTAACTTTTGTTCTGCTCCTTGTACGACCAAACTGACAATTCCAACATGTCTGGATTGGTGGTTTTATGCTAGGCATGGTCCTACTTCACACCCAAACACACCAAAATAGTTTAAGCTACATTGTATTGACAATATCCCTTAAGAGTCCAAAGTGCAAAAAGGCAACAATCTTTGACAAGTTATTACTTGGAAACTGTCACGTAAAAACAATTTGTCTAAGGCTATGGGATCACCTAGGGCCCCTCTACAATAACCTCTCTCAACTTTTGATATCTCTAAGGCGTTTGCCATGGTGTCAAGTTTTCAATTGATAGAAAAAGGGTTAGATGCATGTAGTGTAGGGTGATCCCACAATACTGGTTTACAAGTTTTGGGAAAACTGGACATTGTACTGATTTTTTTTAACTAAATCTTCACTTTCAAGCTCCTATAGCGGCTAAACTGTGAGGACTTTGAAGATGATGCAAACTAGTGATTTGTGACATTTTGTCTATAGATTCTAAATATATTTTTTTCAAAAATTTTGGAATCAGATTGCACTTTTTTTCCATCTCCTTCGAAAACTAGTTTTTTTTAAAAACAACATTTTTAAGGAGTGACGCTCACCATATACAACATAACTTTTTTTGTATGAAGGATAAAATTCTATTTTTTTCGAATTTAGATTTGTAACTATGATATCTAACCAGTTCATTTGGTTTCATAGTATTTTATTAAATATTTTTTCCTTAATCAAGTTTTGAAGTCAAACCAATTACAATTTAGACATAGGCGGACCGTATACAACATAATTTTTTTTGTATGTATTGAAATTCAAAAAAAAATTAATGGATCAAGGACATCAATACCTAGTCTGAACATATTTTTCAAAATTTTATTTTGATAATCTGCTATTTTTCCATGTAGAAGTTGATAAACCAACCTCACAGACCCCAATGAACACTTGCAAGAAAATAACCTGTCACAAAGAAAAGATATCCAGAACAACAAAGATGCTCTGCAAGCCTCAAGCAAAAAATGCATTAAAAAGAGATGAATAATTATAATGAGATCAATCCTTAAGAAAGGAGATCAAAACCTAAAAGGAAACCCTAAATAATTAATTATTAATGTGCCTGAGTTTAGCTTAAGTAAATTTAAAGTGATAAGTGACTTAATTAATTAACCAATATGATTAAATTAATTAAGTGAAATAAATTATTACTCTAACACCCCCCCTTAAGATGAACTTAAGAAGTAGCTTAAAAACTAAGGAAAAGATGCATGAAAGCAAGGATGGGTCTCGTCAACAAGGCCTGATTAGGTACCCATGTACAAATGCAATGCAAACTAAACCAAACAGGGTAAAGAGGAAAAACATGTGGGAACAAAACTCCTCCCCAAAATAGGATGCAAAAAACAACTAAGTGATGAAAGATGGAGGACTCCATAAGACCCCCCAAGGACACCATCCATCATAAAGATACATGAATGAACCCCCCCCAGAAGAGAGGAATAAAGAGACCACATAGCCCCCTAGAATGAAGTAGCTCCAAAAAGACTGAAGAAATCACATTTCTTGAAAGAAGTGACAGGGAAGAAGCCTCATGAATGCAATCTCTGAAGGTGAATCAAGTGTAGCCCAAGATGTCTTCACAGAAGTAGGTGTGACCTCAACCAATGAAGAAGTCAAATTAGGTGAATACTGAAGAGAAACCTCCAAAGATGAATGATTAGCTAGGTCATATTGCACTGAAATAGAAGAAACCACATCTGTAGCCATAGAAGTATCAACAACTACAACCATAGGTGGAGGTGATGGAATGGATGGCTCAAGAACTGGAGCCAAAGTGAGAACACCAATGTTCAAGAAGCCAAATTCCTCCTTTAAATGATGATTCACACTAGAAGTGTGATGAACAACTGTAGGGACAAAAGCATTATCAGAAGCAAAATCTATAAAGGAATACAACTAAGATGAGTGATCCACCACCCTAGTAGCAATAACGGCTCTACTCTCCAAGTCTCTGATGATAACCGAATCAGGTGTGAACTCCATAGATCACCCATTGCCTCCATGTGTGATTTGATACATGGAAACAAGGTTGTTCGTCAAATGAGGAACACACAAGACATCCTAAAAATTGTTGTCCCCAAAACTAATAGATCCCTTCCCAGTAACACTCATGTATGTATTGTTTCCCATCAAAATAGGAGACAGTGCAAGGCTCAAAGGAAGTGAACATAGATTGTGAAGATTCCATATGATGAGATGCTCTTGAATCTAGAAGCCATCTCCCTGATCCATGACCTGAATAAGCACAAAGAGCATGTCCCTACATATTTGATGAAGTATGAAAACCAGTTGCGCCCCTGCCAGACTGTTGTGAAGAAGAAGAATGAGGGGAAGGAGATGATGCATACATCCTAGAAGGCAAATCAATTTGATGTTTCTGAAGAAGATGCTTCAGCTCATCAATTTCCTTCTTATAGCAACTATGTTTTGCATGTCCTTCCCTCTTGCAATATGCACATGTAACCTTCTCCTTCTTAAATGATTTCCCCTTTGAAGAGGAGGATGAATCTGAGGACTCCTTTTTCTACTCATGAGATTTGGAATCCTTTTGTTTCTTTTTCTTGCCTTTTCCTATAGAAACCTTCTGATCTTTGGGCTCATGTGATGCAATAAGTGCCTATGATGTAGAAGGTTTCAACTTGCCCATGCTAACCAACTTGGTCTGCTCCTGAGTGAGAGAGAAGAAGAAAAATCATCAAGGGAAGGCATAGTGAATATGGTACCAAGAGCATCCCTAGTGGCATAAAAGGTAGATACAAAAACTGAATAATCTGGTCCAAGCTTATAAAGAATGGACAATATCAACTGAGAGTCCTACTTTTGAATACCAAATTGTGTCAACTGCAATTAAAGAGACTTGATTTTTGTGAATAAATCTTGGATGATTTCAAAATCCTTAGGATTTAAGCTAATAAGCTCATTCTCCAACTGGAATCCTCTCACAGTATCTTGCTTCCCAAACAAAGACTCCAAATTAGTCCAAATCTGATGGGGTGTAGTGCAAGAATCAATATGAAAAAGAAGATCAAGATAAATAGACAAACATAATGTACCGAAATCCTCATCACACTTATTAAACCACTTTCTTTTTTCAGCAACACCTGTAGGTTCAACTTTTGTACCCATGGTCACCCTGTACAACCCTTTGTGCAGCAAATGAATCTCCATTTGTTTTTTCCAACCAAAGTAGTTGAATGGAGTAAGGGGTGCAATATTATGTGAATCCATGATGAAAAATAGAAAAATATACTCTCAATACAATTTTTTTTAATCTTTGATCTAAAAAAAAGCCTAAATTACACGTTTCCCAAGAAAATAACCAAGAAAGCAAAAGTTGAGATCTAACAAAAAAAATAGATACCTGGTAAAAATTATATAAAAATCAAGTTTGAAATATGTGTAGAGGATGGATTCATCTTTCTGATGCCGCGAGAATGGTGAAAAATAGAGTTTGGAGTCAAAAGTTATGCCTCCCGAAGTGAAAACAATTAGTTCTGACTTTGATTGGCAAAAAAAGCATAAAAATGGAAAAAATAGAAAATAAAACCTATACCATTGGATAGTTCCTAGAACCAGCTTTCTGATGCTTATTCGTTTTCAAAAAACAGAGATCGTATGTCCATTTTACACCCGATTTCGTGAAACACCTCCAAAAAGGCCTAATAGGCCTTCAACAACCCTTACGGGCTAAAAGAAACGGCCCCTAGTTGCATGCAAGACCAGGGGGCTGGCGGTTGGGGCCTGAGGCTGAAGCCCTTGGTCACCCATGTGACCTGCACAGGGGCTGGGAGGCCGGCAGGGGATAGGCACGAGGCGCTCGATCCCCAATATGACTGCAACCATTGGTTTTAAGCCCTAAGGGGCTAGCACTTGGCGACGACGATGGATGGGTGGGGCGCCACCGGGTGGCGTGGTGGTGGCAGGTTCCATCTGAATTGGAGGTACAAGATTTAAAGCATTGTTTAACACTTTTTTTTTTTTTTATAATTTTTGTGAAAATTCGACCTCAGATTGCGTGCCCTGGGGTTGT
Organism: Sequoiadendron giganteum; assembly: GCA_007115665.2. NCBI lineage: Eukaryota > Viridiplantae > Streptophyta > Pinopsida > Cupressales > Cupressaceae > Sequoiadendron > Sequoiadendron giganteum. The sequence goes on along the minus strand of CM021102.1, from coordinate 251,781,264 downwards.
ATGGCCTTAGGGAAATTTGTTTTTGCCTTTTTTTCAAAGTGCTAAAAAATCGACCAAACGATGCGCATTCCTAGGGTTTGTGGCCGCTACGAACATGATGGTGACCTCTGTTTGGGCCCAAAATTCCTAGAAAAAATTGATACCCCCAGATCTTGCAAAAAGATGTCTGGCTTGAAACCCTTGCACTTAAAATTCACTATAAGGTAATATCCTTCAAAAGATGAATAGGCAGCTGCATATCTGAAGCTCTAATACCATGTAGAATTTGATAAACCAACCTCACAGACCCTAGTGAACACCTGCAAGAAAATAACCTATCACAAAAAAAATATATTCAGAACAACAAAGATGCTCTGCAAGCCTCAAGCGAAAAATGCATTAAAGAGAGATGAATAATTACAATGAGATCAATCCTTAAGAAAGGAGATCAAAAACTAAAAGGAAACCCTAGTGTGCACACTTAATAATTAATAAATAAATAATTATTAATGTGCCTAATTTTAGCTTAAGTAAATTTAAAGTGATAAGTGACTTAATTAATTAACCAATATGATTAAATTAATTAAGTGAAATAACTTATTACTCTGACATTCCACATGTGTAGAACAGAGAGCTTGATTTTCGGTGAAAAGCCTATGTTTAATAAAACTAAAAAAACACATAGATAATAAAACCAAAACATATTAAAATTATATTCGTTGGATAGCTCATTCTGAGGACTACCATCATCCAGTTGGGTTTGTGAAGTCTCCTTCATTTTCATCCTCAACCCGAGCTTCAAAGGGCAAAATTATGGAGTTTTTTGGTTGCAGAGGGTGAGAAGGTGGGAAAAGGGGGGTTCGAGCGAATCAGGGGGGTTCACTTGAACCCCCTTTCCACATGGTTTTTTTTTCCCAGGAATGCATTGAATGGGTTCATTCTAACCTAAAGTCTGTTCAAACCCTCAAAAATCTTTCTTTTTGCATGGGGTCATTTTTTGCAACTTTTCCTTCCTCGCTCGAATTGTAAACCACTTTTGTGGGTTTACCCTGTAAAGTTGCAAGTTGGTGTAACTTTCATTCTGATCCTCGTGTGACTAAACCGACAGTTCCAACACATTCAAATGGATAGGTTTACGCTATGAATCAGTGAATAAGTGAAATATGTACTCAAATACAAGTAAGTCATGAAGTACACACATGAATACAAAGTATACACATGAAAACACATAAGTTGCAAAGTATACATTGGAATAGACATAAGTCACAAAGTATACACATAAGTTGTAAAGTATACACTTGAATACACGTAAGTCATAAGTCACAAGTCATGATCAACACCCACGCCTACAACATTCAAGATACAATTTACATAATATGCATGATATCATCATTCGAGAAATACTATCAAATACATGATTTACAAAATGCCACGTAGGCATACAACAAATGAACCTCATACATAGTCATTTCCCACTAGGGGAAGGAAATAGATCACGTGTTGCCTTCGCGATTGACTGGATGGAGTTTCTATTAATTCTTTTATCTTTTGAATATGCTCTCTAGTCCTCCTCTCTTCACTCATTTGGAGATGCAACTGATACAATAAGAAGTATATACATCAATATATAGAAATTAAATTATGGAATGGTATATAACAAAATAATCATAAACAAATAATCATCACACTCTTCCACAACAGTAGCACATTGATGATCTGGAGTGACAAGCACTTATAGCAACCATCAAGATAGCAATTAAATTATATACAAGTATCATGAAAAATTTAAATAATAGACCATAGAAGAACAAATAGAATGTCAATTTTACTAATATGTCGCATACCTCTGCCAAAGGATCAAAACTGGCTATTATTGCAACAACTCCATGGTCCATTGTGCCATGAACATCACAATATACTTAGAATAACAAATCTATATGATCATTAGTTTTTTATCACTTTCATCAGTTTCTTTCTTTAACTAAATATACTTAGAATAACTAATCTATATTATTCTAAACAATTTAAATGATAATGAAATGGTAATGCAAACTAGAAAAGATGCTTAGAATAATAAATCTATATTATTCTAAACAACTTAAATGATGATGAAATGGTAATGCAAACTAAAAAAGATGTTTAGAATAACAAATCTATATTATTCTAAACAACCTAAATGATGAACCTTAGCAGATCAAGCAATTTAATTATTATGAACATAATCAAAATAAGATTGAACAATATCATACTTGTCGCATACAACAAATGATCCACTACTCAAGTGCGCCTAAAGGGCCATCTCTTACCTTCAAAGTATCGAGTAATGCTTCATGATCAATACTACTAATTGTCCATAGTTCCTTTATGTTTGGTTTAGCATGATGTCTCAAGAACTTGGCATTTGTTGCTATAACAAGGTACAAATACATGAGAATGGTTTTGTGTTTCTCATAGTCTTCAAATGCAAGTATGTCATTCTTTCTAATCATATATGTTTGCAAACAAGTTCCAAAAACAATAATTGAACCTATAGGGTAGATGAACCCATCATCAAAATAACTAATAACTAATAACTAGATGCTAATAGATGACAAAATTTCAATTATGATATAGTTTTTATAAAGTCAACAACAAATAAACCTATAGGATACATGAACCCATCATCATCTATCATCAGTTGTGTTAGCTTCTCGTTTCCTTGTACACGTCGTGCCAACCAATAGTTTGATCTCTCTCCATTCCCTCGTGGTGCAACAACTACATAGACATGTCCTAATTGTACAAGATCTAAAATATGGTCATAGTCAAGTGAACTTTCCATTTCATCTTCTAAAGAGGATCATGCTGCAAATAAAGGGGTTAGATATTGTGGAATCCATGTATCTACCCACTCACTTGACTCACATTGATCCCAATCACATTGAATACAATTCTAAATTTAAACAAGCCAACTCTCGTGTCCATATGGTCTATGCACCTACATTTGAGCTTTGAAATGAATGCATCTTTGAAGATTCTCTAATTGGTTGACATTCCAATTTGTCTCCCATCGTGCCCTCCTCAACCAACCGAAAGAACCTGCACACTTGTGAATCAAGCGTCCCTCCTCATGATAATGCATTAATACACCAATCAACAACAAAACACGTATCATTGAATGTTGCACCACCTCTAATCTTCAATTGTTCCTTAACCAAAGCTCTCTTCACACATGCACCTACATCATCATGCTCACCTTTTGCATGTCCAACTTAAAAAAACTCCAAATATGTTGTACACCCCTTTGTACATGCCTCCTACTCAACCAATAAAAAATACGAGCATTCTTGAATTGCCCTATGTAGTTATTTGACCAAATGAGATGTCAACCCATTGCAATACCTTTTTTCCTGCAAAAACTCATTTTTTTTTCAAAACGATGTTGCACAAACTCAAATGAATGAGATCTATCATCACTCATGTAAAAATTGTACTTCCTGATTACCTTCCTATCCTCTTCTATACTATCAAGGGCATGTCTATATGTTATATGGACAAAATTAGTAATTTGAATAGAATTGTAATATTGTGATTGTACCTCATTATGTGGTTGCAATGTGTAATTTTCAGCAAAATCAACTACGGACACAATAGTTCCAATCGGGAAAGAGTCCTTACACATCTTGAATTGTCGATCCAACCACTATGACCTATGGCTATGCCTTGCATACTCATAGAATTTTTTTTTCTTAAAATCGGAAATAAAATTAGTAATACTTACCTCTCTTGTAACCAACTCGCATCTAGAACCTTCACCTCCACTCTTCAAACTATATTTGATTGTCTCAAACCTTTTTTTCTCAACAATCTTGTTAGCAAAATCATGTTCTCTGCCCTCATGAAAACATGTTACAAACTTCGATAAACCACCACTTCGATAAACCACCACATTGCAAAAATGTTTCATTTAAACAGTCGTTTCTATAAAAAAGGACACCATCACCTCTAACACATAAAAATGAGTCTAACAAGTCCCTGGATGACTCAGGGAGTTGCATTGCATGACATTCCTACAACATTTCATCAGTATGCATAGTAGAATGAATATAGCATAATAATTCATGATACATTGAAAACTCAACGTGGTATTTACAACATGTATTGTGAATATTATTAGGGTTAGAAGGTAGATATCTAACAAGTTAAATGCAAATTTGATCAATAAAATAGAGAAATAGAACACAAAAAAAAATTATAGCAGAAACAAGACAACACAGAGAATTTAACGTGGTTCACCCAATCCAGGCTACATCCACAAAACTGTAGCCATCCAATGATTTTATTATCTAGTGTAGAACATATTACAATCTCGTGAATAATGCCATACTACAACTCGCCAACCCAACTGCTTATAACAAGCTTTAGAAGCTTCCCAGAAATTAGGATTCTACAAAGTTGACATTTTTTTTTTGGTGACGAAGCAAAAAAAGTAGAAAAAAATTCTCCCCTGAACCCTGACGAGGATACATGAAGAGTGTGCAGTATAGCATGATCAGTCACCACATACCAACAAATATAGAGAATGGAGAGGAGTGGGAAGAGGAGAGGAGGGGGAAATTTGAATTCTGGAGATGATTTAGATGGAGAAGGAGAGGATGCAGATGGTTCACTGCTAGGAGGCGACAACGACGGAGAAGGAGAGGATGCAGAGGACATAGATGTATCTCTATTGGGAGGCGATGGGGAATTGTGGCTGGACTGGTTGTTGTTACCTTGTCAGGTTGTGACGGCTTCATGTTGTTTGTTTCCTTCTTCCAATCGGGTAGTGGTGGTGTTAAGCAAGTTGTTGTCGTCCAGTTGGGAGGTGACAAATTTGCTTCTTCATCGAGATAGGATGGAGGATGTTATTGTTCCTCTGGTTTTTGTCTGCTTTTTGGCTTGCCCTTTGCATTTCTTCTTGAGGGTTCTAGATGTAGCCTTTGTAGGGTGTGCTTGTTTTTCCTTACAGTTGGTGAGTGTGTGCTTTGGGTTTTCTAAGGAGGTTTGGTTGGAGAATGGGATTATTTCTAGTCCTATTGGGCGTAATGGGATGACTTGGGTGCTCTTTTTACTGGCCTGCTTTCTTTTTGGTTTCTTCTTGGCTTCCATCAACCCCTCTATGATTTTTGTTTGGTGGTTCCTTTTTAACAACTCTCATTGTTGGGTTGCGATGGATTTGTGATGTTTGCTTCCTTCTTCCAGTCAAGTGGTGGTGGTGCAGAGCAAGCTATTGACATCCAGTTGGGAGGTGACATATTTTCTTCTTCATCGGAATGGGTTGGAGGTTGTTATTCCTCTGGTTTTTGTCTACTTTTTGGCCTGCCCTTTGCATTTCTTCTTGAGGGTTTTGGTTGTGGCCTTTGTGGGGTGCGCTTATTTTTCCTTACAACTGGTGAGTGGGTGCTTTGGGTTTTCTAAGGAGGTTTGGTTGGAGGATGGGCTTATTTTTGGTCCTATTGGGCATAATGGGATGGCTTGGGTGCTCTTTTTGTTGGCCTACTCTCTTTTTGGTTTCTTCTTAGCTTCCCTTAGCCCCTCTCTACTGTTTGTTTGGTGGCAACTTTGCCCTGAGTGTTTTATCATTTTTGTTGATGTCTGGAAGTGCTTCTGTTGGTCTAGTTTTTTTTTTAATACAGGTTGGGTGGTTTTCTAAGTTTCTCTTTTTGTCCTAGCAGGTTGAGCCCCCTCAGGCTTAGTGGTTTTCTTTTGAAGATTGTTATTTGCAAGAGTTGGTTTCTTACCAAGTTTTGCCCAAGGGTGGTATGGCTACTTGTTTTGCTATTGCTTTGGTCTTCTTCCCAGATCCTATGGAGGTGGAGTTGGGAGGAGACTATCTCTAGCTTCCTCAGTTGTTGATCTTGCCGAGGTGGAGACTTCTCCTATGGTGGTGGAGGTTGAGGGTGTTGGAGTCTTCTTGTGGTAGTGGACATGGTGGGAATATCATTCTCTCCTATAGAGGGGAGCTCCTTCCTATTGAGGTGGTTTCAAAGTTGGCTTGGTGGTTTCAAAGTTGGCTTCCTGGTTTGAGTAGTGGCTTTATGCTCAGTGATTTGGTGTGCTCTCCATCTCCCCTATTGAGGTAGGGTTTTTGGATTTGCTCACATTTTTGCTTAGGGGTCTGATGATGTCTTACACCATTATGTTGATTATCTTTCTTGGCTCAGTGGTGTCTTCCACGAGTGGATGGTTTGTTGATGTCTTGCAGATGCAGGCGGGTTCTTTGTATAGCTAAAAGGGTTTTTGGTCCCGATTAAAACCAAGTTGTTTAAGGGTTTCAGGCCCTTGCTTGTTTGTAAGTTGCAGCGTGTAGTCATGTTAATCTTTTAGAGGTTGTTGTGGAGTTGTTGTTGGTTTATGGTTTATCTTATTTGCAGCTTGCTTTCCTTTGTACTGGATTTTGGGCCCCATCAAAACCTATTTTTTACCTCTAATCAAAACATGTATTACAAATATTAATAGGCACACAATAAAATGGCTTACATGACTCAAAAGCCCTTCGTGAGATTTGCAAATTTGGATGCGCTTCACAAAATTGTTTGGCTACATTCCAAGAAATTTTTATGATGTGGTGTGCGATCTCAATTTCCAATTCTTAACTTTAAAACATCCTTTACATTCGGTGATACTATAGAGTGAGAGCTCCAAAATTGTTCAATTTGCATCTTTACATTATCGGTTAGCTTCTTATCAACATGTGGAAGCCTTCCACTAAAAGCTCGCGTATCATTTTGAAGAGGACTATCGATTCTTCCTCTTCTTGAGAATGCTCTAGACAGTGTTTTACGATCTAGATTTAAATCAATACAAGTTTGTTTCATTAAACGAGCCTTTCTCAAATGATAGCTTATTAGTGATGTTGTGATCACTCTATGAGCATCTCTTTTATATTTTTCCTTACTAGTCTTTCCAATAAAAGTTAGAGAATTACAAACATTTTTTACAATAATACTATTTTTCTGACTTTTTGGTGACATGAATCTTCAATTTCTTTAATAATGGTCTCATTTTGTAAGACTTTAGCAATTGCACAAAAAATTGAAATTGTTCAATTAATGTCTTATTGGAAAAGTATTCATTGAGCATAGTGTTAGCCCACAACCAAACTGTTTGTGATGACCTTTTTCCATCAAGATTATCTATTATGTTCTCATCTATTTGAAGTGACCATTCGAGGTTCTTGAATGTTGTGCATTTTCATTGGGTTCATTACAAATAGATGGATTTAGGATTTCATTTTCTTCTTCATGAATATCATCTCTTCTTGCAAAATTAGGAGATACATTGACATTCATTGTTTCATTTTCACCTATTTCATGTTCAACATTAATATTTTCAATTGAGTGTTCAACATTTTGAATTTCATTTTCATGCTCAACATTTTGAATTTAATTTTCATGCTCAACATTTAGAATTTCATGTTCAACATTTTGCACATCACTTTCATGCTGTATATTTTCAATATTTTAAAATTCAATATCATGGTCACTTTGAATTTCACTTAAAGGTAAAGAGGAGCCTTCCCCTTGAACAAAATTTGACATACCTTTCCTTTGCAACCTCTTCCTTTCTCTATCTTTCGCTCTGCCTGCCTCAATTGCCTCTACTTGATAATTCCTCTTCCTTTTCACTTTACGACGACCATTGCTGAACCCATTATCCCAACCCAAAGATGTACCAAATTATTGAAAGAATAAACCTTTTGTGAAAAGGAGTGCTCCAAAAGTGATTTCTTGTTTTTAATGCACAAAAATCACGATATTCTCGACAAAGCAGACAATGTGGGGGCTTTTGGAATGGACAAAATTGACTTTTATCTGTTTTGTCCACTCTCACAAAATGGATATCCATTATTTCTAGCATGTTATATTAATATAAAATATATAATATAATTTTGTTCATATTATCTATTAATATATTATATATAGTATTAATATAATATTATATATAGCATATAATACTATAATATTATATATTATATTATATATATAATATATTTAAGATTATATTATTTATATATATATAATATACAAATTTTAATGTGGAGGGAAAATATATATTTATCAACAACATATATTCGTTACCCAATAACCAATATCTGTTAGTTAAAGCTCACGGCAGATTGTGCTTGGCTTTGTAGAAGCATGATGCCAAAAATGGACATTCTTTTTAAATAAAATGAATATCTATTATATCAAAATTAAAAATTCTATAATATATTGAATGTTATATTATATAATATGTATTATATGATATACAATATATATTACATATTATTATTATTTTTAATATATATTATATATTATATTTATATTTATATTTATATATATATATAAATATATTTTAATATATATTGTATTTTTTTTTTTTTAAATTGAAGGGTAAGTTTCTACCAAGTAGGTGGGGGTAGAACCCATGTAGTGTTAAGATTTTTCAGATTACTTTAATCTTGCATTGAGATTTTTGATGTGACCAGATGTGTGTGGCATGGTCCGCTTCATCACCTTTCCCAGTGAATGTTAGATAGTGTTTAAAGTTTGTCAGCTTAAGTTCCTTGGAGGACATCATCGTCTTTGAAGCCATTATTGTTTGGTATGCTCAACTCCCTCATTTTATTTTGATAGAGTCGAACTTTGATTTCCTCTTTGGTGTGTGATCTTTGGTATCGTTTTGCAATCATTTGGCTTTAAGCGTTTCCTCCGAGTGTTCTTTCTTGATGGAAATTTATGCAAGGGCACATGTGTTGCGAGGCGTTCTGGTTTCCTTTCCCTTAACTAGTATTTTCTTTTATGACATGGGTTATTTAATTTTATTTCATCTTGTCTTGATGGTATTACTGTTATTTGAGCTTTCTATGAGATTGATTATGGATACCCTATTTTTTTTTGAGATCTAAGGAACAACTAGCATTTTATGGTCCGATCTTAGATAGGCGACTTAAGGGGATTCTACTTTCTCCTTATCCTTTAACCTTGAAGGCAATCAAAATGATTTTGGGTCGGTGGTTTGTGACTACTGGTGAGATATACATAGTTAATTCTGATATTGCTTCACGTTTCGTGGCGTCTTTGCTTGATTTACATGCCACTAAAGAGATGATATCCTAGTTGACCCATTGTGTCTTAAAGCCTACGTTCCTTCAAGGTTTGGACGTGGTTTTGATAGTTGCATGGTTAGGAGAGGGGATTCCTCAGCCTCGTGAACTGCTACTTCCTAGAACCAAGATAGTTCCATTTATTCCAGACATATACGAGTCAGTTTATTGGATGCATCAATTCCATGCAAAGACCACATATGACTATCTCAAAAAGGCTTTCCAGCTCATTCCAGTGAAGGATTCTAAGTGGATTTCTCAATTCGCCTCCTATGCATATTAGCTACCGTGGGTTGCAATCCTTTATATACAATATGTAGATAAAGAATTTTTCCCATTTTTGTTATTTCAGGCTCTAGGGTTTACTGGTTTACTAGCTTTATAAACTCACCTCTTATATTCTAGAAGTTAGGGTTTGAAGAAAAATAAGTTTTTTGGTTTCATGGATAGTTGTGGTTTCGACAATTATTATTTCTATCTTTAGCAGCCAAAAAACATTTGTTATCTTTTTGTCAAACTTATGATATGATATTAATATACAACTCTATAATACTTTTAAAACATGTGTGGAATGTATAGTGGTTCTTATGGAATTTTCTTTTGTATTCTACACTTGTGCTATAAATCTTGTTATCACAATTTAAAGTCCCTTATCAGCCATTTCAAAAGCTTTACCGACTTGGGATTTTGTCGGTTAATCCCATTTATTTCTTTACTGTAATTTTCAAAGATGATATGTTCTCCGCTCTTTGTAATTTTGTCATGTCTCTAATTTTGGTGATGCTTACTTTTAATTTATGTGGTTTTTATTTCATGATTTCATGCTTGTGTGTGGTAGATTAAATAACAATAAATGTGGTGTTTAATTTTGTGGAAAGTTGCAATGAATGAAATATTGTCTTATTTTGGAAATAAATGCAAAATGGAAAATGATAGTCATAATTAATATATAATGATGTTAGGAATTAAGTTGATTTGTTTTTACCCAGATACTAATCCTATGTTGGTTGCTTGAGTGTATTTGAGTGGCAGGTCGTCGAAGACCAAGGGTGTGGCTAAGGAGGGGAGATTAGCATCTTGGTAGGGTAAAGCAGGAATGATGCTCTCGATCACACACACACACTTAAAGTCATATAAATGCATTTAGCATGAGTTTGACTGATTGTTTTACTATCATAAAATTTTAAATGGTTATTTTCTTTTATCCAAATATGCATGCAATTAAAAAAAAAAATTGGAAAATTAATTTAATGATGCATGTGCAACTGAACATTGAATGATGTTGATTAAAACAATTGTTTGTTTTCAATTAATGTGAATTTTAAGCTCGTGTTTTAATATTTGAATGCAACAAATAACTATTTAGATTTTTGTATTTAAAAAAATGTTGGAAAATAAATTAAATGAGAATAATTAATAATTTGGAAATAAAAGTTAATTAAAAATAAATAAACTTTTTCAATTTTCCAATTCCAAGATTAGGTCTCGGGAATTGGGGAAAATCTTTAAAATAGGAGATGAGGTAACGGGAAGGGGAAACCGTTTCTTTATACAATCTTTTAGGTTGCTTTGTAAGAGAGGGGAAAAAAGGAAAATGGGGATGCAAGAAATGGGGGTTTTCTTTATCAGTAGCAATGCTAGATAGGAATTGGAATTGGAAAGGAAATACATGAAGAAGCAAGGGGGGAAGGAGAATCTTCAACTGGAGTTTCAACAATCATCTTCGAAAGGAAAGTGATTTTCCACGTTTTTAATATTTTCCCCAAAGTATTTAAATTCCCCACTAAGAAAGATGAAATTGAAGTCATTGAGATTGATGTTCATTGAAAATTCAGTTGTATACTTCACTTTGTCAGTTGTGCTTTTCTTCCTTATTTCTTCTTCTGTTGAATGGAATTGCATATATATCTATTTACACACAGATATGTGAACATAAATATATCTGATTTTGTTTACCTGTATGTATTCACCATTTTATTTCTTATGTAATTCCTCAGTTGGAAATGAAAGTCTAGATTGGGAAACTTAAATATTTATATATATATATATATATATATACCCACATATATATACATATATATATATATATATACATGTATATATATATATACATATATGTATATGTATATATATATACATATATATATGTATATATACATATACATATACATATATATATATATATATATATATATACATATATATATATATATATATATATATATATATATATATATATATATATACATTTATATTTCCATGGTTGTTTCCTGCATGTATATATATAAATATATATGTATATATGGGAATCTATATATTTTAAATATATTTGTTTCCCTTGAGCTGCTCGTGCGAATTAATTTGCGGTCGCGTATGAATTTCATACAACTTTTACTGTGTTTGTTAGAGTGTTGGGAGGCTGCCCCAGCCACGCCCCCATTGGGGAGGCAACGTTGTGGAGGCAACGCCTCCCTATAGGCTACAACCTGTGGGAAGGCCGATGCCCCCATAGGTTGCGTCCCCATAAGGGGTCGCGGTCAACCAAGGCAGGCCTTCCCTTTTCGAGCCTGTGTGTTTTTTTTGAAACATTGAAACCTGTTTCTTTTGCACGAGCCTTTACCCTTTAATAATATTTATTTATGAATATATATATAGTACGCATGCTACAGTTTGATGAGTATTAGCACTTTTGTATTAATAAATTATTTTATCAGAGTATATATTTATAGTTACATATGTGAACAAATATATATATATTAGACCCATATTCTTGGAAATTCCTGAAAATATGAAAATGAATTCCTCTAAATAAAGAGATAACTTATGTTTCTTTCTGCTGTAAAGTGCAATTGACTTACTCCATGATAAACATTTTTTTTTTAATATATATGAGTACATATACATTTAGTTACATATACATGTATATACATTTGTTCACTTGGAAAATAAAATACAAATAGTCTATGTCTATGCTATTATGATTGTATAAATTCAACTGAATGAGTAATATAAGTTGAATGTTGTGGAATTCTTTTCACTTTCTTACGTGTTAAGAAATTCCTTCATTAGTAAAAGCTCGCAAATATTTTTCATATGAAAGTAAGAATAGAGTAGAAGTTTAAAATATGAATAGAGGGATCAAATTCTGTATTTTAAATGGTAATCCATATATTCAAGTGCTCATTTCTTTAAATATTTAAATAATTTTGCTTCCAGCATTCTCCTCTTTATCGTTTAAATTGCTACTTGGCTTAAACCCTTTTGATGTTGCGAACATGTTATCCTAAAACTAGGTGAATGTAGAAATGATTTAATGATATTATGAGAACAATTAGCCAAAACATGCATTTGAATTTAAATACTGTCTTTCAATGAAATGAGATAGATTGAAAAGAATTAGAAAACACAAATAGTGAAACTGAATGTGGAAAGATCTTCCTGTATGAAATTATCATGGACTTTGATTATATCATGAGTTTTTCCTATGAAATGTATGAAACTGTATTATTTCCACTGTATGTGACATATAGAGAATTATGCTTCATTTATTTATATTGTGTTATGGAAAACTTCTAGGGCAGGATGTCGAATGTGGGTACACAAAGACAATAGTTTATCCTTTTCATAAACTACCTTTTATATTTCTTTATGCTTTGCCAAGCAATGTACCATTGAAATAGATGGATTAAAAACCTAGATTATATGTATTATGTCTCTACCACATCTTGTTTGTAAGAAATATTTTTTTCTAGTTAGGAATGCATATAGGCAAACAGGCATGCATCGAGAGTACTCTCCTACTTTATTGTTCTAGGTTGCTAGGCTCCTCATGCAGGGTTGGGGATTTCTTCGAGTTAGGAAGAAACCCAAAGAAGTTATGTGCTTCGTGGTTGGGTGGAAAAGGCACCTTAACCACACTCTTGGCCTCAATGTGAGAAGACCAATGGTGTCAAGGCAGATGAGGTGCAGAGATTCTATTGTTTGGATATGCTTCATATATTGTACTTGTATGGCTGGATAGCCCATTGTAAATTGAAATTTCTAAATCATGAATGTATTTAATGATGTATATTGACATTGAATCATTGAAATAGATGATTTGTAACACCCTATGAGGTGTATGTAAACTCAAATTTGCAACTTAATTGAATTAATATAATTTTTGGAACACTTGTGGATGTTTACTTTATTCTTGCTATCTCTAATTCTCACTTGTAATGTTCAATGAACATGGGAATGATTATTTTGAAATGGGTTAAATTTTCATGCTTTACAAATTTGTGAAGGTAGTAAACATTTTTGTTTATAGCATTTACCTTATGTATTTGCATCGGTAGTATGTGAAGAGCTGTTGTTTTGAATTCAAGCATTAGGGTTTGGTTGTTCTTGCAAAGCTTCTTTAAAGAATCCCAAATTTGATAACTTGTGGAATTTATCTATTTTCTCCATAAATGTGTTGGTACTGAGTTAAAATTTGAGTATTTTGATATGCAAAGTGAATGTGTGCTAAGTTCTTGTTATCACAGTTTAATTTTGTTACACCGTGTTGGGCTTTTAGGATTTTGGCGATTAAGCTCGTTTTAGCTGATCAAATTTAATTGTTTGACTGTGATAGGGTCTCGACGAATTTACCAACCTAATTATTGCTAAGAGGACTTGCTCTCCATTCTTTTAATTTTGGGTGGATAATAATTAATTTAATTTTATTCCTTATCCTTCAATGGTAGTTCGTGGGTAGTAGGTGTGATAAGTTTGAATCACTGAGTCTTGGGTGTGCTTAAAATCTCATTTGAAAATTTTCAAGGGCGCTTGGAGTGACATGTGAATTTAATATAAAATTGAAATTTTAACTTTCAACGCAAACATTGATATTTGTCTCTCAGTTGTGTAATCGTTTTAAAAGTGATTTCAATTTGACCATTTGAGATTTTATAGTTTAGCTCATTTAATGTATAATGTTAGTTGCTTGCAAGGTAAACTATTAGGCATTGATCTTTCAATCCATTGCCATGAGGTCTTTTATTTTACTAGGTCAATTTTAAGGTGGATGAATGTATTAAAATTTTCAATATTGGGCTTAGAGTCTGAGCCTTATAGTAATCACATAGCAGATTCTGATCTAAAGCTAGCATGGGAGATTTGGTCAATTATAGGATCTTGTTCGGAGGGGACTTGCTATCCATCCTATCATTTGGGAAGAGGTATGTTAATCATTTAATTTAGCTTATAGGCCATTGATTCTAGTTTCCTTTTGAACTCGTGAATTTGATTATCAAAGAGAAATTGGTCGGAAAGGTACAAAACTAGTTGGAAGGTATTGTAAATTCCCAAAGGTATGTATTATTGATGTCATCTTGTAGGAGGTAGTCTTGTTAGATTGATTAATCTTTAAGAAATTCCTCATTGAGGACCTAATTTGTTGGCTATTTTTTTATAACGGACATTAGTTTTAGGAAAGGTACAACTTGCGTATTAATTTGGTTTAAAGCCCATTTATATTATGTATTATCATGTTTTCTATGGTAGATTTATCCCTCCCACTATTTATTTATACATTGTTGGGATTTTGGGGAAGAATTCTTCTTTCTATTATGTGTTTAGCTTTTGGGCTTATTAGGTCTTATATGATGGGTTAACTTAATGAATAACTCAATAGAAACATTAGTTCAGAAATGTGTACCTTTGTTTGGGCCCTATTACTTACCTTGTGTGTTGATTTCTTAGTCTTTGTTCCTCTGGGATGATATTCCTTTTGATTTATTCATTGGTATCTTCTCCTTTGATTATTCTATCCAAGCCTTGTCATTTTCCCGTTCTGGTATCCTCCACATATTCCTTTGGTTTATCTATTATGTGATTTTTAAAGATATTTGTTGCCCTGTATATGTGTCTGGTTACCTGGACCTGGATTTCCTCCATTAGCTCTTTAATTTTGTTCACCTTTGGTTGTAACTCCCAAACACCTATTTGACCTTTATTTATGATGTTCACACACATTGTTGAGTCACATTCTAGTTCTATATTCTTTAGACCTATTTCATTACAAAGAGTTAATCCTTGCAAAATTCCTTCAATTTATGTAGTGTTTTTTGTCAAGGGTGGTAATTTGATTAATTTTTCTTTGTTTAGTTTTCCAACCTCATCTCGAACTATGCACCCTACCCCTGCTAATCTCGAGTTTCCCCAGGATGCACCATTTTTATTGAGTTTTAGCCTTCCTTTTGGTGGTGGGTACCATTTGGCATTTTCCCTCTTGGCTTTGTCTCCTTGATTAAAGGTGAATATAGTGGGAATTCTTAAATACTTCCACTTTTTCATTATCTTGTTATCCCAATTGGTGAAGATAGCTTTCTTTTGGTTTCTAATTTGTGTGTTCAACCATTTTGTAATTTTTTATTTATTTATTTATTTATTTTTTAATTTAATTTAATTTTCTATTATTTGTACTAGTTCCTTGTTCTTTTTTTCTTTTTCTTGGAAAATCCTTTGATTCCTTTCTTTCCATAGATTCCATAACATGAATGAGGGAGTTGATACCCAAATTTGACCCCATAAAACTTCCTTTTTTAACATAGGCTAGCTTAATAAGAAGTCCCATAGGCGATTGCTTCTGGGAGCCTTCCAATCTATTTTTTCTTGCAACCAGTTCTAAGAATTTTAGTGTAAGGGCAGCTCAAGAGTAGATGGTCCACGTTTTCCTCATTTGCTTGACACATGACACACCTATTGGGACCTTCTATACCTATTGATTTCAGTCTTTCCCCTATTAGGATTCTTCCATGTAGTGTTGTCCATGTAAATGCTCCTGCTTTGGGGAGCACCCCTTTACCCCAACATAGTTTTTTTGGCCATCCTTTTTCTCCTTGTTTGGTTTGGATTAGGTATCCATGTTTTGCCAAGTATTTCCCTGATTTGGCTCCACACCGAATTATCTTGTCTGAGGCATTGTTTAGGTTTACCTTCCTTTCTTGCATTAATTCTATCATTGTTCTTTTGGCCTCTTCATTGCCATTCAATTCTTCTGGTATTACCTATGTGACGTTGCCCTTTTCATCCCTTTTTATGTAGTTTGACACCTCTTTGCCTCTTCGCTCACTAATTATGGGTATGCATGGAACCAACTTCTGATATTCTGCCAATGACTTAAAACCACCCCAAGAGTCATTCCAAAAATCTGGCCTTTTTCTATTGTTTATTTTCCATGTGATGTGATCAGTGATAATCTGGCTTGTATCCTTCATGAAGTTCCATATATGAGAGCCACTTCTAGAATCTTCTATCGTTAGCACTCTTTCTAGATCCATATTGTCTAGATACTTTTTTTTGCATTATTTTTCACCATAATAGATTGGGGTTCAATACATCTTCTATGTAAGTTTAGCCCCTAGGGCCACGTTTTGGGCTTTGAGGTTCCTTATTCTAGCACCTCCTTCATCCTGGGATTTGCATACTTTCTCCCAATGGGTCAATGGGATTTTGTGTGATTCATTAGAGCCTTCGCATATATATATATTTTTAGTATGCTTTCTAATTTGGAAATTGTTTTCAAGGTTGTCTACATGCAGGACATTGGATAGGTAGGTATAGCTATTAACACTGCCTTTATCATTGTGATCCTTCTTGCAAGGGTTAACCATTTTCCCCACCAGCTCATTGCTTTCTTATTGCATATATCTATTGTTTGCTCCCATAAGGTTGATCTTATCATCCCTTTGAATAATGGGACCCCAAGGTATTTACATGGTATCTCATCTATCGTATACCCTAGTGTCTTGGTTATCCTCTTCTGTAGTATTTTCTTTGTGTGGAATAAATAATTTTTGGATTTTTCCATATTTATTTGTTGTCCTGAAATTTGAATATAATCATTTAAGCATTCCTTCACCTTTCCAGCCTCTTCAATAGAAGCCTCCTCGTATAATAAGGTATCATCTATAATTTTTTGGTAGGTTATGGCTTCTATACCTTGGGTGATTTGTAGACCTTTCCATAATCCTTGTGCTTAGAAGGAGGTGATATGCCTATTGAGGGATTTGAACATAATTACAAATAGGAAGGGTGAGATTGGGTCTCCCTGTCTGATTCCATTAGAGCTTTAGAAGAAACCACAAGGGGAGTTGTTAATCAATATTAAATATCTTGTGGTTGATATGCATTGGAATATCATATCTAACCAATCTCTTCCAAAACTGAATGTTTCCATTATTCTTATTAGAAATCTCCATATGACCTTATCATATGCTTTGCTAACATCTAATCTGATCATCATGCTTGGAATTCTTTCACTGTTTATGGTGTGTACTGTCTCATTTGTTAATATAATGTTGTCCACAATGTCTCTCCCTTGTGTGAAGCCACTCTGATACGGGGAGATAATCTTGCCCAATACTTTCTTAAGCCTATTTTCCAAGGCCTTGGATATGATCTTATATGTGGTATTGCATAGTGAGATTGGCCTATAAAATAGGGCCATATATACTGAAGAAGATGAAATCTAGATTTGATTTTAGGCTAATTATTTGGCACTGTATCCAATTTGATTGTTTTTCCATTATGCTTATCTTCATTGCATTGTTTTTCCATAGTACACCTAGCTCTCTAACAGTGCCAAAATCTTTCGTATATTCTTCCTCCCAACCATAGTTATTTAAGATTCTTTTGGTCTCATCTTCTATTTTTGTTTCTTGTAGGAGAACAAGGTCCATATCTGCTTTTTCAATTTGGCATTTTATCAAACGCCTTTTGTTAGGGGCGTTTAGGTCCCTAATATTCCAGGTAATGAGTTTCATGAGGCTTCTTGTTGGGAGTGCTCTACCCCCTTGCTTTCTTTGAGAAAGTTTTTGATACTTTTTGTAGATATGTAAAATATACATGCACCTGATCCTGATTTCACTAACACCAGTTCATTCTGAATCATCTTCTTTACTAATCAATTTAATTGAATAATCTTTATTCGATTAAATTTATCATATTTCATCTCTCAATTAAATAAATCAAATTTATCCAATTAAGTCATCATCTCCTATTAATCAAATAAATCATTTTATTTAATTAATCTTATAGTCCCTCTTTTAATTAAATAATTCACTTTATTTAATTAATCTCTAAAGTAATCTCCTTTAAATTAAATAAATAAATCTGTATTTGATTTAATCTAACACCACCCTCTTTAATTAAATAAATCAAACTTTATTTAAATCTAAACCATTATTGATCTCATTTTGATTTATTTAAATCCTAAAATCTAAATCAAATTGTCAAATCAGCTAAATTATATCTAAATTAATCAAATCCTAATTAATGCTAATCCATCAAATCCTCTAGATTTTGCAACTTGCTCATGAATATCATTATAATTGATTTATTAAATCTTCAATTACTTTAAAAAAGACATCAATGTTGGAATATTCTCCAACTTTGAAAAATTCCTCCAAAAGGGTTTGTACATCCAACAAGGCATTTAAACCTCTTACATGTCCTTTTGCCTTGAGCCAAGTGGCATTTAATTCATCCTTAATCTCCCTCCAACAAGCCAACTTTCAAATTTCAAATTTGAATCTAATAACATTTATCATGCACATTGACCAAAATGTGCTCCACCTCCTTCCATTAGCATCTTGACAAGTGGTACAATGCCATTGGTCCATCTTTAATCCCACATTCATCCTATTCTTCAATCCTCCATCCTTCTTTGTTATAAATAGAGGCCTCCTCTATTGCATTTGATCATCCACAATCCATGTAAGATTACCATGCTCATTTGGATCCACAACTTCATGCAACATCATTATCTTCAAGTTTTTGAGCAATTTCCATCCATTTGCATCTATTTTCACATTTTTCATAGTTAGGTTATGGAGAAATTGCACCAAGGAGCATCAAATCTTCATCATTGATCATCAAGCTTGCAAGGAATTGGGAAAGGGCCATTTTCCACATCAAGATGGCACCAATTCCCCCATGTGATTAAGAGTTTGTTCATTTGAATAGGATTTAATCATTTTTCATTGTGTTCTTCACATTGTTTTCTTGTCTTAATGTTTCAAATGAATCTCATGGGGAATGTTGCTTCTAACTTGCATAATACGCTAACTATATGTTTGTTCTTTGTGTTTGTGCAGGTATAGGAACACCATTCACAAATTTTAATCCTTTTTCTTGGGCCATTTATTCCCTAATTTGTTTCTTAGATTTTCTTCCTTTTTTCTTTTTATTCTATTTTGAAAAATCCAAGAATTGAGCAGCTGTTTGTGTTATACTTATGTTTTCAATTATGTCTAGGTCGTCATAGTCTTCATTTTCACTATCTGAGGAGAATCTCTCTATTTTTTCCAGTCCTTTATCTTTTTGCTCCTTAATTGGCCCTGATGGTTGTTCTGGTTCCGCGATGGTTGGTTTATCCTCTATGGATGATGTAACGGGAATGATTTTTGGAGCCTCATCCCCATTGTTTATAGGGTTTGGAATTATCGTAGCTAGGATATCTTTTATTCTCCACACCATTTTTGCCTTACCTTATTCTTTATCCTTCCTTGGCTTTGAAATTGTCTTAATTCTCCATTATTTCCTTAGTCCAATTTTTTTCTTCTTGTTCAGATTTAGACTCAATTTGTTGGGTAAACTCCAATTCTTATCAGCCACAGAGTTCACCTTATTTCAATAATCGTCTTCATTGCGTTTTCTGCTTTTGTATTTTAGACAAAAGAAATTTTTTTCTTCAATCTCCACACTTTGTTCCCAGTTGATACCTTTGACCCTTAGAATTATCTTCTCAGGTATTTTTTGTATTGGTATAATTTTAATCCTTGCATAAAGACATGAGTCATTCTCACAAAATCTAGGGTCGATGTCCACTAGTGTTCCCATGGTGTGGCCTATTTTCTCCAAGCATTCTTTTGACTAGTATTCCACTGGTAGATTATACATTTTGATCCATACTGGTTGTTCATAGGGGTTGAGAGTGGTAGGGTTGAAGTTATGTTGCCATTTTTGCATATACAATGGTGACCCTTCCAATTCCCATAGACCACCTTCCAAAATTTTCTCCCTTTCTTCTTTTGTAGTGAAGATGATCACAAAGAATCCTTTAGGTAAGAACTTAAACATAACTAGTGTTTTCCATGTAAGTTCTACCCAATCCTTGATATTCTTTCTGCTTTTTGTTTTGTTACTGACGAATCTACATATGATTGTTGCTTTTTCTAATATCTCTAGGTCTTCTTTAGTTTCTTTGGACAAGTCTATTATTTGGAATTCTTTTGAAGTCCTTTGTTCTGGATAGGAATCTTTTAGAATATCTTCTTGCGATTCTTCTATTTTTTCTATACCCATGTTGCCTTTTGTTTCCCCGTTTTGTAGTTATTTCCTTTAGCATGATATTTCACTATATATTCAAATGTCTGAAGTTCATGATTTTGTACTTAGTTTTGAATTTCGTAATGTAAAATTCATAATTCATAATGTTCGCCAGTAGAGATTTTTTTAAATTAACATATAATATATATTGTATTATTATTTTTATTTTTTATAGGTAAGTGTTGTCAAGGGGACAACTTTCAAAATGTAAGAACCAAAAAATAAAAATAAATGCAAGCCCTTGCCACTAGGGGTGCAACACAGCACAAAAAGAATGTGTTGTTCGAACCTATTATCCTAACATAGAATACGACTCTCCATAAAAATAAAACCAGAGCCCCTCCCAAATGATGAATTTCAAAACACAATCATCCAAATTTACTCTTTGAATTTTGGAGATCTTAGAATCGTAGGATGTTTGAGATTTGAGGAAGATGATTTTTTCTTCTTAACCTCTATCCATTCCTGCTTGGTCTTAGGAGAAGAGTTCAACTCAATGCAATTTCCTTTCTTGGCAAAAACTCCATTGGAGGCATCTGTTGGGGATTGTGAACCAGATTTCTTCAATGATTTTGAGTTTGAAGTCTTAATGGGAGCAATAGTAGAACCAACACCAATCAAGTACTCAACATTTGTTCCTTTCAAAACTATTGTGGGAGGTGAGTCAAAAGAAAGCTTCTCACCCACAAGATCATTTGTGGTAGTAGACTCACCCTTTGCATTGGGTGCAATGTTATAGTGGTTGGATTCGACACCAATCCACCAAGTAGGCTGATTTAAAACATCTTTGCTCTGATCAAACCCTTGCTTCTTATTGCAAATAGATGTAACATGGGAAATTGAGAAGCATTTCCTAGATCTGAAGGGAATCTTTTCATAGTCTACAGGTTGTCTCCAACATCTATTTCCAACCTTTAAAGATATTTTTGTAGGAAGGCCTTTAGATAAATTGAATTCCACACATAACCGAGCACAAGTAGAGTTTTTGTAGTTGATGGTTTCTTTTGAAATGTTGTGGTACTTGCCAAGACCATTCACAATGGCTACCAAACACACAATCTCCCAAAATTGTAGAGGAAGGTAAGACAATCTTATCCAAAGATATGCTGAAGAAAATGTCTCTGTTCGAGGGTCAAAAGAAGGGAACCATGGCTTGATGCATAAAAAATCCCCATGAAAGATCCAAGGACCTGTATTAAGAATTAGTTCTTTATCCTCCAGAGATTCAAATCCTAAGATGAAAAACCCCTTGGCATAGGGGTAAATACTGATTTCAGCCTCCATATACTCCTTCCAATTCTTGCTTATCCAAGTGTGCAACTCACACAGTTTCGGCCAGACCTTCAAATTTCTGCAAATTAGTGCATGATCTTGAAGATACTCCTCTCTATCACTTGCGACCTCATCCATATAGATTTCAAGAACTGACTCTGAATGATGAATTGCGAAAGGCGGGCTTTATAAAGTGTAGGGGCGGGTTGAAGAGGTATCAGGGTTTGAAACACCTGAAGTGGAAAATGACCCAAGCAGTGCCCTTCCAACACCCGCGTGGAAATCCAAACCAAGCACCTCATTAAAGTTCAGTCTAGGGTTTCTGTGTGTCCATAAGGGGGATGAATTAGGCTGCGAGACCCTAGCAGTTCCTGTGTCAAGGCACGGATCTGAAGGTTTCCTACAACAATTAGCACCATTGGAGAAAGTCCCGCTAGCACCCACACCGGTCACATGAGAGGTTGTGGAGGAATAAGGCACCGAGCAGTCTGGATTCGGTGTACCCAATGGACCTAACGGAGGTGATGGTGAGCCAATAGAAGGAATTTTGCAGGTTTGGGAGGCCTCCCCACCCCCTGCAACCACACACGACATGGCCTCTCGCTTATTTTCGAAGCCCATGTCCATCTCAACATCACCAATAGCCGAGGAAAGTGCATATCTGCCACCATTTCTAAATCCAGGTGCTGACACGGGGTTGCCACCAAAATCTTTAGGTCGAACAACTTTCGTAGGAGCAGAGGCGAGCGGAGACATTTCACAGCTATATTATCAAAAATTGTGCAATTTGAGGGAAATTTGTGAATTTTGATATTTTTTTATATTGTATTAATATTATATATTATTATTTTTAACATATATTATATTATATTTATAATGTATTTTAATATCCCTCCTATATTGTATTTATATATTGTATTATTATTATATATTGTATTATGTGATTTCCACACCTAAAACTTCATTTTTTTCCATTGATTAAAGTCTATATTGTGAATTGGACGCACATCAATAAATAATTTTAAAGTATATGGCAATAGTTTAGAGCCTCATTTCCTAAGACACCATCAAAAAATAGCAACAAGTTGGATGGATTGTGAGAAATTTATTTCTCAATGATCGTGCAAATTAAAGATAGCAACACGTTGGTGTGCCTTGGGATCTCTTCAGGCACAAAGAACTTAGTTTCTCCTTTGTAAGTGACTTGGATGACAGGCTTATCATCCTTCCCTTGGATGATGGTAAAAGGCCAAAATTTTAGGTCATCCTGCACATAAGAATCAAAGAAGTGACTTCCAATGAGTCGCTTGGCATCAAAGACAGTGTTATCAGGATTGTTTGAAATTTGGTGCTTGACAACATCACCAACAAGTCTCTGGGAGGAAGTAAAAGTGAACATAGTTCAAGGAATCTAAGGTAGCAGAATAACTTCCTACACTAATCTTGAGAGGAGAATAAAGCAAAACTTTTACAAATCTTTAATAGTTACATAAACTTAAACATAAATAAACACAAATATCATGCATACCACAACACAATGATTTACGTGGGGAAAACCCTTTCAGAAGAAAACCCCACACCCTAAAAGCCGTCCAATATATTATTCAAAAATTACAAATATTGCAATATACTTGCATAGCAAGTTTCTCACAAGAGTATCACCACTCAGATATCTAGAAGTGACACAACCGCTATCAGAATTTCAGAATACATTGCAATATACAACCATAATACACAATATCCTCATAAAATAAGGTTGCCTTTTAGGGAAAGTCAAGCTAATAAAATATCTACAGTCAGATATGAGACATAATGATGAATGGTCTAGATTTACAATAGTAAAATATAAATAAAATTTTCCTTCGGGGGCATTGCCCCTGGATCTTAGCTGAGAGGATTCATGGGGGGGATCCCCCCCACGCCCCCCCATCATCGTCGGTTGAACAATACCTTATGTAATTGCAAGGTTGAGACACATTTTCTCACACACATAGAAGGAGTGGTTTCGTTTCCTTGCTCGTTAACAAGTAAAAGTATCTCTCTTGGGTCTCTCTCTCTCCCTCTATCCCTCCCACCCTACCTAGACAACTCTCTATCACTCCAACCCCCTCTCAGGTCTCTCTAGGTCTCTCCCTTTCAACTTTCTCTCTCTCTCTCTCTCTCTCTCTCTCTCTCTCTCTCTCTCTCTCTCTCCTTACATAGATAACTCTCTTTATCTCTCTCCTTCTCTCTCTCTCTGGTCTCTCCCTCCCACCCTACCTAGACAACTCTCTCTCACTTCCAACCCCCTCTGGGTCTCTCTTGGGTCTCTCTCCTTATCCCTCCCTCTATCCTTCCCACCCCCCTCTCTCATGTCTCTCCATCCATATATCCTCCTACCCTCTCTCTCTTGTTATCATGCTCCCTCTATCCCTCCCACCTCTCTCTCTCTCTTTGGTTTCTCCCTCCCTCCCTACCTAGATAACTCTCACTCTCTCCCTCCTTCTCTCTCATGTCTCTCCCTCTCCGTC
The DNA here is from genome assembly GCA_007115665.2 of Sequoiadendron giganteum. Lineage (NCBI taxonomy): Eukaryota > Viridiplantae > Streptophyta > Pinopsida > Cupressales > Cupressaceae > Sequoiadendron > Sequoiadendron giganteum. The sequence goes on along the minus strand of CM021102.1, from coordinate 251,757,039 downwards.
TCTCTCTCTCTCTCTATCAAGTATTTCTCTCCCTCTTTGACCTCCCTCCCTCTATCCCTCCCACCCCCTCTCATGTCTCTCCCTCCATTTATCTCTCCTACACTCTCTCTCTTAGGTATCTTGCTCCCTCTATCCCTCCTTCCCTCCCTACCTAGACAACTCTCTTGATCTCTCTCCTTCCCTCTATCTCGGGTCTATCCCTCTCAAGTATCTCTCATCCATCTCTCTCTCTCTCTCAGGTCTCTCCCTCCCACCCTACCTAGACAAATCTCTCTCTCCAACCCCCTCTCAAGTCTCTCTTGGGTCTCTCTCTCAAGTCTCTCCCTCTCTCTCAAGTTTCTCCATCTCAAGTCTCTCTCTCACTCCAACCCCCTCTCAGGTCTCTCTTAAGTATCCCTCCCACCCCCCTCTCTCTCATTTCTCTCCCTCCATCTATCCCTCCTACCTCGTTTCTCTTAGGTATCTCGCTCCCTCTATCCCCCCTCTCTCTCTCTCTCCCTCCTCCTCTCTCATGTCTCTCCCTCTCAAGTCCCTCTCTTTGGTTCTCCCTCCTCCTAGATAACCTCTCTCTTCTCTCTCTCTCCTCTCTCTCTCTCTCTCTCTCTCTCATGTCTCCCTCCCACCCTACCTAGACAACTCTCTCTCACTCCAACCCCATCTCACACTTTCTCTCTCCCTCTCAACACTCTCTCTCTCTCTCTCCCTCCCACACCCCCTCTCTCTCGAACTCATATAATTATGTATTATTAATATATAATAAATGTACTATATATTATGTGTTATATATACTATATATATATATTAAATAATATATATACTATATATTATATGTTATATAATATATACTATATTATATATAAAATTATATTGTATGCATAGGGCGAAGCTTCAACAGATTTGAATTTTTTAAAAATGGATATCTATTTTGAAAATAATGGATATCCATTTTTTAAAAGAGGATATCCATTCCTTAGACCACATACACCCTATGTTTTAAGACATCATGGAGTTTGTTTCAAGCTGAAAGTAATGGATAACCATTAGTTAAGAATACCAAATATCCATTTTGTTGCATATCGGATATCCATTTTGTTGCATAACGGATATCCGTTATGGACAAAACAGGTACCCATTTTGTTCTATGTAAATTATAAATATGTACAAATTATACATATTATATATAATATAATACAAAATAAATAATTTAGTATTATAATATTATATAAATAATATAATATATTAATATTATATATTAGAATATTATATATAATATATTAATAAATTATATTATATTATATAAATATTATATATTATTATTATTTTTTTTTTTGGATAAATGCTGCCTGAGGGTGCAGCTCCCATAAAAATGGTTTGCAAATACTAAAATCCAGCTCACATTTTAACGGTCACCAACTGATGAACGAGTAAAGCCAACAACAAGCTATCAGGAAGAAAGAAATGGAAGCAAAGCAAGCGGTGAGCCAACAAATTAACTCGCCAAGTCCTTCTTTATGGCCTCCAAGAGATTTTTCGGAAGCCCAATATCCTTGTAGACAATTTCAGAAACTCCCAAGGAAACCCCAATGTTAGCCAAGACGTCGGCCACCATGTTAGCTTCGCGGTAAACATTATTTATTGTAAAATCTTCCAGTTTAGTTAAGTTTTGTTGAATCTTGGAGATAAGACCCTTTAGCTTCCAGTCCAACACCTTGTTCTTTTGGACAGCGTTAATGCATATCATGGAGTCACCTTCGATATCTATCTCATGATAACCTTTTTCAACACACAAGGAGATTCCACAAGCCAATGCTTCAAACTCTGCCGTGTTGTTAGTCGCCTCCCCAATACCCTTAGCAATCGCCCACACACACTCCCCATTTTCGTTCCTTATGATGGTGCCACACCCGGCCAATCCCGGGTTCCCCTTCGACGCACCATCGAAATTCAATTTTACTCCGCCAGGCCTTAGAGTCATCCACCAAGATTCTTGTCTCTTCTTGGCAGTACAAATCCCACCATTGCAGGTGGCTTCAAAAGTTCCCATTTCTTCCTTAACGCACTGTCCCAAGCTATGAAATTTGAATCTTTCCTTGGATGGCATTTTGCATTTGTCACCTTGCAGATGCTAGCTTCCATTCGATAAATGAGTTCAGACATCTCAAGACTCTTTTCATTGAAGACTCTGCAGTTCCGCTCCTTCCACAAGTGCCTGACTAGCATAGAGGGAGCAATAGACCAAACATCCCTCCACATATCGCATCCAGAGGTTCTTGGCTAGCTCGTCAGGAAGTCTTTCAAATCCATTTATCTTGGGGTATACCAGCCCAAGGATTGCATCAACCAATCCCAACAAGTTGCGGCAAAGGGGCAAGTAAGTAGCAAGTGGTCAATGTTTTCCTCTGCCGCTCTACAAAGCATGCAGATCGAAGGGCCATAAATCCCATATTTGGCCAACCTTTCACCTGTTAAAATCTTCTTATGAAGCACAACCCATAAGAAGTCCCCGACCTTTGGTAGAAGATGTGAATTCCAACATAGCCAGGATGGCCACCCTTCTTGCGTTCCCTGTACATGTTGAATCTCATAGCCCAGTTTCACTAAAAATTCCCCTGACCGCGATCCACACCATATTATCTCATCTGCCTCCTGTGTTAACAATACTTTATGCTCTCCCAGAATGGTTTTCAGTTTATTTTGATCTTCAATCGGGATGTGGAACTCAATGCTGTCAATCCAGCCCAACTCCAGACCGCCTCGATCAGAATTAACCTGAGCGTAGTCCACCACTTTACATCCACAACTACGAACCACTTCCTCTATCCAGTCATTCATACTAAAAAATGAGTCAAGCGATGGGAGGCAATTCCACGAATCAATCCAGAAATTCGCCGACCTCCCATTCCCAATCTGCCATGAAATGTGGTCAGTAATCAGTCCCCTGCTTTGCCAAATGAACCTCCAGATGGCCGAGCCACCTTTAGAATTTTCCATTGTCATTATGCGAGTGGGATCATCATTGTCCAAGTATTTGCCACAGATTATTCTGCACCAAAGTCTATCGGGCTCCTTGTAGAGTTTCCAACTAAGCTTGGCACCCAATGCATTATTTAGAAGCTCCAATCTTTGCAACCTAGCTCCCCCATCTTTCTTGTGCAAGCATGCAGTTTCCTAGTAAATCAAAGGGATCCGCTTCGCCTCCTTAGCACCTTCCCACATAAACTTCTTCAATAGACTTTCCAGACTTCCACAGGCTTTAGTTGGTATTTTGAAGCAAGACATGACAAAAATGGGAACAAAAGCCAAAACCAATTTAATCATTTGTATTCTACCTGCAAATGATAACCACTTGCATTTCCAATCCTCCTTCTTCATCCTGCACCGAATTAGAACATCCTCCCAATGAGAAGATTTGCACAATCCCTGAAATAAGGGTGCCCCCAAGTGCTTCGAAGGAAGAGAGCCAATCACGAAGCCAAGAATCCGTGAAATTTTCCTTTGTACAGACATCTTAGTATTGAAGAAATAAATTTCATATTTTTCTTTGTTCAACGCTTGACTCGACACAACAGTATATTTATCCAAGTCTCCCTTGATAACCTCTGCCTCCCTCAATGAAGCTTCCCCTAAAAGCGTAGTGTCGTCTGCAAATTGATTGTGTGTGATATTTTCAACCCCATTCGCCACTCGAATTCCTCTCCAAACTTGTGTTTCCCTTAATTTGTAGAAGTGACGCCCCATGGCCTCCGCCATGATGACAAAGAGAGAAGAGGATAGTGGGTCGTCCTACCGAAGGCCATCGGTAGCACTGAAGAATCCACACATTGAGCCATTGACAAGAATGGAATACTGAGAAGAGGAAATACACCAGTTAACCATTTCTACCCATTTAGGAGCAAAACCGAATCTTCCAAAATTGCCAATAGAAAGTCCCAGTGGACCCTGTCATACGCCTTATTGACATCGAGCTTGATTGCCATGCCCTTCAACCATTCTAAAGTAATCGAGTGGACCACCTCCGCCGTTGTGATTATGTTGTCAATTATCTCCCTTCTAGGCATGAACCCATTCTGCTCCACCAAGATTATTGAACCCAACACCTTCTTCAGCCTATTCGCCATGGCCTTTGCCAGAATTTTGTACACACCGTTGCATAGAGATATCAGACGATAATCAACAAAGGAAGAGCAGTCCAATTTTTTGGGAACCAAGGCCACCACCGTATTGTTGATGTCTTTGATGAATTTCTGCTTTTTCCTGAATTCCTCCATAAAGTTCAAAACGTCTTGACCCACAAAACTCCAACATTTTTGGTAGAATTTTATGGGAATCCCATCGGGCCTCGGTGCCTTGTCGGGATTTAACCCAAAGATAGCAGCCTTGACTTCCTCCATGGTAAATGGTGCGCATAACATCATGTTGTCGATATCCCCAACAATCTTTGGGATGCAATTAAGATACTCCTTGTCCCAACCTCTGACATCCACCTTGGCTGCAAGCAATTCAGAGAAGTAGCGAATCGCTTCCTTTTCCAAACCCACCATGTCACTTACTACAGACCCATCCGCTAAACGAATGTTGGCAATCTTGTTTCGGTCTCTTCTAGACCGAGTGGCTACATGAAAATACTTTGTATTTGCGTCTCCGTCCTTGAGCCAAGTTTCACGAGCCTTGTCCTTCCAGTACAATTCCTCACGAGCAAGAATCTCTGAATGCCATTCTTTTAAGACTTTTTCTCTCTTGAACTCATCTGCAGTCATGCCGAATCTGATTACTTGTTCATTTAACAATTCCAACTCTTCTTCTACTTTGGTTTTCTCGATAAAGATATTTTTGAAGTTTTCTTTATTCCAAACCTTCAACTTGGATTTAATGTACCCTAGCCTTTTGAAAAGTTGAAAGCTAGCCGAACCCCCGCAATTGATTCATTCTTGCCACCATGATTTCAAATTCTCCAACAGACTCGCCTCCCGCCACCACATCGATTCAAACTTGAAAAACCCCTTGGATGGTCTCTCACTTAAGGTTAGTTCCAAAAGCACTGGGAAGTGATCGGAGACAACAATGGGGGAGATGGAAGCAGAACATCGGAACTCATCTCCCCACCAACCAATGCCAAGGAAAAAACGGTCCAAACGCTCAGAAATGTTGGTGAAGCCCAACCTTCTATTTGTCCATGTGAACGCACCATTTCTTGGTTTTTAGTCAACCATTGATAAACCAGAAATGAAATCCTGAAAATCTTCCATCACCCGATTTACCTTCTGCAACCTGCCACTCTTTTCATTCAAATTCAAAATGGTGTTAAAATCTCCTCCCAAAATAGCCATTTCTCCACCAACATTTGCAACCTGCTCCCTGATTTCATTCCAAATTCTCTGCTTCTCATCCGATCTTGTTGGCCCATAGACATTGAATAAAGGAAAGCCAAACCCATTCGCCCAACAAGTAACCCAACACAACATCCAATTGGGACGAGCCTCCAATAATTTTATATCCATCGAGTTGGGATTCCAGAGGACACCCAAGCACCCAGTCGAGCCCACAGAGTCACTAAAAGTGCCTTTCCACATTTTGCAGTATTGAACAAACTTCTCACCAGCAAGAGAGTCAATATTTGTCTCTTGAAGTAGGATTATATCAGCCTTTGTTCTATCTAAATGATGCTTTACCAAGCATTGCTTGTCAGGGGCTGATAGGCCCCTGACATTCCATGTTAGGAATTTCATTGTTGTCCAAGGGAAGCCTCCGCTCCCTTGGGTGTCAAGTAATTCTTGATGCTTCAGAAACCCTTCTCCTTGGCCTCCTCTTCCCTCTTTTGTTTGTTAGATTTTCTCCCCCTGCTCTTCTTCAATTTACCTAGAAGCGAAGCAACTAATTGGCTCAGACACCTGGGTTCAATAATGTCCAAAATATCTTCCTCTAAAAACTCCTCATCTTGATCTGAAACACCGCAGCCTGCCCAAACACAATCTCCGCTAGGAACATAAGGGACTATGGCCAGCTTGGGGTCCGCTAACTCTTCCCCAGGTGGAGGAACCGTGCGTGCCCGAGGTGAGGATGTCGGGGGCGAAGCCACCCTGGAATCGGCTTTGCGGTTGCTTGGAATTGAGCTAGCCTTGTTATCGTTCTGAACCACATTTGAAGCCGTCATCATGCGAGCTGGAGCAGGCATGTCCATTGAGTCAAGGGAAGTCTTTTTCGGTTTCCAAACACGATATGTCTTCGAAGGCCGGTGACAAAAGTTAGAATTATGATCTCGCCCATGGCATCGCGAGCAGAAGAACCTATCTTCCTCGACATCCACTGTCTGAATCCAGTGTTCTCCCTTCGCACATAATAGTATTTCTTTCGGAACACGCCTAACGGCTGCGATTTCCAAACGGGCATAGATGTAAGAGTTGCCTTCGATTATGTCAATGTCGGCATTTACCAGCGTTCCAAGTGAGCGCCCAATCTTGACCAGACAATCCTCGACCCAGTACTCCAATGGTAAGTTGTACATGCGTATCCAGATTGGCTTTTCATACGGTTCATGCTTTGCTGCATTAAAGTTGGGGCACCATTTTTGAATGTAAAGAGGATGGCCCTTGACCTTCCATAGCCCTCCCTCCAAAATGGTATTTCTAGCCTCCACAGAGAGAAAAACAACAACAAAAAAACCCTTCGGCAAAAAATTGACTGTCTCCAAGTCTTTCCGGACCCCCTCAAGCCAGTTTTTGATCTTACAACACTTGAATCTTGGTCCCACAACCCTGCAAATGACTGCTAAATCTTCGAGAAAATCGCTCTCTTCCTAGAATTCCTCTGATAAATCAATTGACAGGAAGGATTTGTGGCATGGGGTGTCACATGGCCTTTCCTTCTTTGCATTCGTCGACTCCTCTTCGCTATTCGAAGCCCTAGCTTCAACACGCCCAGTTTCCTACAGATTTCTCACTTCTCCTGCCGATTTTCGCTCATTTTTCAAACTAATTTGTATTATTAGGATTTTTATAAATATTATATATTATATTATTATATTATATCTTATATATATTATATAGCTTTATATATACAAATAATATATTAATATATTATATAACCTAATATAAAATATGCAAAAAAATTGATAAGAATGTGTCAATAAAGTTATAAAATAACATATATCTATTATTTTTCCGACATTAACGAATATTCGTTTCATATTGGATATCCGTTTATATCAAATATTTGTTTTGCTTCAATACTTGGCCTGGGGACTACCAAGCCTAAAAGTCAACAACCCCAACGTGTTTACAGGGGTTCTAAGAGTTTTTCAAACTTCACCCTTCGTGCTGACGACTTTTTTTCATCCAATTTTGATGAAACGAAAAGGGTTTGTTCAATAAATTGTCAACATTCTACTGATATAAGATATGATTTATTTTGAATTTAATAGATAATTATTATTGATTTTCTACATGTTCACTATGTGTAAAGTCCTGATTGATAGGTTGATTGAAAAACATCTATAACTTTTAAACGGTTATAGATTTTTTGAATCCGAAAGATGCACCACACTATGCTTCACAAACTATTGTTTAAAAAAAAGGAATTTCATAATTTTTTGACCAAGTTAGGGTGGTTAGACAAATGGTTTTTAATAATTAAAAAATTCCTACTAGAAAATTTATAGCTAATTATTTACTTGGAAAAAATTATAAAAAAATATGCATCACATTCGAGCATGTGTCCTCTACTTATATTGAAAGATTTAGAAAAAAATATTTATTAAATTTCTCATCATTAGGGTGGCCAGACAAACACCTGTTTTTTATTTTTTTCTTGAAAAATTTAGCACTACTGCATTAAAATTTCAAAATTTAACTAAATAGATTTACTTTTTTCTGAAAAAAGGACTAGTAGCTTAGAAACTACATTCAATTTTCTACAAGTTATGTTCTTACATATTTTTCAAATTATGTTAATAACCTATTCAAATTTTTATGTCAAGTTGTGCAACTCTATTTTTTCTAAATTTTCATTGCCACTTAGAGGCCTAGTTTGGCCCTCATGATCCTACACTAAACTAGGTTGTTTTGATTGCAGGTGATCATTGGGTTGCTATGGGGTTGAATTGACATCTCATACATGGTATCAAAGCATCAAATCTACAATTCTCATTTTTTTAGAGTATAAATCAACATATTTTCAACCAATTCATCCTTATGCAAAATGAACCTCATGATTACATCCAAAAGATGTCAAAATCTTAAGATTGCTTATCCAAATATCAAAATCAAAGACTAAAAAAAAATTAGGTAATTTTTTTGGTCTTGAATTTCATTTGTAAAATTTTGTACAACTATATGGGTGAATGGTGTTATATGCCATCTCTATGACCATAAAATTTTGCAAAAAAAATCATAGTTCTTATGCCAATTGATATGACAATCAATCAACATGAACATGTCAAAATATGACAATTTTAAAATTTTATAGTGGTCATTTTTTTTGCAATAGGAAAATTTCTAGTAGGTTGACATAACTAGGAAAAAAATTAAAGTTTTTTGGCCCTAGTTATATCAATGATTGAGGACCAAGGTTTTTAGTTCTTAGGAGGTCACAACTCCTATTCACATTGTTAGGGAAGCCCCTAGACATGACCAACCTAGAGGAGCTTATCTTCCACTAATAACACCCAAGTGATGTCACTTTCAATACCACCATCACTCATTGAAACCATACCATAGCCACCTATATTAATCCCCCAACATTAAGAGGGTAGTTACATGGGTGACCAACACCTAGTATGACCAACCCCTAGCTTGCTTTCTTTTGCCTACAAGAGCGTCTATTTCTTCATACAACATAAATTGGGCATACAATGCCCATTTTTCATAAATAAATAGGTGTCAAAAATTTGGTTCCAAGCTCTACATAGCCATCTACTTATTTTTCTAGATTCTTTATCAAGTATCTATTATTTTAGTCTAAAGTCAAATTTTATACTATAAAAAAAAATTACATTACAAAAAATTAAAAAAATCTTGAATGAGGGAGTTATTTTCTTACATTGTGAGGGGTATATTTTGTTTCTCTTTTCGTTTTTGTATTATTGTGTGAACATTATGGATGAAACCAAAATTTATCCACTCACTCTATACAATTATTATAGGTGGGAAAATAAAATGGAGATACAACTAAATAAATTGAGGTTATATACAAAGTTAAAATTGAGCGCATGAAATATTATGCATGTTTATTTCTTATTATCTTTTTTTCCACATTAAGTCTTGTACAACATCTAATCAGATATGGACTACATAAAAGAGTTTATTTAGGAAGCAAGATACTTTATGAGATTTTTAATTAGATAATAGGCTCCTTAATTTGAATCCTAATCAAATTAGATTTTAAATAGCATGGCATTGAAAAATAAGACACCCAATTGATTATTTCCATCATTTCCAAACTTGGTCTTGATTATTCAATTTTTATGCTACTAGGGATTCTCTTAGTACTATATTTCATATTCCTTTGCTTGATGGTTTTGCTACATCAGTCAACAAAGAGTAGACAAAGTTAGTATAAATGGGTACTATGAAGTCTTCAAAACCATAGTCTCTTATTGCTAATCAAAGCATAAAAGATCAAAAGGCTTCAAATAGAAAATGAGAGAAATAGAAAAATAAGGACTTTAAGAACAATGAGAAAACAAGGGAACCATTATCACAAGCTACCCTTGAGTCCTTTGCCTCTTCTAAGGGGAACCATCTAGGAAGGAGAGTCACAAATGTGCACACCACAAAAAATAGGGACATGACGAGCATTAGTGTTATATAAAACAAATTGATTACTTGACACACCTTCTTTTAAAAAAATCCAATTGCCTTCAAAAATGTCATCTAGTAAATCTTGTTCTTTGACATCATCTTCATCTACATAGTTAGAGACAACTAGAATGGCTAATGGCATAAGAAAGATGGAAGGAAGGGAACTATTTTTACAAGTATTGATTTAGGGAGATGGCTATACCTTTCAACTGGATTTCATTGCCTTGTGGATCTTCTCAAGATAGGAGTAAGGGGTTCTTGTTTCTCTTCTTCTTCTTTTGTATGCTCATCTTGCTTATCATTTGAACTCTCTGAACCCTCTTCTTCTTTTCCATCCTCTAATCCATTTGGTTGTTCTTCCACATGTGCATATTCTTGATTTTCTATCTTTGTTTCGAAGTGTAATGTTTTTGTCTTATCTTTATCCTTTGGTTGCTCTTCACCTGAGTAAGCTCTAAAATGCTTGACCATCACATCTTTAGAGAAAACCATTTTACGGGTTAGTGGATTCCAAAGCTTATAACCTTTTACATTCTCACTATAACCAACAAATATGTATTTCTATGGTTTTGGATCCAATTTAGAATGCTTCTCTTGAGGCACATGAACAAAATCCTCACAACCAAAGACCCTTAAATGTTAAACAAAAGGCTTTCTACCTATCCACACTTCATAAGGAGTTTTATCAACAAGAGTTGAACAAGGAGATCTATTGACCAAATAACATGTAGTACCTACAAATTTTGTGCAAAAGCATCTATCAAGCTTAGCATCACTCAACATGCTCCTAGCTCTTTCCATCAAGGTTCTGTCCATTCTTTTTGCTACCCCATTTTGTTGGGGTGTATAAGGAGTAGTCTTTTGTTGAACAATACTTGCATGTTTACATAAATCATAAAATTCCCTAGAACAATATTCACCCCCGTTGTTAGATCTCAACACCCTTATCTTATAATCTATTTGCTTCTTAACTAAGGCTTTAAATTACTTAAACTTAGTGAAAACTTTAGATTTTGCATGCATAAAATAAATCTAGGTGTATCTTGACACATCATTAATGAAAGTAACATAATAATGAGTTTTTTCAAAAGAGTCAACATCCACTAGTCCAAACACATCTAAATGAATGATCTATAATAATCTCTTAGCTTTATTAGTCCCATTAGGAAATGGTGATCTATTTTGTTTATCAAACACACAATGCTTACAAAAATCATTTTTCCAACAGAATAATCAGAAATACCATCAACCAACTTTTTATTCAAAATGGTCTTAAGACCCTTTTTACTTATGTGACCCAATCTATGGTGCCACAACATGCATGCATTTTAGTTCCAATTAAATTAGTAGAGTTACAAAAAGTGGAGGCATGAAGGCTAAACAAATTCCCAATATTAGATCCTTTAGCTATCACCAAACTCCCTCTTACCAACTTGCAACCATAATTGTCCAATGTCACATGCATTCCTCAATCATTCAACTTGGATACTGAAAGTAAATTTCTTGCAAGTCTTGGAATATGCAAAACATGATTAATGGTTTTAACCCTTCCATCACTTAAACAAAAATTTACCTTTCCCTTACCAACAATCTTCGTGTTGTTATCACCAGGGAAAACTTCTCCTCCATCATAATTTGAATACGAAGTAAACGATTCATTGTGAGGAGTCATATGGTAGGAGCAACCTGAATCAATAAGCCAAACATCATCACTAATAGTGTTAGGAGAAATAAATAAAGCATCAAAATCACCATCTTCTGAGGAATTTTCCATGAAAGTATCTACACTTTTTTTCTTATTTTTTCACTCCTTCACATGTCCTCTCTTACCACAATTCCAACACTTTAGTCTGCTCTTCCTAGGGTTCTAGAATATCCTTTGGACTTGTTTCTCTTTTTGTCCCCTTTAGGCCCTCATTTTTATTTAGACTTTCCTCCCACATGCAAGGCATCTCGGGAGCTCGCATTCATGGAATTTGTTCTCATATCCTTTGAAAGAAGTATAGAAATGAGACTATCCATCTTTGATTCTGTACCACCACCACTTATGGCAGCAATTAGATTTTCCCAAGATTCATGTAAAGAACAAAGCAACAAAATACATTTCTCCTCTTCTTCTACCTTAATATCTACAAATGCAAGTTGAATTATAATCATATTAAAATCATTTAAATGTTTTGCAATAGAATCACCATCCTTCATTTTTAAAGAATACAAACATCTTTTGAGATACAATTTATTTGTTAAACTTTTAGTTTGGTAGATTTCACCTATCTTCCTCCACAACTTGAATGCAGTAGATTATTTTGAAACATTTAGGAGGATGGAATTTTCAAGACACAACTAAATGGTTCCTCTTTCCTTCTTTTCCATTTTTTTCCAATCTTCATTAAACATTGTTTTTGGTTTCTTTTCACTTGAAATTGTCAACCACTGATCTATCTCTTCAAGGAGATTCTCCATCTTCAAATTCCACATCTCGTAGCCAGTGCCATTGAACTTCTCAATATATATAGAGAGGTAGAAGCTATGGTTTTCAATCTTCTTCACAAATTTTCAAAACCCACAATGCACAAGCTATGGTTTGATCTTGGGGTCCCTTTTCCCATTTATAAATGGAAATATTTTAATTTTCTCCTAGTTGCTGAACATTTAAAGGAATACCTTAATTTAGAACTAAAGAAAAGGTGGGTGTTTATCTCCAATAATCTAGATGAAATAATCTGGACCAAAGCTAAGTCTGGGAAGTATAATGTTCAAGATGACTACAACTCCTTGATCTACTTTGCTAGCACTACCTCTTGGCCTTTCAAAATATGTTGGGGGCCAGATGTCCTCCCTGAGGTTGGTGCCTTTGCATGGATGGATTTAAACGACACAATCCTTTTGGGAATGAGGTTGGACAGACTTGGAATTTTCCCCTTATTTATGTGTGTTATGTGTGGTAAAGCTTTAGAAACAATGAATCTCTTGCTCATTAAGTGTGATTTTTTGCATGAGTGTTGGACATGGTTAATGGAGAAACTCGACTAGTCTTCCCCCTTGCAAAATTCAATCCTTCATCACTTCCAAAGCTAGCCCAAGTTGTGTCCAAACTCCAAATTCTCTCGCATCTAGGAAGTTTCACCTTCCATTGTTATTTGGAACCTTTGGTTAGAAAGGAACAATTGTATATTCTGAAAATAAAAGATGGAATTGAAACACATCATTCAAAAAATAAAAATTTCCATATCAGAAACCACGATGTCGAGCATATACATAAATGATTCCCCCCCAAAAAATATTTCTCCTCTTGGATTCTTTCATTTTGAAGAATTGAATCTCCTCAAAATTCCCAAATTCGGATCTATTTAAAAGCAAGGTCCCTCTATGAACAAACTACTGGTTAAATGGATCCCCCCCTTGGGGCTTCATCAAATTAAACTTTTATGGAGCTTCTAGGGGCAACCCTAGAAAATATAGTGCAACTTCAATACTTAGGGATTGGCAAGGCAATTATATTGGGGCAATTTTCTTTTCTCTTCCTGATGGCTCTAATAACATTACTGAATTTAATGCTCTTAGGATTGATTTAGAACTGGCAGTTAAATTATCTATTCCCCAATTTTTTATTGAAGGGATTCAATGGTAATGGTTTTCATAATTGCAAACGGTACCTCCAATTCATGGAATTTGAATTATATTTTGTCTCATATCTAGACCTTACTCAGAAATTTCTCTTTATTTCAAGTTTCATACTACTACAAGGAGGCTAATGGCCAAGTAGACCTTATAGAAAACATGACAATTGACAAACATATCTCACTTAAGTTCTTCTTAAAATATGAATGTTCTTTAATTTTTCATAATCTCTTTTAGTTGTCCTTCCAATAGGTTATTTGAAAAATCTCATATCTATTTGGAATGTCATAAGATTATGTTAAAGCTTTTGTTTCAAGATTGTGGGAATATCTGCATGACCTACATTGGTATAAATTTGGTATATTACCTGAAATTTGAAAACAAACATTTCTAGCATCATCATCATCTGTATGTTGATTTGGCATGCATCATTTTTTTTTGGCATATGTATGTTGATTGGATATTGATTGAGTTTGAAACATGTATATTTGGCACATGGTTTTCTTTGAATTTGAATGTGGTCATTAGCTTTGGGCCCCTCCTCTGCAATAATTTCCTGTGGGGAATTTTCTCCTCATAGATGGTTACTGGGGAGAAGGTTGGCGGTGCTTCAGTTGTTCAGAATGATGATCTACTTATCTGACATATGACACATCCAAATTTAGCAATTATCATTTTGGTAGATTCATCTTGGGGGCTTCGATTTTGGGGGCACAGTTATTTAAGTTGTCATTCCTTAAGTAACTCTACTTAGGCATTATTAATTGTGATGTTGCATTGCTAGATTAGCTTTCGGTACTTCAACGTTAATGTATCAACACCTTTATTCGACACAATAGAATTATAGTTATTAATGATATATTAATCTGCTTCGTGTGATTGTTAATGGCTTTATTTAGCAGGATTTCCATCTCAAATGGGAACAAAACCGGGTCTCTTTCTAATTTAGGGTGTTGTTTTATTTTGAATGTGTTGGGGTATCTTGTCAATTGGTTTGGCATTTTAGCTCACCTATCTAGTGAATAGGACACCGATTCTTAAAATCCTTAAAAGGACTTATTATCTTTTTTTAATTGTGTATGTGTGACACATAGTAGATTTTGTAAGTCTTGGTACTTAGCTAGACATTCTTTGTACAAAGCTTCAATTCACACCATTTCTTGGATCAATTAGTGATTAAGCTCATTTAATATACTTTCTTGGCGGTCTGGCACATATGTTTTTCTTCTTATTTATGGAATCATTTGCTTGGTCTCTATCATTCTATTGCCTTCAGTTGAGCTAGCTATCATGGAGACTTCCTTCAGGGTCTTTGTTCCAACGAGATTTCATGAACTAAGGGATTCTTAGCCTTTCACAACTAAAAAATTGCGACACTCTTGTATCTTGGAATGAAAGCAAGTAGAAGAAACCATGTTTATAGTCCTGGGATGGGATTGGATGGAGTTCCATCCTATGTGTCTTCCAAAAGAAATAGCATCTTGTTTTGTTTCCAATTTGATGGATGTGCTTTGGTGTGGGGAAATGGTGAAATTTTTAGCTGGTACCTATCTTCTTCCTCATGTATGTCCACTTTCAAATCTTCACCCGACTCTAGAAGGATATGATATTCTTAATGGCGGTAATTTAGTGGGTGGTGTCATTTGTCATCAATTTATTCTCTCATATCACTCCTTGTCTGCACTTCTTAGTGTAATGACACATGGCCTTTTGGATGACTATTCACATGAATTTCAGAGGTATCTGCATAGGTTACAGTCATGAATAGGTAACACAATTTCTAACATGCTCAGTGACCTATATGATGTAGTTAAATTCTTGATCAGACATGCTCTTGTGGAATCCCATTCCACCCCCTACTTTTCTCCTCCTATCGACCTAGAATCGTTGGTTGAAAGTGGGGTGTAAATCTCTTGCACAAAGTTAGGGTTTTTTTTGTCTTTTTTCATCTTCTATCGACATATTAGAAGTCCTAGTTCTCATGGCTTGGTGAGCTCTTTTAGTATCGTCTTCACTCATTTTTATTTTTAGTTTGCCTTGGGTTTTGGGAGTATTTTGGTTCATGTTGGCTATCTATTTTTGCTCCTTGAGTGTCATTTTGGTTTGGTTGGAGGGTTTAGGTTTCTCCGTCACCCATCTACTCTACTCTATAGTTCTTCTAGTTTTTTTACTGGTGTGATTTGTGCTCCTTCTTCTCCTTCTCTTAATAAAATTCTCTGCGGATGATTTTGATTTGTATGGAAAATTCTGGATGTATCTACAATTTTCCTCCATTGATCATTATGTACCTTTTTATATATTTTAAATAAAATTTTGTGGCTTGCCACTTTTTGTTAAAAAAAAAGATTGGCAATTATAAGGTTGGGCCTAATATTAAAGAGAATGAGTTTACATGTATTAGATCCTTCAAACTTTGATAGTTTGAGGGAGGAGGTTGTTGAAGTCCTTTGTCTATTGGAATGGGAATTTCCACCAACAATCTTTAACATTTCTATGCATCTTTTGATACATCTAGAATATGAACTAGAACATTGTGACCCAATAAGAATGAGATGGATGTATCCTATAGAATGATATATGAAGGTTTTGAAAATAAATGTTCATATTAGGGCAAAATCAGAAGGCAACATGTTTGAGGGATATTCAATGCAAGAGGCCATGGGATATAGAATATATGAAGTATTTTAAAAATGTCAATCCACGTGTATGGGATGATGATGAAGACGAGAGAGTTACAAGTGAAGTATTAGAAGGCAATGGATGTCGCTTCAAGCTATCACATCAAGAAAGAAATGAGATACATGTCTATATTCTTCAAAACACATCTTTGTTCAATAAGTGGTGTAGGTAAAAAAATTACACAATAATTTATTTACTCAATTGCTATTTGTACGCTAATATTCTATGTAGAAAATATGAAGAAGAGAATCAAATTTGGATGCAACATCAACCTCAAAAGTGCAGACATCATGATTTGATTAGAGGTGATTCTTTTCCGAAATTTGAAGAATGGATTGCTAATGCAATCAATGATGCGGAAGAAGAAGGTCAAGATATAAAAATGGATGAAAGTGATCTTTCACAATCTCCACATTTATGGGCTATGCATTTTAGTGGAATGCAGGCCTATGGTAGTCATTTAAGAGTAGAAGAAAAAGACAAAGGAAAGACAAATTATGATTTTGTTGTTAGTGCTGAATTTCTTCATGAAACTGAGAAGAAGTTTTATGTTGGATTCATCCAATAAATTATTCAAGTGGATTTTGGTGAAAGTAGTCCTATATTATTAAAATTTAAGTGGATCTGATCATCTGCAGTACAATTTGATGAGTATGGATTTGTATGTGCAAATACAC
This sequence comes from Sequoiadendron giganteum, assembly GCA_007115665.2. Taxonomy (NCBI): domain Eukaryota; kingdom Viridiplantae; phylum Streptophyta; class Pinopsida; order Cupressales; family Cupressaceae; genus Sequoiadendron; species Sequoiadendron giganteum. Next base: position 251,740,268 of record CM021102.1, on the reverse strand, counting down.
AATTTTTTTTATCAGAGACAAATAAGATGTATGTTTCCCCTCTTCAAATTAACCAATAATTTCTAATTGATGATGTAAGAAGCCCAAGATGGTCGTATGTCATTCAAACAAAGTCTCATTTGAAATGAAAATTCATTGAAGTTGTCGCTATAATTCTTGATGGGAAATATGTTAATTTACAAGAAACATTCAAAGAAGTTGATGAAGATGATGATGGACTATTTGGAGAAGAGATTTTTGATTACCAATGGAGAGATTGGGAGAGAGAATGTATTGCATGTCACATATGAGGATGAGGAAGAAAATCAAGCAAATGTAGACATGAGCGATCAGGATTCTAATCTTGCTGGAAATGTAGATGATTATGATGATTTTTTGTCACCTTAACTTGTTAGCTTGTCACCTAAAATTTGGTTATATGTATGGTGTAATTTATTATTGAATGTAATAAAGATATGAGTATAGGTGTGCTTATTCAGTGTTGTTTTACTGATACATTTCTGAATGTAACCATCATTATTCTATTGGTATATTGTATACAAAACCTGAGATGTTCACTACTGATTTGAAGTGCATTTAAATTTAGGTTCAATCATTCTTCTTAGTTTTATTACTTTGGTTGAAATTAATTTTGTTTACTTAGAATATAATTTCTTGTATGTCCTATATGTTTTCTAGATGCTAGAATTTTCTAACTTCTCTAAAACTGTTGGATATGAAAAGAAGCAAGAAAGGTCTAAAGGTATCAAATAATGCAACAAGATACCTATGAAAGTAAAAAACTCTTTAAAACCTTGGCGACAAATTGTAGTCATTTCTCTGATATTTGGATAGCTTTAGTTTGTAATACAACTTCTAGCCTCCACATGCATTGAATATGCTTGTGTGAAGGGAACAATAATGAACATCCGTGATTTAATAATACATATATATATCTTAACATTATGTCTTACTAACACTGAAAAGCCCCATATAGTTCCAAAGATTTAAGAAATCATCATATATGCTTAAATAAGATGTGTCTAGTGCCTTCACATTCATAAAAATCTATTACCGCACCCTCGTGGGAGTAGTTGTTTAGTTATAAGGGCCCTTGGCAGTATGGCGGGGTAGAAAATAAGATGTAATCATATACTGCTATATCACAACAGTCATAAAAGATGTGTGTGGGATGGCAGTAACACCTATCTCTTGTGTATAGAAGTATATCGCTACCCTGCGACAAGTAGTGATTATATAAAATAAAAACTACGGTATGGCGGTATGATCTCAAATTAACTATCAAAGGTTAACCCATTGTCCCAAATTCAACAAACGATAACATTCAAATAACATGCAATATGGAGGTGTTAAGTTATGTAACCCGCTATCCCACGATCAACAACTTGTAAAGCAAAAGTAAGTGCGTGGTATGGCGGTATGAAGCTATATAACCCGCCACCTCGTGATAAACATATTTTAAAATTAAAAGGACTTGTGGTATGGTGGTATAAGGATGTATAACCCATTGTCCCACAATGAACAAACTACAACATAAAATAAGTGTGCGATATGGCAGTATGAGAACTGCAATCTCGCAATAGAAAAGTGATAGCATAAATAAAGCCTACAATATAGCGGGATAGCCAAAATGAGTATATTACGTGACATCGACATCCCACAATGGTTAAAAGAAGTGACAGAGGTACTATAGTATAGGTTGGAAAAAGCATTTATGTCAACTATGATGGTAATTATTTGATTATCATGAACCATTTAATCTTCTAAGATCAACAACATATATTCAAAATCGAAATAGGGGCAGATTATGAAATATTTTGAACAAAGTAGACATTAATGTTGAAATGACTGAGTTCAGAAGCAATTATATCTAGAATTCAATGCTAAGGAGTTCAAGGAAGAAAAGCTCTGCAACTACTATATCACTATGTAAGTGCACAAACACTCTTTGTAAGTAATTCTAAATCATTTGGTCGACTAGGATATGCAATTAAGGGTTTAGAAAATTCAAAAGGAAGTACAAATTTTACACCATGCCACCTAAGAAGAGTGAACCTGTGAATAAGAAGGAAGAACCCAAGGTGAAGAAAAGGCCTTTGCACCATTCCATACTAGACAATTTACTTGATTCAATAGATAGAGAATTTATGAAAGTGTTTAGAGACATAACTCATGGGTGTCAGGATGCAATCATTCCCATCTCTGGGTGGGACTTGTTTTGGAATTTTCATTATAAAAGAGATGGAAAAATCTTAGTGTCGAACCCTTGGACTCTAGACCTTGTCGAGATGGTAGTCCCGAATGTCTTTATAGATGTTGAATTCATTAGAGTATTGGCATGAAACTATCATACAACCACCAAAGCCGTAAGGATGATAGATGGTTCACCACTAGTGGTATTAACCAAGTTTACCATTGTAGAGTGTTTCAACTTGAATAAATAAGCCCTTGCTAAAATTGAATTGCAAAAAAGTGAGGAGGAGTACAATAGGTTGAGGAAAGCTTATACGAGTGATGAACTCTCTATGCACATGAAGAAGGGTGAAAATAATAGAAGAATACCTATCTCCTCTTCCCGCATTGAGCCATTTCATCTAGAAGATTTTCAAATATATTTTAAGAGAACCTATTTTTCCTTATGTCAAATTCTTAGAATGGATTCTCAAGAGAAGATGCCAATTGGCCTAATGATGATGGCCATGAGGATCCAAAACCTTGAGACAAATATTGAGTATGATTTTGCTTCATTCATTGAGAGAGAATTGCATGAAGGATTTTTGCAAGAGAGGATAAAGCTCCCATCACATTCAAATGTTACACTTTGATGTGTCACCTAATTCTATATCAGAATAGTGATAAATGGACTAGGATAATGTGTTTTGGAATGGTTGATCAAGAGGGGGATTAGATGCCTGTTCAAATTTGGTGTTATATATGGGACAATAGATGCAAGAAGAGCAACTATGTGATTTTTTCATGATGATTTTGTAGTAATAATTATGTCTATTCTTGGTCATAAATCACCAAGATTACATACACCAATACTACAACTATTAAGACCCTTGGAATTGAGGCCAGAGCAAGGGCATATCCACAACATTGGTGATTGGTTATTTTTTCTAGATGTTACAGTAATAAGAGTATATGGATGTCCCCAAGCTTGACATGTTTTTCCCAAGTTTGTTCCTCTCCAGTTGGTTTTCTTAGAGTTTATGTGGAAAATGTTATGGATGGAGAAGGAGGTCATGCATAAATAGAATAAAGGCACATTGTTTACTAACTTGACTATATGTGAAGAATTTTTCATTGGATTTGATACTCTTGAGGAGTTGAAACATTATTTAGAAACATGATATTCTTTGGAGTCTAGGGGAGAAAGGGTCTTTGACCCTGAAGGCCACATGAATTTTGTGAGGAAAACAATCCTCACTAAGGCTAGGATCACCCATGAGGTTGATTACGAGGAGGATGTGATCAGAAAATAAGTATTTTAGAGGAGAAGAAAATGGATGATATTAACAAAATTAGAGGAAGAAAATAGGAAGACAAACATAGATTTCTTGGGATTTCAAATAGATGAAACAAATCCTCTCAAGAGGATCAACCTAATGATTGATAATTTTGAGAAATTATATGGTAAATCAACAATAAAGTTGGAGAAGCCCACCAAATTTCCTACCAAAAGACCAAGTGGAGTTGTAATCTTTGAGCTCCCTCGAGACACTACTTTAATGCAATATGCTTCTCCAAAATCACCTCTAGAGCAATTAGGGCCCAAGAGACAAAGGGTACAGGAGCCAAAGCCCCTTGTATCATACACGATAAGTGAAGAGGTTGGAGATACAAAGGAGGTGGCCAGTGTGCTATGGCACTTAAAAGATGATATTGAAGTCGATCAACCACTCCAAAAGCACGAAACTGAAGCACACAAGCTAGAGGTGAGGGTGGATATGTATGCATAGGGTGAGTATGAGATGCATGATGATGAAAGAATGATCACAACCCTTAGATTCATTGAGGATGATGTATTTATCAACACCCTAGAATTGAAAGACTTCTGGATTAAAATAAAAATAAAAGAGTTTGAGGACAAAGTTGAGATAAACAAGATGGGTGCTGAGGAATCTCAACATGATCAAAGGGTGATCCCACAATACTGGTTTACAATTCCATTGAGGAAGGAAAATTGCAAAAATGCTTCAATGATTTTTTTTTGGTTTTTAGGGGTTCGCACGAATTGGGGTGTTTGTATGGACCCTAGTTCGAGCGAACCCTATTTAATGATGGGACCCACTTTTTGGGAATTTTCTAAAACAAAGACAATGGAAAATTCAAAAAAAGGGGGGTTTGCTCGAACTAGGGTCCATACGAACCAAGGTCCATACGAACCCCCCTTCAAGTGAACCCCCAAGGGGGGTTCACTCGAACCAGGGTCCATACAAACCCCCTTTTCCCCCCTCCCCAGCCTCTTCTACCAAATCTCTACATAATTTTTCCTTTCAAAGCTCATGTTAAGGATGAAAATGGAGGAGACTTCACAAACCCAACTGGATGATGGTAGTCCTTGGAATGAGCTATCCATCGAATATAATTTTAATATGTTTTGGTTTTATTATGTATTTTTTTAGTTTGATTAAACATAGGTTTTTCACCAAAAATCAAGCTCTTTGTTCTGCACATGTGGAAAAATAGTGGATTATCAAAATAAAATTCTAAAAAATATGTTCAGGTTAGGTATTGATGTCCTTGATCCAGTAAAAAAAAGAATTTCGATACATACAATTTTTTTTATGTTGTATAGGTCCGCCTATGTCTGAATTGAAATTGGTTTGACTTCGATGATTAAGGAAAAATATTTAATAAAACACTATGAAACCAAATGAACTTATTAGATATTGTAGTTACAAATCTAAATTCAAAAAAAATAGAATTTTATTCTTCATAGAAAAAAAAATTATGTTGTTTACGGTGAGCATCACTCCTTAAAAATGGTGTTTACTAATAAAAACTGGTTTTTAAAGGAGATGGAAAAAGAAATGCAATCCGATTCAATTTTTTTTATTTTAAATATTTAGAATCTATAGATAAAATGTCACAAATCACTAGTTCACATCATCTTCAAATTCCTTATGGTTTAGTAGCTATAGGTGACCAAAAGTGAAGATTTAGTTAAAAAAGTTTAGTTCAATGTCCAATTTGGCCAAAAATTATAAATTAGTATTGTGGGATCACCCCAAAATGTGGCTTAAAATTTCAATGAATTGAGGATAAATGATGTTGACATTAGTCAATAAGAAGCTAGGAAAATGGTGTTGAAAAGCAATATATTGCTTATACTTGGGATGGATTTGAAAAGGATGTTCCTGCTTGATCAGGTAAGAAATCAAGAAGACCCCATGTTAATGGCTAAGTTTGATTCAGAGGAAGGCATGAGTGGGATAGGATATAATCCAAGAATTGAGACCTTAGCCTTTTGGGCTAAGTAAAAAAATACAAATAATTCAAAATTGTTGGACATTGTACAATAAATGAGAGGGAGTGCAATGGTCAAGACCCTCAAAGATACCTCTGCCTTAGAAGCAACTACCATGACTATGCATTATGCTATGTTCACCTGAGCAATTATCAAGAGTTTGGAGAGTAAACATGTAGAATGTGAAAAAGCAAAAACATATATGAATGATGAAGTGAACAGGTTATTTATAGAGAATGTGAAGCTAAAGCAACAACTAAAAGGGGCATGACCTTCTCAAAGTACTAAAATGGTAGTGTACCAACCCTCAACCTAAAAGACTGATGCTGCTTCATTGATCAAATAGAGGCCTTGACACAAGAAATAGAAAGCTCAAAGAAGTGCAATGAGGAGAACAAAAAGGAAGTAAGGAAACAAATCTATGGTGCATTAGAAAAATTCTTGGAGCACAGAATCAAGATGGTGATAGATAAGGCAGAAAATGTGCATGAATTTTATACTTCCCTATCCCAAGCAGTGGAATAGAGGAAAGCTCATGCTATCATTTTGGATCATTTTTTTAAGAAATTACGACCCATCCATCATACATTGAGCATATTGTGCAAGCTCTTATAGAGAAGTGTGGATGCACCTACAACTTTAAAGCCCACAGAGAGGATGGTGAAACTGGTGATTGATGAGTCCCAATATGTGTCAGGGGAGAGCTAGAAGATCACTACAAGAATAAAATCTTTCCATACAATCAAACAATGGTTTGTGCCTAGTATGCTTGGAGAAGATGACCAGTCAAAATATTTCACCAGTTGGAAAAGTGAGTTCAAACAAGTAGTCCCAAATTACATTGCTCATTTACAACAAGATCATGATATAAATCTCCAAAGTTTTAATTTGATGTTGGATGGGATGATTTCACTAGATTTTGGATACTCAAAGTTCATTGCAGAGACTAGAGTATTGTTAGACAATATATGGAGAGGTCACCTTGCCAACATATCAAAGATCTAGGAATATAAATGGCCTAATGACTATACGGTGTTTGAATGGGATCAAACATATCTGGCTCCCCCAGAATAATAGGCTTGGTGTCAAAAATTGTGAAGTACCGAGCACTGAAGATGCTATCATGGATAGAGGACCTTGATAGATCGAAATGATCACAAGTACCTTACGATGACTAACAAACTTTTGTGTCTTCCGAGTGCTTTGGACTTCAACATCTAATGATTTCTCTTTATTTCTTATCTTTCATTACTTTTATGTAACCACATGTAAATAACGATAATTAAGACCTTTTGATTTAGGTAACTAAAAATATATTTTTGAAATGAAACAGTCTGAGTTTGTCACTTCCCTTATCTATCTACAAAAGGGAAACCAAGACCGAATAAAAAATCATTAGTAGTAGGAATTTTTTTTGAAGAGAAAAGACTTCTGATACGTATTATAAAATCATTTTGAATCAGATCAATGTAGAATAAGTTATAATTTGGTGGCTAAACTTTTGGTTTCAGTTGTTTGTAGATATCATTGAATATGATTGTGTGGCTATCTCTAGTTTGAATTTTCTTTGTTATTCAGATCAAGTGTATCAAGTATATGTTTGGTTTGTTAGGGAACATTTATTTTTGATATATTAAGCTACATTTATAGGGTGTAGTACCCTTTACACCACGAGCCCAAAGGGACAAAAAAGATCAAGTCCAAAACATTAAAATAAAAACCACCAAAATACAAGACACAAAGACAATAGATCGACAACCGACATACAATGACCCAACAAAAATAGAACACAAAAGCAAAAAAATAACTTGTTATACCTTCCCATTTCTATGTGAGGAGGTTTATAACATCCTCCCCAACCTAGTTGGGTCCCTCCTCCATAGTATTCTTGTCCACTTTTTCCTTGAGCACAGTAGAAAGGATACCAGCAAAACAATGGATCATTTGATGGTGAGTCGGGTTAAACCAACAAATTTCCTTTTGAGTTTATCCATCCACTCTAGCAACTTGCTATAATAATCCTCCTTGTCCACAATCTTTGCATTATCTTCCTCCATAGCCCTAGGGTCTGAGGAATGGGTCATCAAATCATCCTTGAGAATCTTGTTGAAGTTAGAAAAATGACTAGGTCCTTCCACGAATTCCTCCTCCTCCTTCGTATCTTCCTCCTTCCTCTTGCCTTTGCTGTCAGAGTGCTCCTTATCACTAGAAATATCATTCACCGATACTTTCTTATTATTTTTCACTAGTTTATGGGATCTTCCGATACTGGTATTCTCCATCCCCATATCCGCACTAGCAGCCACAATGGTGTCCCCCTTAGAGCCTTTACCCACATTGTTCTTCCCTTCATTGTCCATGATCGACAGCTCCACCTGGAATTTACCCTCTTCCTTTACTTTTTTCCCTTGCTGCAGGTTTTCTATCCATCTTGCAGGGAGCCATTTTGAGCTTGCAAATCTTGGTTGCCAATTTCGACTGAGCAGTCCCCGCACCACCCTTCTTTTTCTTGGTAGGATGTTTAGGCCTAGGGGTTTCGGTGTTCACCAAAGGGGTTTTCCTTTTAGGGCCTTTAGACTCAGTTGGGGAGGGATTCACAGTGGGCTGGTTAGGGGGTTCAAGCTCCTTGATACGAACATTAGAAATAGGTTTGGGCGGATAGAGAGCCAGATGGAAATGATAAATCCTCAGGATGAGGCCCTGGTGGAGCGGCAGGGGGCATTTCATCAAGGTTTTGGGTAGTAGTGTCCAAACACTTCTCAATAGAATTCTCCATATCAATAAGCAAGAAAAAAGGAAAAATCAACAACATTTTATGACGAAGATGATTGAGAAGAGGTAGATGGTAATAGTAAAACACCCTATGCCTACCTTCTAAGGTCACATACTTCATAAGAGCTAGACAAAATTGGTCCCATTTATTGTTTCTATGTGATTTATATATTATTATTTATTTGGACTTCAGGAAATGAGGAAAAATACTTTAAGGCAGAAACTAGATGATAGTGATCACAATGCTAAAATTTTAGTGATAGATTAGGAGTGCTTACATAGAGGAAAAGTGGTCAAGAATAATGAATATTTATCGTGTCTTGGTTTGACAAACATGCAAGTTGTAAATCCACTAAGTAGTAATAGTGTTTAATAAAATTTTATAGGAAAGAGCTTTATGTATATAAGACATAATATGATATATTTATTTTGTTTTATAGGAAAGAAAAAAAGTGCAAAGAAAATGCGAAAAAAAAACAAAAGGAAAGAAAAGATAAAGTGCCACGAACTCGTAGAAGCCAACACATTTGTGATTCAACAAGTACAGTTGGTGAAAAAAATAGTTGTGATGATGTGCAACCTGATATAGCACATAGTGATGTGCAGCCTGATATAGCACATGGTGATGTGCAACGTTGTGATGATCGCTTAACACAAAGTCTAAGAGAGATTATTGATAAACATGAGAGAAAAGGAACAATAGTCTGCAGATGATTTATTCAAGATTAAAGGATGTGTTTGAAGTGAAATTTGTGAAGACTAGTACTAATCTACCTACTCATGCCACACTTGATGTGGCCAAAGTTTTGGTTAATGAAAGTTATGAAGAGAGATCACTTGCATCTAGTGTGCCTCAGAGTGCACCTGTTGCATCTACAACTTTTGATGGAACTAATGGATCAACCATAAATATTGGTAGTGGTTTAATAGAATATGTGTCTGCTTTTGTCAAAAGACAAAGATTGAGTTAAGATTTGTACATATCTATAGAGAGGAATGCAAAAGAAAGAAAATTAGAAGGCAAGAAGCCGTTCTTGGTTGAGGTATCAAGACAATGGTGAGACCATTGGACCAAATGCTGCAAGGTGGGCCTCCGAGTTGGGTGTAAGATGTAGGGCTTATGTGGATATTTTCAAATCAAATTTTGTAGAGCAAGTTCCACGAAGTGTGGAAAATTTTATACAAAAAATGGAAAATGCTTTTGAGACTACTGGTAGACAAATCTCTAGAAAATATTACAAGAAAAAGATGAGACTTTTGATGAAATTTTTTAGATACAATTACAGAAAAAATCATGGAGGGAAAAGAGAGGTTAGACTCCACTCAATCTCCCAAACAGTGGGAGACATTGAAAGAAAGTATGAATTCTAGAGGATATTTGACAAAGAGTAACAGAGGCAAGAGATAATATGATGTCTGGATATACATTTGGCCGAGGTGGGTTGTAGGCCAAAATAAAAGAATTTGGAGTAAGTGTATGGCATTTTGGTTCAATTTACATTGTGTTATTTATTTTGATTTTTTATTGAACTAACTATATGTTGAAATTGACATTGTATTTTAAGTGGAAAACAGTAATAGAGAAGCAGGTGCAGAAGATATTATCAATTATATGGTAGCACTAGATCTTAGTAAATCTAAGAGTAGGATGAAGTGGAAATCTAGTTCGTCAACAAAGATTTCAAGGCCATTTGTTATACGCCCAGTAAGAGCCTCTCCAAATCATGTCAACTTAAATGAAGGGTACCAACATGTAATGAATTGCATATACAGTCTCACTGAGAAAGTTTCACAGTTTGTTGCCTCTATTAAGCCTATAGTTTTTGCATGGAATGAGCATAATTCCATTGATTCAGATGAGGTAAGAGGCTCTATTGATCTCATTTATTCTTGTTTGGAAATTTTTGTATATAAATGCCTCTTAATATGTAGATTGAAATCTGAGTGTAGGAGAATCCAACCCAGGTTCTTTATTGTTAAAGTGATCTAGAAAATGTTCTTTTGAACAATTTTATAGCTTGCATTCTTTACTTGACTATTGAATGCTTTGTATATTTTTTTGCATGATGGTTAAACCACATGTAGAGCAATTTTATCAAAGTAGCATGAAAACAAAAATGCCTTGATGTCAACATATCTACTGATATTGATAGTGATCATGATGAACTCGACAAGAATGTGTAGCACAATCATAGTTGTGCTGAAGTTGAGGTAATATAATAGTTGTTGTCAATTATCTGTCCCAATGTTTTTCCATTCTTCATGCTTAAAATGTTCTTTTGGAATTTTTTTTATAGCTTTTACATTCTTTAAGTTGTAAGTTAATCTGTCCCAATGTTTTGCCATTCTTCTTTTGGACAAAAATTTATAGCTTTTGCATTCTTTAAGTTGTAAGTTAATATGTCCCAATGTTTTATCATTCTTCATGCTTAAAATGTTCTTTTGGACAAAAATTTATAGCTTTTTCATTCTTTATTTGATTATATTAATTTTTGCATGATGATTAAACCACATGTAGTGAAATTATATAAAAGCAAAATGAAAAGAAAAATGCCTTGTCAATAGAGTTCTCTGCAAAGCTGTAAAACTTCTTGTCAATGTTGATAGTGATTATGCTAAACTCGATGATAATATGCATGATATTCATAGTAGTAGTGGTGTTGAACTCGAGGTGAGTGCTATGAAACCACATGCAAGTAAGTACTATTCAAGAAAGTAATGGTTGTTTTATTATGTAAATAAGGGTAATCATTACCTATGTGATAGAAGTTGGTTAAAATAGTAGTGAAGTGTAATTAGCTACTATACACAGATTATGGAAATAAGGGAGAACATATAACTTACATATGGAAAAATTCTATATCTAACATCCATTTTGTATCAAATAGCGGGAAGTTCATTTTTGTTTAATATGTCAAGTGCATGGTTTCAAGTTTCCTATTGTCATTTTCTAGTTTCTTATAAATATTTATCGAATGCTTATCTGTGTGTTATCAAATGTTTTATATGTCAATATAATGTGTATTTTTTTGTTTTTGTAGATATGTATTGATAAACTCCAAGAAGCTGATAAAGTTGGGCTGTTGGATTTGTTTGATGGTGCTTCTGTGGGAATTGGGTGGATTCACTCACTATCTATTATACATGGAGTCAAATTGAAAGGAACAAGAGATGAAAATGTAAATATTTTAAACGTCACAAGTAACATTCCCTTGATTATGAAGACAAAATAGATGGAGCTATCCATCTAAAAGAGAAATAAGGAACCTTCACATGGTGGCCACTAAAATAGTTGCAAAAAATGACATAGTTAATGTTTATCATGTACTAGCTGTTAGACAGCTTGGTCCACTGCTTTATGCAGTAGTTTGAATGTGTTGTTCAGGGATCTTTATCATGGTGTATTTTCAAGAGTTGGAAACTCTTAGACTTTGACATTTTTTATTATATATATATATATGAACATCTTATAGTTCATCAAAATTGCATTATATTTTTTATTGCAATTACCTTTTTTAATCATGGTGTTGAATCAATCTTTTAACTTCTATCATGTTGTAGCTTGTTCGCATATATAATATTTTTATTTGCTTTTATGTTTTAATTCAAGTTTAATAATATGTTTATTTCTGTATTTTTATGTGCTTTTATATTTTGATTCAAGTTTAATAATATGTTTATTTCTGCATTATACAATTTATGGTATTTAATAAATTATTCATATCATATAAATAAAAATTTACTACTAAACTAGTAGTAAATATAATGATTATGCAATTAATAAATAATGTATCAATATACTACCAGTTGACATAAATTAGTGAATAAAAACAATTAAATAAACTACCAAATGACGGTAATTAAAAATTAAAATGACTAAATTTACTACCAATTAATGGAAATCAATCAATTAAAATGACTAAATATACTACTAATATACTACCAATTGACAAAAATTAATGAATAAATATGACTAGTTGATGACAAAATAATGATTAAAATGACTAAATCAATGACTAAATTAATGACTAAATATAAAGTACCAAATTGATCAATCAAAACAACCAATAAATGACTAAAAATGGTTTAGTCATAAATTTGGTCGCATTATAAACGACCGACAATAAACTATTAATGATCATGTGACCAAGCTTAGTCATTTATATATAATTTTTAGTAGTTTTTTTAATCATTTATTGCTATTTTTCTACTAGTGCCAACTTCAAAAGTAAAGCCCATGTAAGAGGAATAAAAATAGAAGAATATTGAAGAGGTCACAAAGCTATTGGATGATGCTCGAGGTTCATTGGATTTCACACCTACATTCATGGGAGAATACAAGATTACATACAAACTAGGAAAAGAGAAAGAAACAAACATAATATCCACACAAGCCGAGTCATCAAAAGCATGCGAGTCCACAAATTTTAGCAAAGATGAGGAAAACAAAAGTTATACATCCACATATGAAGATTGTGATCATGAGAAACCACCAAATCCAAAAGAGATGGAAAATATTTATGGAAGAGGTTACAAATTTTTGAAATAACTTGGCTATAATGGAAAAGGATGTGATACTAGAGAACAAGGTATATGTGTCCCTATAGAGCCTAACACACAAGAAATAACTAGGGGTCTTGGTTATTGTCCTTTGAAAGAAACAAAAGCATCAAAAAAGCCTTCACTCAATATCAACACTATTACAAAAGATCCTTCTAAGAACACTTTAACCTTGGTGCATCCTGAACTGATAGATACTACATGTGGGAATATCTCATGGGATATGTATCAAATTGATAATTTTTCTACTCATTATAATCAATAATATTAGTTTTTGCTCCTTCCCATGTGGTAGTTAGTATCATAGCATAATCACAACATGCATGAGGGTATAAAATTGGCTTTATACAATCATATTTCCTTTTTGCAAGGAGCAACATATCATCATCCATTTTCGGCTCACCTTTTTTCCTTGGGGGCAAGGGGTTAGGTAGCCTTGTCCTAGTATGGCACTTGTCGTTGCCTCTTTTGGCAAGTTGGTTGCCTTCCATGTATATATAAGAGAAAGCTTGGGATGTGAACAACATGCCTTAAGTTGGCTCACATGTGACATACTTTTTAGCATTACATTTTGGGGGCAACCCCTTTTCATAACGTAGCTCTATTTTGGAAACATATTTTTGACATAGGGATTTCTGAATAAATCTCTCATGTATTGGAATTTATTGTGTTCTACTTTAAAGTAATTTCTCACAACATGGTGTTTAGATAATTATTTAAAGTGGGAGCATACACGTCCCTACTCATTGTTTGCTTCAAAGTGTAGTCTTCTTACTTCAAATAATGTGTCTTCTTGGTGGTGATATTCGGTTTAATGTTCCTCAAGAGTGTGACCTTTCTTGGCATATGACATTCCTATTAGTGGTAGTGCTACAAATTGCATTCCCTATGTTGTGCCTCAACTAGTCCTCTTTTGGTGATATTAGGCACAATGTTTCCTAAGGTGAGAACTCTCATGAACTAAGAAAAACCCCTTTGAATATCCTATCCTATTGCATGCACAACCTTTGTAAGGCCACCAAGCATAACACAACTTGCTTGCCAGTGGAGCCTTTTTCAAGAGTGCCTAACATAAAACAACTTGCTAGCCTTGTGACCATTTATTTGGTGCCTTATCAAAGTTATTAGGAGGTATAAATTTGGTATTGTTGATACATGTGAGCTTGTAGACCTAGCATGACTTTCCCATTAGCCACCTTTTGGGGATCACCTAGTGGATAATGAAATTTATAAAGCCTAGCCAAAGAACCCCAGAGGACAACACATCTAACTACAATAATGACATATTGTTTTTAAGAGCAATAACAAGAAATTTAAATCATATCTAAACATAACACAAGCTAAACTATGTCCTCTAAGGTTCAATGATTGCATTACGAACAAACCTAATTAACAAGATCTAAGTATACATCTTGAAATATACTCTCTCAATTTTTTGATGTTTAAATGAACATTTACAATGTAACCAAGCACCCATTAAGGTTAGCATAACCCAAAACGTGCATGAAAGAACTCTAACCAAGAATGCAGCCTAAAACCACTTAAGGAGGAGGGGTGGGCATATGGTCAGAGGATCCCTAGGATCTACTGAATCAAATATTACAATGATTACACTGAAAAAGAGAGATTAAACTCGACACCAAGAATGTGCACACAAGATCCTTTAGAAGGTGAGGTGCTAACATATGGTGGAGTAATTGACAAACTGGAATGTAAATAGGCGGTGAACCAGCCATGAGAGATTTCCACACTACCACTTAATCAGTGGGGGGAAAAAGCATTATAATTCAAACCTAATTCATCTACTGTGGCGGGCATCCACTCAGCAGTGGGAATTCTCCACTTGACAGTGGGTGAGAAAGAGAGATACAATGTTTATTCTCCACACTGGTGGTAAACCAGCTAGGGGTTAAAGTGTTTGCATTAGGAAATCACAAGTAATTGTAGTAAGAACAATGACTGGATTAGTACTACTAAATCTCAGCCTTACAATGAAATAAATCTGCAGTTTCCATGTGTTACAATGATATAATCAATGCAAACTTCTGAAGAATATTTATTACAATATATAGTCTTCTTAATCACCAAGATATAAGCCAAAATATGAATGTTTAACAATCTGATATGCATAAACAATAGACTGAAAATGTCAATTAGCAAACATGTAAATCAAATGAAATGCTCATAACTCTCCAAATATACCTTTGAATGGTGTAAAATAAATTGCAAAAGTATTCTAAGAGGTAGGCGACCAATCTCCAACCCAAAAACTGCATTAAAGCTTAGAGAATGATTAGGCATGAATCCCAAGGCAGTCCCAACATGGTACAACCTTCTTGAGGGGCAATTTTCTACTTAAAAATCAGAAACAACAAACTAAAATATGCAAACTTCAAGGTGGGGTCGCCTCAAGCATAGAATCATGATGAACCAATACCCATAATCAAATTAGAATTACCCTTAAAGTTGTTAATGATTTTCACCTACAACCATGACTGAACCAGCAACAATAAAATTTGGAAACAACATCTGAATCTTCAACATTAAGGCTCAATGTGCACTTCTGAATGAAGCACACTCTCAATCCATCATCTAGGGAACCATAGTTTCAGGCTCGAAGAGTGGAATAGAATTGCTAAGCTTTCCCTTAGCCGGATTCTGGATTTCAAACCAACAACATAACTTTGCTTTCCAAAACATAACATAATCAACTCTCCACAATGCAACAATATATAAGTTTCAATGGGCAAATGAAACACTTTGAATTCCAAGAAGTTGAATCACTTCAACTTCCCAAGGGACGCCACCTTCAACCATTCACTTTATTGTAAATAATAAAACATTATTTCCCTTCCCTTTAGGCGTCCATTTCTATTTGCAATAATAAAGCATTTAATAAATCATTAAAAGCTCAACATGACCCATTAATGTCCCCTCTTTAAAAAAAAATGAATTTATCACCCCTAGGCATGGGGGAACAACTTAAAAACATGAAATTAACTAAGTATAACACTTAGTCCAAGGAGATAACCAAAACCAAAGCCAATACTGAAACTGATGGATTACCACAAATAGCATGATGACTTGAGCTGAACTGCAGATGATGATATTGCCAAGATTATACTTACTAAAAATAGCCACTGCCAAAAATAGTAAGTTCACTTCAACTCAATAGAAAGCCAAATTGATCGGCCACACTGAACTGCAAAAGATTGAGTTGCTGCTAGAGTGATACAGCTATAAATATACTTACAAAAAATAGCATATTGCTATAAATAGTAAGTTTTCCAAAACCACATATGTATGCCAACTGAGCAGTATCATGACTTAATATAAATAGTAAGTGTTTCCAAATATCTCTTAAGCACAAACTGGGCAACCATCATGACTTACTATAAATAGTAAGTACCTGGAAAGGATGTCAGACTCAGATGCAAATTACCCCATCTTGAAGCTCTTCAAAAACCCAGAAAGCTCCACTAGACATGTGTCTAAAAAAGACACATGCAAGCCCTCAAAACTACATGTGAAACCTCCTATAAAATAGGAAACCCTAATTTCCCATTCTACTTAGCCTACGAGTTTATGGAAATAGGCTAAAACCAATTGTAGAGAGTAGGTCTAAATCGGGGACATTACAGTCCACCCTTCCCAACATTGCTTGTCCTCAAGCAATGCCACTTCACTCGAAGAAAATAAAATGATCCTTACTATGCCAAGTAGGATCTCAGGGTCCCAAATCCATCTTTGGGAAGACCCACCCTGTTGATGCTGCATCACCCTGATCACACAAGAAAAACCAACACTCCAAATCTGCACTAACCCTCCTTGTAACCCCAAAGAGTCACGATATCTGAAACCCAAATTGATAGACCTAGAAGAACTGATGTAAAAAAAAACATGCAGCATCTCATGTCCCGAAAACTCTGAGGAGTCAAAAACAACAAGACCACAATCTAACACATTCCTGAGCAATAAGGAAAATAATTTTCTCAATTCAAAAGCATGTGCCATATCATAACTCCTCATAGCACCAAGCAGAGCCATGACAACATATGTGACTCTTCCAACACTTCTTGCAAAGGAAAGAGCAACTCCTTGCAAGAGATCCCCCATCACATCCTCAAAATTCTGTGAAGATGTATAGTGCCTTTTTTGATGAAAAAAACTGATATAGCTGAGATGACTCCATAAAAAACTTACAAATTTCACCCCATGAGTCTCCAAGTGGTGGACCAAATCAGTTTCTAACTTACTGCCCCAAACACTAGTATAGGAGAAAACACAGAGAAAGCCACTGTTGAACATTAGAGAACATCCCGTACATGAATTATGGCTATACTGTAACAATATTTTCCTTATTCAAGGATCAAAATCAATCGTAGCAGTATACTGGAAGGTCAGAAAATGGAAACACCAACCAACTAACAGGTCTGATTTAAACAATTTGAAATCTGATTTATGAAAAATCAGCATTCCCAACAATAAGCAACATCTGCAACAAAAGAATTTATCATTAAAATTGCCATAACTGCTCATGAACAAGGCTGGTGGCTTCATCAATAAAGGTCCCAATGCCACCAAAAACCATCTTCCAATCATATTTCCATCCTAGAACACCAATTTATGATTAGAAATAAAAAACCAATAATAGGAAAAGAAGGTAGCAACAATCATAGAACTGAAATTTTTACATTTATCTCTCCAACCAACCTTCTTTTTATGCTTACCATTCTTCATTAGAAAATACTTGGGATCCCAAATACTAACTTTCAATTGGAGACAAGTTCCAACACAAGAGCTGATGATCTCAACAACATTTTGAAAATAATGTGTTGGTTTATCCCTTTTAGAATTTTCAATATTACCTTTTTTCCAAGTAATGCTAGGATCCCATATTATCAACAATGAAGTACCATTTCTCCGATGGAGAACTATTCTCACATGAATCCTCTGATTCTCTCATTCCATTTGGATAAACACTTCTTGAAATTCTAAGAAATATTCAACAAACCTATGTTCGTTGAAGAGATTGAACCCAAAACCTTCTGTCATATATTGCCAGAAAGATTTCGTGAACCCTTCACCAAATACAATTCTGAAATCTATCACTCTATGAGAAGATGGTGATGAACTAAAATCTGACAAGAGTCTGACAGGCATCCTCATCAAGAAATAAATAAAACCTTCACCATCATGACCATCAACTCTTTGCCGATGAACAATAAGAATGTCTTCATTTCTTTGTGTTCTAAGAGTTACCAATTCTTGTTGAGTGGGTGCACTAGGAGCAGCAGTAGATTCAACTTCATGCAACTCTCGTATCAACTCTCCAATGTTGAAAGACAAACTCAAATTTCCTCCTTCAGTAATATCTGAAGCAATTCCTTCATCAATATCAAAAAGAGGATTTTCATAAACCTTATTAGCACCTTCTTCATACAACAAGTTGTCAAAAGCCTGAAAAACTTGTTGATGATAATTTGAATACTTTAGTTTCTCAGGAAAACATTCCAAATCATATGTTTCTTGTATGAGATCAAGCTCATCAAGAATTTACCTGAAGCTCCTCAACTCTTCTTTTGTTTTCTTGCAACCATGAATAATGAACAACAAAAATCTGATTCTTTGCTTCAATTAGAGTCTCATGCACTTCTTGCAACTTGGCTTTGGTGAGCTCGTTATACTCCAATGCCTTGTTGGCAATTTTGGCCACTTTGTCTTTAACACGAATGATGTGCAAAAGACTTGATTTGATTTCCTCCAAGGCAAACTTAATGAACTTCATATCAGCAATGGAAATGCAACATACATCCTCTCCTCTAGGCACAACATAAATCAAATTTTCAACATGCTGATGCAATTCATCAAGCCGTGAAAAAACTTGAATTCCATTATCAACAGTTTGTGAGCTTGAATTGCAATCTTTATATGCTGGCTAAGATGTTGTAGGACAACTTTGATGGATAAAGATTTCAAAAATCATTTGAGCTGCACTTCCCAACTTGTCTCACATGTGATGAACAATCTTCATCATTCCATCCATAGTGCCTTCCAATTCCTTAGCTTTTTGCCTTAGCTTGTTTTCAGGTGAAGAGAAATCTGCCTTATGACTACTAGAAACATCTCTTTCCACATTATTTTCTACACATGATTCAAGGGAGTCGGTCAATTCAACTTTGTAGTGGGAAGAGACTTCAACTTCCTCTTTCTCTTGGCTTTCAAACTAGCATTCTCCCAAATTGTGAAAAGGCAATTCGCTGGTTGAACACATATCTTCTACCAACCGAACTTCTCCTTCATTTGGATCTGCACTTATGATTTCATCATGCAACTCCATGTCAACTCTTGTTTCTAGAAGTTCTTCTCTTGGATTTTCAACTTGAGGCTCCTTAACACTCGTTGACTCATTGTTCTCTACTGTAGGATAAATGGAAACTCTTTGAACACTTGCCATGAATTCGAAGGGATTCCAACTTTCATCCTCCTCTTCAGCTTCAAAAATCTCCTCTTTGTCCTCAACAGTCTTCTTCAAAAATGGCTTAAATTTTTCTTCACATTGACTGAAAAGTTCTTTGACTAACAAATCAACAGTAGGAGAAATCTGATCTTCACGTTCATAGGCATTCTTGAGAAGGGATTGAACACTTTCAGGAAGAGTATCAGCTTCTTTGATGGTGTCAATTAGAACATTTTTAACAGTTTCAAACACCCCCTCTTCCTGCTCACTCCAAGTCGAAGTGAAGAGATAATCAAACAAATGGTAAATCTGATTTTCCATCCCCAATTCTATTAGAAAGATGCAAGTTCTTATTTTTGAAAATGTCTTCAGGACAACAACTCTTCTTGGAAACACAACACTCCCTGTTTCATCCATATCTTGAAAACTCTCCACAATCATACTTAATATGGTCTTCATAGTTTCTTCATCATAGGGCAATTGTGGCTCCACAATTCTTATCACTTCCATGAAACAAGAAGAAATCAACAACTTAGTTTCTTCATCTGGATGCCTCAACCAATAGGGCTGATTCAAAACATTAACTACAGGAGTTAATGCCAACTGCATTTCCTTTGAAAGTGATGGCTTCACTTGTCTCAAACATTGTTCTAACAAATGAAGAATATCCTCTTCATTTCTCCTTGACTGAAATTCTTTGCCAAGTCTCTTTCCAACCAAAAAGAGAGTCTCTACCAACTTCCTCTCTTCTTCATTAGCCATACCTTAATCTGACAAGAGAAGGCTTCACAAACCTCGGAAAATGTGTCAACTTCAAAATTTTTTGAAGTTGAAACTAAACTTTGTTCTGCTTACGGATGTAGTATCAGTCTTCTCTGACTCTCATCTGATAACTGAAATGTTGAAACTCATAGGATGGCAGGAAAACAAGCTTTGATACCACTGAAATATACTCTCTCAATTTTTTGATGTTTAAATAAACATTTACAATGTAACCAAGCACTCGTTAAGGTTAGCATAACCCAAAATGTGCATGAAAGAACTCTAACAAAAAATGCGCCCTAAAACCACTTAAGGAGGAGGGGTGGGCATATGGTCAGAGGATACCTAGGATCTACTAAATCAAATATTACAACGATTACACTGAAAAAGAGAGATTAAATTCGACACCAAGAATGTGCACACAAGATCCTTTAGAAGGCGAGGTGCTAACATATGGTGGAGTAATTGACAAACTGGAATGTAAATAGGCGGTGAACCAGCCATGAGAGATTTCCACACTACCACTTAATCAGTGGGGGGAAAAAGCATTACAATTCAAAACTAATTCATCCGCTGTGGTGGGCATCCACTCAACAGTGGGAATTCTCCACTTGACAGTGGGTGAGAAAGAGAGATACAATGTTTATTCTCCACACTTGCGGTAAATCAGCTAGGGGTTAAAGTGTTTGCATTAGGAAATCACAAGTAATTGCAGTAAGAACAATGACTAGATTAGTGCTACTAAATCTCAACCTTACAATGAAATAAATTTGCAATTTCCATGTGTTACAATGATATAATCAATGCAAACTTCTGAAGAATATTTATTACAATATATAATCTTCTTAATCACCAAGATATAAGCCAAAATATGAATGTTTAACAATCTGATATGCATAAACAACAGACTGAAAATGTCAATCAACAAACATGTAAATCAAATGAAATGCTCATAACTCTCCAAATATACCTCTGAATGGTGTAAAATAAATTGCAAAAGTATTCTAAAAGGTAGGTGCCCAATCTCCAACCCACAAATTGCATTAAAGCTTAGAGAATTATTAGGCATGAATCCCAAGGCAGTCCCAACATGATACGACCTTCTTAAGGGGCAATTTTCTACTTAAAAATTAGAAACAACAAACTAAAATCTGCAAACTTCAAGGTGGGGTTGCCTCAAGCATAGAATCATGATGAACCAATACCCATAATCAAATTAGAATTACCCTTAAAGCTGTTAATGATTTTCACCTACAACCATGATTGAACCAACAACAATAAAATCTGGAAATAACATCCAAATCTTCAACATTGAGGCTTAATGTGCACTTCTGAATAAAGCACACTCTCAATCCATCATCTAGGGAACCATAGTTTCAGGCCTGAAGAGTGGAATAGAATTGCTAAGCTTTCCCTTAGCTGGATTCTGGATTTCAAACCAACAACATAACTTTGCTTTCCAAAATATAACATAATCAACTCTCCACAATGCAGCAATATATAAGTTTCAATGGGAAAATGAAACACTTTGAATTCCAAGAATTTGAATTACTTCAACTTCCCAAGGGACGCCACCTTCAACCATTCAATTTATTGTGAAATAATAAAACATTATTTCCCTTCCCTTTAGGTGTCCATTTCTATTTGCAACAATAAAGCATTTAATAAATCATTAAATACTCAACATGACCCCTTAATGTCGCCTCTTTAAAACAACATGAAGTCACTCCTAGGCATGGGGGAACAACTTACAAACATGAAATTAACTAAGTATAACACTTAGTCCAAGGAGATAACAAAAACCAAAGCCAATATTGAAACTGATGGATTACCACAAATAACATGATGACCTGAACTGAACTACAGATGATGATACTGCCAAGATTAGACTTACTAAAAATAGCCACTGCCAAAAATAGTAAGTTCACTTCAACTCAACAGAAATCCAAACTGATCGGCCACACTGAACTGCAAAAGATTGAGTTGCTGCTAGAGTGATACTGCTATAAATATACTTACAAAAAATAGCATATTGCTATAAATAGTAAGTTTGCCAAAACCACATCTGTATGCCAACTGAGTTGTATCATGACTTACTATAAATAGTAAGTGTCCAGAAAGGATGTCAGACTCAGATGCAAGTTACCCCATCCTGAAGCTCTTCAAAAACCCAGAAAGCTCCACTAGACATGAGTCAGAAAAACACACATGCAAGCCCTCAAAACTGCATCTGAAATCTCCTATAAAATAGAAAACCCTAATTTCCCATTCTGCTTAGCCTACGAGTTTATGGAAATAGGATAAAACCAATTGTAGAGAGTAGGGCTAAATCGGGGACATTACACATCTCCATATTATAACATCAGATAAGTAACCATCAAAGATCATTTATAAAGAACCAAAAAGTACATGTGCAAATTCCCTTTCATGAGGGTACTTCATTACATTGTTACAAGCTTACATCAATGCTTCCTTGATTACAATAGGAAGAATACAAATTGATTACATTCCATGATACAAATGATATATAGGTTCAATACATAACATAAGAAATTATCTCCTCGAGTTGATACAAGATCTTGAATCTACTACATGAGGTACATCCTCCATGCTCATGAACAACAAAAATGGAAACCCAATGGGGGAAAAAGAAGAATCCACCCGACCATGTGGAACCCTAAGGTCCACCCCACATGCTAGAAGATAATAATAAGATGATCTCACTACATCAAGTAGTCAATAAGACAAAATGATAACACAAAGGACTAAACATGGCTCCAACATAACTCAATACAACATGAACATCACATAATAAGACACCACTTACAGAGGCACACCCAAAACAAAAGGGGACATGACTAGGGAATGATAGACTATAGTAGGGAAGAGTGTCATCACATATCTTGCTATGTGTTACCCTGGTAGCTTCTACCGATCCCCGACCCCATACAAACTCATGTGGAATCAACATACCTTTCATGAGGAAAAGGCAGTTGGTCTTGCCATTCCAGGCCTTCTCATCTCATCTCAAGTTTAAATGAGCACTTTATCCATGAGTGAGAAATTCCATTATCTTGATTAACGTGAAAACTACCCAACCCCTTAATTCATTAATTAGGTTATCACTGAATTAAGAAACTTCCAATGAGTTACCCTAGACACCATTTGGGTTTTGGCCCCCATTGAGAGCCACTCCCCCTACTTGCAACCATTAAACCCTACAAATCGAGAAAGTCATTTACCATCTCACTCACATATCTAAATCAAAAGAGAGTATAAACAGTGCAAGGTATGGACAATCTTGCACACAAAACACAATCACATAAAGTTATACATAGTGCAAGGCACTGACCTTCTTGCACACAAATTAAACAACAAACCAAAAATTTTCAAGGTGAAACAACATAAAACCAAACATGCAAAATGTCTCCCTCCTATATGTTGGAAAATAGTCAACGCTTCCCTCGAGATTCGTGACATGGACTAACCACTTCCCATGGATCCGTTAATTCTGACAGTTGTATCAGACATTAATAGGTTGATCTTTTGGTGCAATGACAACTATGGGGCCAACAATTGGTATAAGAGCCAAAGGTTTCGGGTTTGAATCTCCTCGGCTTGCTTTGAGGGGGAGATTGTTGGCAAATGGTCAGCACTCCCCTCGAGATTTGTGACATGGACTAACCACTTCCCGTGGATCCGTTAACTCTGATAGTTGTATTAGACATTAATAGGTCAATATTTTGGTGCAACGGCAACTATGGGGCCAACACTATACCTCTAGAAACCAATCCTTAACCATTGTGCACAAGGACTCCCACTTTTTGAACACTGACCAAGATTCACTTCAAAATCAAAATCCAACATTAAATTCAACACAAGTGATCAATCAAAAATACATCCATGAAGAACATTATTCCACATCTCATTATACTCACATTCTTAGCCACTAATCTACTCAATGAATCATTTATCACACTAACAAATGTACCCATTAACTAATTACATGGTAATTTACATTTTAACTCATAAATAGTTATAAAAGCAATCGACATTTATTACTCAATACAAAGACAATCTAGTTCATATATTTAATCAAATCTTTTAATTATCTACAAATGTATATGTAAGTCACTTATCCCCCCCTTACTCAATTTCCAAATTCTTTTACCTCACATAATCATTTAATTCCCATTTAACCCATATTTCAATTAAAAGACTATTTATCCATATATGAAAGAAATCAAACCTTTCCGATTAACCGAGCTTAAGTAACTCAATTGTCCTATTCCATTACTTAACCTACATATATCCAACATAGCAATTATTTTCACATGGACAAAAATACACTTTATATAACACCGTAACATATACACAATTATACATAAATACATACATATATATATATCATAAACATAAAACTATTTTCATCCTCACAGATCATGATACAACAACATTTAAATACACATATGAACATACATCCATATATATATATAATTCGAGTACCTCCCTTAAATCTCCATCAATATTTACATATAATCATAGAATGCCAATACCATCGAATACAACAAGGAAAGGAAAATTTCATCGATATATATACATTTAAGAATAGAATATCAATACCATTGAATGCAGAAAGGAAATGCAAATTCCATCGACATGTTTACATTTAAGAATAGAATATCAATACCATCGAATAAACAAGATGCTATTGCTACCACTGAATACATAGTAATTTATACATTCTTCAATCATGGGATTAGATGTCGATCTATAGGTAGGAGTTCCATAATATGGAGCCAAAAGTTTTGAATCAAAAATTTGAAAGCATATCAACAGATACATTCAAATTGACTCCCATATTGGAATAAATCCATTAAAATAAAACTATGCTCAGCGGATAATATGAAGTACACCCATTCATAAGCAGAGCAGACAAAAAAGAACTTGCAACAACGACTAAAGGTGAGAGAGGCGCATACAACAATGAGGGGAGTAGGCTATGTTAGATAACTTCCAATCAGCCAAAAGAAACATCAAGCAAATGCATAAAATACGCCATCATCATGGTTGCGAGATATCACTCAGACAAAAAAAGTTGCACCAGGCAAGAATAAATAGGGAGTGCAATAATTCATTTGGAAAAATACACTCAGAAGCAAGAAATTCACAACTACACATTTGTCCTATTTTCTTTCAAAAATGAATTCAAAAGTTGGCATAACAAGGGAAGTGCACTAATCAAAGAGAATAGAGAGATTGATAATTCCGACAAAACTCAATGCAAAAATAAATTGATACTTGGCTAAAATGTGATGGTTTCCAAATCATTATCAATAGCCAAAAGGGCACGAAGTAAAAGAAAATATGCAGGTTGACAATGAAACCTTCAAACAAGAGACAATGGCTGCAAAATTTGCCACAAAGCAACCAACAAGAGGAGAGATAATTTACAAGAAGGCAGTGACTATATTATTTATAGATTAAAATGCATATTCTATAGTTTTAATGCAAAACAAAACAATTGATTATCACATTTTCCAAGCTCATCAAATAACAAGCATGCATATTCAACAAACAAGAGAGGGAGAATTCGTTGGCATTATACAGATAAATGAAACAAGAATAGAGATGAAGCCAGCCTGGATTCCAATGCTACTGAGATGGAAACTGGTGCCAAGATCAATTTCCACCTCAGCAACAATCCACTTCTCCAAGGCCTTAATCAAATCTTTAGTAATTTTCCAAAATCCATTTTTTTTGAAACAATCCATAGAATGCAGTTACTCTACAAGAATTTTCTTCTTAGACCAAGTTCTCTTTTTTGAAAACCCAAAAATCAATCCTCCTCCCCCATATCTCCCCCAAATGATAATTCTTATTATTTTTTCAAAAAGAAGCTCTCAGATTTTTTGAACACAAAAATCAGATAAAAATCTTGCAAAGTAACAAGTTTCCAAACGTTAAGCAGTTTGAAGTCACACATGTGCTCCAAACAATTCTTTTTCTATATTTTTATTGTTTTTACTGTTTAAACATTATTTCCTTCTGTTTAATATTTTATTTTATATTATAATATTTTTTCCCACCTTTTAATTTATTTAAACACAACATTAATAATGAATATATTTATATTTAATTTTTGAAATACTTTTTACTTAGCAATTTAATTTAATAAATTAATTAACCAAGGAAACTCAAATACTATTTATCAATATGGTCTATTTAATAATTTATTTAATTCAATAATTAATCAAACAACATAATTAGAAAATTTAATTTAATAACTAAATATCAATAATAATCAGCTAAGCACAAACAAGCTCAAAACAAGAACAATTGACCATGAACAACATACAAGACCGATGAGGTGACCAACTGGATACTCATCCTCGTCGAGGATGATGGCAAGGGTAGGGGACCGTACGTTATCTCCGTTCAAAAATTTCCATTGGGTTTAAGACACACTCAAACCTGACAATTCAGGTGGAGTCGATGCTTGGTACCTATAATCCTGCATCAAACAGAATGATCGAACAACATATATATATATAAACATACAGTCGGACACACCATGAAAGAAAATCATAGCATAGTAGGGTACTGATGAATGAGTAATGCAACATTTTTCCTCTCACCAAGACACATCAAACACGTAACTACATCAATGTACAAAAACCAGTTACATAGAAACCAACATCGAACAATCACCAAATAAACACATAGTAACCTTGATCAGATAAACACATAAGGATCATAATTAAATTAATCCACATAAACCAATAAGTCCATAAAATTTTCATAGCATATGCATATGCATAAAATAGTAGCGAGGATGTCATCAAAGTATCATCAAGTGTCATCCAGTATCATCAAAGCAGTAAATCCAACATCAACAGAGTGTCATAATGTTTGTCCTAACAGAACAATCCTCAATCTAATGGAGAACGACATGAGGGAAGTACAAATTTCACTAGCCTGTGTGAGTATATTTTTTTTGCATAGTGGATAATGGGTTTCCAATTGTGAACATTGTTTTTGGACAAATAGCTAAGGCTTGATCCATACCTATTGGACAAACAATCGAGGCTTGATCCACCTCTTTTCTCTTCGCATCAATTTTGGCATTGTATGTTTGTGTATCTTGTCTTGCTACTTTATATTAAATATTCATGTGTGTCCCTTTGTGCTTATGTTGGTTTGCCATGGGATCTTGATCCTAGGGGCTTGACCACCTCCTTGATCTTTGTCATCCTATCTTACTAACATTTGTGCACTTGGAACCCTCTTGATGCTTTTTTTGTCTACTTTAGTGTGAGTTTGAGTGTAGGGCTCATCCTCTAACTAAAGTGGGGGCTAAATGTAATGTCGTAAATGTACACCTTTACATTTTCACACTGTGTTAGGGTCCCTTAATTAATTGGACTTAATTAAGCCTCTAATTGGCCCAATTATGCATTTAAAAGCCTAATTAATCCTATTTTCTAAAAGGGAAACTTGTATTAAACAATTGCAAACTTTAATTAAATTGCCTTGAAATTGGTGTGTCCCAGGTTTGAGGCCTAGGACCCATTCGCTTAAGGGCGAATGGGCCCCCCTTAAGTTTAGGACCCCAATTTTTAATATGTTTTTGGTGGCATTTTAAAGTCCTAGGTTCAAGTTTTAGATGTTGTCTTTCGGGATTTAATTTTTGAGAAATAAGAAAATTGCATATAAATACAAGGTATTTTTTATCAATTCAAATCCTAGAAGCAATCTAGAATTTTCATGAGAGAAAAAAGGATAGCAATGATCATTGTCAAAGGTGAACTCAAGAGAATATTTCTCAGTCATTTATTGCAACACTCAAAATCTCAAGCATCATGTCGAAGTTATCTTCATTCATGCATGTTTTTGGAGGTGATGTAGGTTTCAAGCATTCAAGTCAAGGTTCAAGCATCATGATCAACATCCAATAAATCCATTTCATGCAAGATCAAGACCTTGGAGAGATGTGTTAAATTTTAATCCTCTAAGGATCTCCATTCAAGGGTTTGGTGAGTTGCAACAAGCTAGTGTTCATTCATCATTCCTTCCATTCATGTTTCATTTCATTTCAAGGTTTAATTACCAAAATGGGGTTTGACCAAGGCAAACCCCCATTCACCAAAAACATTTTTTTTTCCCTTTCTTTGTGTTTGTAGATTTTCAAGTGAAGAAGGATTGAAGATTGATCAAAAGAGAAATTTTAAAAAGTTGTCAAACCACGAAAATTCAATTGTATAATTTAATTCCAACTTTTCGACTGTGAAATATGGAGGAATTAGGAGTACAAATCCAAGAGCAAAGGACTATGAAAATAGATTTTGGATCCCTGTAGCAAGACCCATTTGCCCTAGGGTGAATCTGTCCCAGGAGGACACTCAACATAGGGTTTTGGTGACAGGTGCATAAAATCCTAACCTTCTCAGATCTGCTAGAAGTTTTTTGATTTTTTTTTTCTATTATGCTTTAAATTGATGATTCAAGTTTTGCATTGTACAATTGAGTTCATTTACTATTTTTTAGTTTTTCTCCCCAAAGTGTTTTTTAGGCAAATTTTACCCCATCTTGTCATAGTAAGATCTCCAATTGGGTTGAATCACCTAGGGTTGAAAGTCAATCCTACCATTGGGGGATCTCATTTCCTAATGAAATAGAAGAAAGATAAGTTCATTTCCCCCCATTTTACCCCTTCTATTTTTAGTAAATTATTGGTGAACCCTAATTTTAAGGAATCTATTTTTCTATGTTTCAGTAATTACAAGCATGAATAGATGAGTGAGGTTACAGTCTCATGGAAATTATGATAATACTATGTAGAATTATGATTTCTACCCTCAAATATAGTTAGAAATTAGTAAGGACTTTACAAGACTAAATGATGTGTTTACTATGCTAATAGTAAGAGAGATAAATGAGAACACTAAGCTTATAATTTGACCTAAAATAGAAAATCTCATCACTCAATTTGGGAGTTATTTTATCCAATACTCAAGGTTCACCTATATCAAAATTGGAGGATTTTCTCACTATGTAAGTGACCACCTCATTCTCATCAAGGTACATGCAAACAAATGGAATTTTTTTATACAAATATAAAGAAATGAAAAGAAGGATAACCCTTCCCCTTAAACTTGATTTATGATACTTTTCAATCATCCTTAAATTCTTAAAACATCAAGAGATCTTTGAAAAAGGTCATATTACACTTCTACGAGATAGGATTCCTCTTCAATAGCAATAACTATGTTAGAGATCACTTGTGTCTTGGACTAGGAAAAAATAATTTACCCCATTTGGAAATTTATTGGGAAGATTGTAAGAATTATTTTAAATTTATAAGATAATATTGAATAAGGTTAATGGTTGAACTAGTCAAATCCTTTAATCTAGGATGGGATTGAAAATATGTTGAATGCGATGTCTTAGATATATTAGATCAGGTCTATAATTCTACTATCCAAATACAATCACATGTAACCACTAATTAGGATAATAAATAAATTATTGATATATGAGAAAGTACACTCTATATGATACAAAAAATAGATATATGATTAAATTCAAACATCATGTAATGCACTAGCACTGGGCTACCTATAAAGAATAGCACAAAAAGGAGGAAAAAGAATAGTGGATCTTCTTCTGATCAACCTAATGCATTTGTATACTCCAATGGATATAGAGCTACCACAACTAGGAGAGGTGATAAAGAAGATAATAAAAAGGTAACATGGATAAATAATACATGTGGAGGAGGGAGCATAAAGCTAAAAAATAAAGTTAATGTAAAGAGCTCATCAACCCAAGTTGTGGAAGGGAAATTTCAGGTCTGTATTGATAAGAAACCACAACCCATATTCCTTTACTTATCCCCTCCACCATCTCCCTTTCCTCTACCATCTCCTTCTCAACCACCTCTCCTCCACCACCACCACCACCACCAACTACCACAGTTGTTGATACTATCCCTAAGACTACCCTTCCTCACATTATAATTTACTCTTGTTCCAACCCCAATTCTCAATTAGTACCATCCTCTACACCTTGGTTAAAAGACATTATTACAAATAAAATAAATCTTACTCAATTAATTGATCCTAGTTTTGATGCAATAACAAATATGCTATAAATGACACCTCAACCAAAGAGGCTCATACTACTTCTAGATTGATGATGGACTATTACTTTGGAGATAAATATTTAGAGATGGTGGACCCTACAATATATAATAACGAAGAGGAAATTATAGAGGCTAATGATAGATTCTCCTAAGTTGATCTTTTCCCAACCATAATGAGAGTGACATTCATAACTTTCAATGTTGGCAACAAAGCTAGTAGAGAGAATAGAGAGAGAGAAGGAGAAAATAACACAATTGGAAGAGTAGATCCATGCTTTGAATTCCTACATCATATCTAGTTTTCTTGTGTCTTATCAACATCTAACCATATCATCAACTTCTACTATATTAGATATGGGAGATATGAACAAAGAACTATTAAAAAGTTAGCAAATATCAAGCATGTTGTAGAGTAGTCAAATCTTGGGTGGAATAGGTCATTTTATATGGACATCTATATTGAAGAAGCCAAAAAATTAAGTGAAAATTTTGAAGTGAATAAAAGGGATGTAAAAATGGAACTAGAAGCTAAGATGAAGGAAGAAATTGTGTAGTTATTGATAATTAGAGATCACAAGGAAATGGAGAAAATTGATGTATAGATCTGATTTTTTAAAAAATATTCAATGATTATAAATAAAATGAATCTATTTCATGGTTCAAAGGGGTTGAATAGAATTGATTGGTTTTAAAGTATTCAACATTAAAATTTGAAATTTTGACATCTAGGCTAATTTCTTATCTCTTGATTCTGATCTACTTAGAGAAGATGAAATTAGGCTGGCTAATTTTCTTACCATAAATAAAATTCAAAGAGATGATTGTAGAAGAAATTTTCAAAAAGGATGTTGTTGATGATAATATTTGAAACATAGAAAAATAGGTTTGTCAAAATGAATTGATAACAATGCACCTATTTCTCTAATTTCATTCAATATGCAAGCTATAGAGGACAAATTTGAAAACTAACAGAACTATCTATCAAAATGCAGATCTGGAAAGGTGAGAATGATGTGTACCTATCACCAAATATTCTTTTTCAAACCTCATTGAGGACTTATTCGCCCTATGGTGAATGGGTCCTGACTAGGGCTCTTGGAAAATGGTTTCTAGGTTCTCGTTTACTAGGTCTGCACTCCCAGATTCCAAGTGTTCACTATCAAAAATTCGAAAATAAAATTTGTGGACCAGTTTTCGTGATTTGACAACTTTTATTGTAACTTAGACAACTTTTGCAAATTTCTTCAAATTTTCTCTTCAAATGATCTTTAACCTAAAATTTGCAATCACACATCAAAGAGAGAAAAATGTTGTTTGTTAGGGAATGGGGGTTTGCCTTGGTCAAACCCCGTTTTGGTAATCAAACCTTATAATGAAATGAAACATGAAAGAATGAATGATGAATGAACAATAATGTCACAACTCAACAAACCCTATTTGAAACCTTGGATGAAAAATCTACAAACTAGCATGAAGTGGCCTCAATGGATGTAGATCTGGATCATGAAACTTGATTTGAAACAATGTATTTGATACATGCTTGAATTGATCTTGAACACTACATCACCATATTAGCTCAAACAATGTGCATGATCTGCAATAAATCTTTGACATGATGATTGAATCTTGATTTCTACAATAATCTTCTACAAATGCGCCCTTGAAATGCATTGAAAATTCTCTTGAATGCTCTCTTGATTATAAAATTTTCTATAAGGACACTCTCATCAAAATTGCTAGGATCTTAGGATGAAACATAGTGAAATAACCTTATATTTATATGTATCTTAAGATTAATTCCCGAAATTCAAATATCATAAGCTGACATTAAATTATAGATTTGAAATCATTAAAATACCACCAAAAACAGATTTCAAAGAGGGGTCCTAGGTCTAAGTGAGGACCCATTCACCATAGGTGAATGGGTCCTAGGCCACTTACCTAGGACACACATCGTAAAGTGTTAAACCTTGTGTAAAAATAGGGTCCTAGAACTAGGTGAGGACCCATTCTCCCTATGGCGAATGGGTCCTAAGTCACTTACCTAGGACACACATCTTCCAAAGTTAAGTGTTGTGAAATGGCATTTATGAAT
The DNA here is from genome assembly GCA_007115665.2 of Sequoiadendron giganteum. Classification (NCBI taxonomy): domain Eukaryota; kingdom Viridiplantae; phylum Streptophyta; class Pinopsida; order Cupressales; family Cupressaceae; genus Sequoiadendron; species Sequoiadendron giganteum. The sequence continues at coordinate 251,708,002 of CM021102.1, read as the reverse complement.
GTTGTGTTTTATCCCTCAGAATTTGTATTTAATTAGGCTTGGATTTGAATTAAAGGGGCCAATTAAGGAAAATTAACCTCAATCAATTAATAAAGCCATAGATTAGTGTGAAAGTGTAAAGGTACACCTTACAACTCCCTAAATAAGGCACAATTAAGTCCATTTTATTAAAAGGGCCCTAAAATTAATGTGAATATGAAAAACATATAACACTAAATTAAGGCATCATTAAGCTCATTTTATTATTAATTATTTCCAAATTAAGTGTGAAAAAGGGATACTTTTTCCTACACTACAATATTATGAGAAAACTAAGTACTATATCCTCTTCTTTAATAACCTTTCGAGAAGATATTTCATTCTTGTATTAAATAATTAAGGAGATAAGTGAGGCATTATTGACTTGGAAACTTGTTGGTAAGTAAATTGACACTTGAAATGATACATGAATTGCCCAATGGAAAGTGCCAAAAATGATCCAAAAATTGTAGAGATTTCTTGTGAAAGAGTAATCTTCCTTTGCATTTGATAGGGGCATCTCCCTCGTATGATCTTATTTTCATTTTAAATGGAAATGAAAAGAAACTTAAATAAATACATTACAAATATCAAAGACTATGCATAGAAACTTCATAATTATTTTTTAGATTTTAAAATGATAACACATTCAAATTGAGATACCAAGAAATGAATATGTTCAAATATGATTCATTGAAGAATGGCTATTCACATTCACAAATAAGATTTAGGATCACAAAGGTTATCACCAAATTAACATACACAAAAATTAATGATAACACATAAAAAACGCCATGAATGCATCTTCAAGAATGATTTCTATTACTTCGTAGAATTGCACAATTCCAAAATCCCCTTATGCAAATTTGTGAAAATATCAAAAAGTCCCTTTAAAATAACATAAGTCTTCAATATATAGGCTTTACCTGGTAACTAACTCATAACCAACTTATAACTACCCAAGTAACTACATTTTACAATATTTGAGAGAAATAAAGATAAATTTATTAAGTTAGAAATCTCTCAACTTTTGCAAAAAGAAGGCTTATTTTCTAACCTTTCATAATTATGAGATACAAAAGTCACTTTTACAAAAAGATATCACTTGAACATAATAAGTGACTTAACACTTAGAAAATTAATAAAAACATGTGCAATTGGAGTTATTGAGAAACTCATTTTCTTCCATCTACATCAACTCAGATGCCTTCTGTAGAGGTCTTGTGGGCTACAAGTTACTTATGATGGGAATATTTTTCTCTAAGTATTTTGAAGATATTGATAGCCTGGGCTAGGATCTTGTTCCTAGGAACAATCACATTGCTCATTCTTAACTTTTAGATAAACCATGATTTTTCTGAAGCTCTTCCAAACTTTGGAAATAATCAAGTGGGTAACCATCACACATACTAAGAATGACATAAATGCTACTTAATCTCTTCATCGCCTCCACACCAAAGACTTTTTTGTTGAATAATTCAACATTGATCATATCTTTGAATTTATTCTTGATAATCTAAATATCTAGATTTTGAATTCCAACTTCTTTCATTGTATCAATGTTGAGTGATAGGAGGTCATTTTGCGCCTTTGTCTTTATTTGTTCACAAGTCACTAAAAGCTTCTCCTACTCTATCAAAATTTGATTGATTTTTATAAGTTTCTCTTCCACACTCTACGACCACATGTTAGATCTATTCTCCTGAATGTTTGACAAAATCCTTTCAAGGATCAAGATATCAACACTCATTTGATTCATCTCTTGGAGATCTTTTAGAATTCCCCGTCATATTGCCATATCCCGTCTCATTATTTTTTAGTTCTTTGGTAACCTCTTCCCTCTGAAAATTTTCCTTGTTGAAAAATTATTTAGTTTTCTTGATGAATTCCAAAGCTTCTGCTTTCATCTGATCTACCCATATCTCGATCACCTTTCATATGATTGATATTTCTGTACACCTTCTATAACTCCTTTCTCAACGATTCCTTCAAAAACAAGTATTGCAAAAATGGGGGCCAAATCTATGGGTAAGGTGGATGTATCATAATAGACCTAAAGATAAGAGGTCAAAATTTGCACCTGTTGCTTGAGTTGATCTTTCATTTGCTTCTCCTTTTCCATCCTTTGAATCACCTTGGTTGTAGACACCTAGATAAAAATGTGAATATTACATGCATGTGTCAAAGGGCCAAGATCTACCTTAGTGATATTAAAATCAGTTTCAATAGCTTCATCCACATTTTTTTTTGAAATTGGCTGAGCCACTTCAACACACATATTCTCAAAAGAAGAATCGACTGCCAACCTTGATGCGACTTTGGTATTTCTTGCTTTGGTAGACCTCTTAATTAGATTGGCAATTGTATCGAACTCAAAAATTACTAACTAAGAGTCACTTCTCTTATTTTCTAAGCTCTATTGTAACCATGAAGCAACAAGATTCTGTGAAGAACTTGGGATATTTGAGGCCGATGGGTCAAAAGATGCAGGCAGATTGGAGACAACTAGGAATGGAGTATCCTCCAAAATCACATCAAAAATTGACAAAGATGAAGGCTCCAAAACAAGAGGAGAATAAGATTCATTATGATGAGGAGAAATGATGAGAATAGAAGGAGAAACAATTATGATTTGATCCTCACCACTAGGATAAGCTTAAGAATCCATAAGCTCTTGCTCTTTAGTTTCTTCCTGTATAGTATTCAATGCCCTCTCTTTTGGATTTGATATTTTATTTATAATATTCGGGTCATCTCCACATATTATTTTGAGATTGATCTTCTTTGAAGGATCTTCATCATTACCACCTCCATGCACACTTTTCTAAGAACTAGAGAGCATAGTAGAATCTTGGGATAGAGAAGAAGAAGCTTCTTGTTTATCGCCTTTTCTCCTTGATCAATCATCTTTTCTTGAAGGCCTTGTGGTTGTGGCTTCGATGATTTTCCTCCTAACCCATTGTTTTGATCTCTTGAGGATATGAGTAGTTTTTTCTTCAATGTACCTGACTTCTTTTTCCACCCAAACAATATGTGGCAGGGATTGAACTTGAATCTTTTCAAAGTATATGGGATCAACTAAATTTTTTTCATCATCTTCAATTCCTTATACATCCCAACCAAGCTTGAAATCCTTGATTTTATTCAAAGTAAACCTCATCTAATCTATTTTGCAAAATTTATAGTCATCCTCATAATCTTCCCAAAAATCTTTAATTTGAGGGAAATGATTAAAAATTGGACTAAAATCCAAGTTACCCTTGACAAAGTTTTTACTATCAAATGAGATCCTCATGGTATGAAGGTAAATTTTTAACTTTGCCAATGATCGCTCAATATTTTGAGCATCAGAAGAGGATTTACATCTATAATGACCTAGCTAATAGGAAATGAAATTCCTAATTTCCTCATCTCTTTACACCTTTTGTTGACCATTCCAATTTGTCTATAGAGCTCAATCAAGATGAGCTTATAACCAACATACCTAGGTATCTTGTACGGATATCCATCAAACCCCCCTATCCGGATGTATGTAAAATTTACAAAATGGATGTAATAGCTACCATATTTCTTGATGAGAATGGTTGCTTATGGTGAGATCCTAAGTCTTGTATTCCTCTGAAGTGTCCTGATTATTGGCATAGTAAATGCATCATTCACTCTCTTGAAATGAATATAGCTTTGATCCAACTGGAGCTATGTGTAATAGTTATAAATTTGAGTTGTGTTACAATATACCCTTCGTGTTGAGGCTTGGCCATGTCTACTGGAGATCACATAAAAGAGACAAGATGCCATATAGAAATAATTATTCTCTTTGAAACAAGTCAACTAATTATGTAGGTTGTCATTGATAATCCCTGGACTCAATCAATAAAATGGTTTCATAAACATATGATGATTATAAACAAGAACATCCATTTTTTAAAATCTTTTGAATCTTCATTCCCCATCAACCTACGAAGCAAAACAATAATATTCAAAATTTTGTCAATCAAGATCGATCTTTGTAGAACCTTCAAAAATTGGGAATTTCCTCCCTAGGGAACTTGTAACCAATTCCTTGCTATAGTGTTGAGACATTCATACTTCTTGGCGAAGTGTGCTTCTGCAATCCCTTTGTCTATATTTGCAAACTGGTCTCTAAGATGTAACCTAAGAACAATCCTGATCAAAATACTATCCAGTTTAGCCAAAAGCTTATCATCAACAATCTTAATCTCCCTTGTTTCTTGATTGTAACCTTTCATACATTTTAAAACCAACTCCAGACATTGAGTTGATATTGGGAAGCCAACAACATGAGCTAATCCACTTTCAAAAGCTCTCTGAGACATAGGCAATCTCTTCCCCTCTTCCATGGTTTTCCAGAAACCTTGCAAACTAATATGACCTAGCTTTGTATCTATGATTTCAAGAATGGTGCTTTCCAAGACTTACATGAACTTGTACCTTTGATATTTATACTTCATAATTGTAGACTAGGTTGATGCCATCTGATCAATTCTCCTTATTTCAATGCTTTCTGCAAGAGCTCATGTGCCTGGATTATAACTTCATATTTACACACATGTTCATTAGAGTATCTATAACTGCAACATCCACCAAAAATCTACTCCACTACACCTTAATGGATGAGATGGTATCCAATTGGAGGCAACTATCAAACAATTCACATACCATTTCTATGTTTTTATTTTCTATTTTGTATGCATATTTACGAGATTAGTTCCTATGCCTTGTTTCTTCTTTGTCTATTCCTACATATATGGAATAATTTTATTATGACACTTACAACTACAACATCAGATAAAATCAACCTCCAATGTTGCAAAGGGCATGTTTATAACATAGTGCAAATGTTAAGCCACATATGCAAATGCTTAATCATTACACGACATTTCTTCCAAAGTTAATACGTGACCCAAGAATAAGCATTTAAATGTGTAATGGGAAATAAATTCTAGACATTTAGATGCTTAGTCTACCATAAATGTGTCACACTTTTCAAAAGAATTAGTAGATTCTAGAGTAAATCTTTAATAGTCAGAGGTAGATGACAAGATAGCTATTAGGAAAGAATCTTGTCTACAAAAGCATGAGCATGGACAATACCCTCAAAGTGCAAGGCAGCCATTGTGGGCTTTCCCTTGACAATATGTAGGCCCTGGTTATCAACCATAAACTATAGAAGACTCCCAAATTTCAAATGTTCGTTATTATATTCAACAAATTATGGAGACATACTTGCTACAATCACTAAGGGAGCATCTATTATACCAATTGTTCTATCTTCTTTTGAATCCAAAACAATCTTGATTTATTTTGGCATGGATGCTGGCAATGGATGGTCGCACCCTATTCCAAAGTTCCAGAGAATGATGGTGTATGGAATTTGGATTTAAGCCCGCAAATTACATTTGATTGAAAGTTTATGAAGCCTAAATTAACAAATCCATTTGTGCATATCTTTATAGCTACATAGGCATGACCTTGTAATGTTGCATGTGCGAGCCTTAAAAGCAATCGTACCTTTTCAACAAATGCATTTTTTGCATATCTTGCTATCCTTGCATTCAACGGGATGATATATCTTTGAAATATTATATAATTTTTCACGTGCTTTGTCTATGTTTCCACATTTTGCATAGATGTCGACCAGAGTAACTGTGCACAAAATGCTCTTCCAATGTCGCATTGATGGAAGTCCATGCGTTGTTCCATAGCTCCCATTTTAGCACAGGCAGGGAGGATTCTAATAAGGGTTGCAGAATTTGGCTTTACACCTGCTAAACACATTTGCTTGAAATTTCCTTAACCTTGGGTTCATAAACAAATCTGTATTCCAACTTTGTACTTCGCATGGTGTGTGGATATGGGGAGGCGTGAGCTGAAGATAGAGGGAGGAACATATATGCTAATTTTATTTGTTTTATTTTCCTAATTTATCCTCCTCATTAATTACTTGTTATATTAAAATAAGTAAGTAATCAGATTTAAACCTTGGGATTTAATCCATGAAGATGCAAAAAAACCATCGACACATCAATTGGAAACTTGTTTGCCCAGTGAGCCCATTGACAAAAAAATTGGCATAACTTTTGATTGACTTCAAATTCTCCAAAACAACAATATGATGAACCCCTTAGGTACCCAGACAAGTCACTTTGTTGAAGCAGTTGCAACCTACAATGGACTGAAATTGGCCCATTCCCAATGGTTTAAGAAGGTGTGGATTGAAGGTGACTCTATGAATATCATTAATTGTATTAAAGAGGTTCATAGCCCTAGTTGGACAATTGAAAATATAATAAGGGACTCGATAAATATTTTGAAGTCCTTTGAAGAGTGCCACATATCCCATATTTATAGGGATGGCAATAAGCTTGGTGATTATTTTGTGAAATCTTTGATGCAAAGATGGGACTCCCATGACCCCCTTCCCCTCGCTATTAAGGACATTATTAAACATGAAAGTTAGCAAAGTTAAGGTGGATCCTTCTCTAATGGATATTATTAAATTAGTCACTTCAAAGTGACTTTCACATAGATTCTAGGCAATTTTTTGGGTCGTTTTCTTCTCTATTTGTGGTAGGGTTTGGGCAATATTTTGGGCCCTTTTCTTTTCTATTTGTGGTGGGGTTTTCTCAGTTTCAGTCTGTTATTTCTTTGTTTCGATGTTCCTTTAATCATGGGTGGCGATAGGAGGTGTATCAAGCCGATTTATTGCGAAGGGAAAATGAGTAATGGTCAGGTCTAGAAAATCTTGGTGGAAGGAGGGGTTACTCCTTATTTAGAGAAGCTTTGTGGCTTTAATCCGCAGGTTACCAAGGTTTTTTTTTAAAGTTGGAAGAACCACATTGTGTTCGTTTATGGTAATGATATGGAGATCTCAGAGGATTTAATTGGGAAAATTTCTAGGTTGTCCAGGAAGGGTAGAAAGATTTTCAAAGATAGAAAGACATCGGAGGCAGAAATAAACAAATTCTTTAAGGATGAGAGAGATAAATTGACCAAAGTTTCCTCAAGAGGATATGATAGGAACTCTATCAAGCCAATTTGGGCCGACATAGCTAAGGTGATTATGTGGTATTTTACTCTTGATGGTAGGTTTACTTCTCTATTTGGTTACCACTTTATCTTGTTAAACCACTTTTGCCATAAACAAACGGTTCCTTTCCATTTTATTTGCTTGCTTCTCTTGAATATGATATTAGAGAACATAGGAAAAATTCTAAGCTTCCTTTTCTTCATGAAGGTCTGATTTTGTTAATTATGAAGTATGCAAAATCATTGTCTATCTTGCTAAGCCTATTAAGGCTTCAAAAAATTGTAAGATTTATCGCCCATATCGAGTGCACAACTCGGATATGTCCATTGATACTGAAGATAAAATGGAGGATGAAGAGTGGATTGTGGAGGAGGGTGATGGGGACTATAAAAAATTATTCAAAACTCCCTCCAAGGAAAAAAATAAAACTAAAAAGACCTCTAAGAAATATAATAAATCCAAAATATCATGGACGGGGGTTCCCTTATTGGGGATTGTGATATAGAGACAAATTTGCATTCTACTGCTGATAACAAGAAGAAGATAAAACCCTATAAGGGGGTTGATAAGGACAACTTGGCAAGGAAGATACAAGTTGTGAGAAAGGGAATAAGAAGACCTCTCTTGGAAAGGGGAAGGAGAGAGACAAGTCTAAAGGCAAAGAGAAAATGAAAGATTCTGAAAAAAACCCAGGAGAGAGGTAAGTCTAAAGGCAAAGAGAAATTGGGTGAATTTGGTAAAAACCAACATATTGATTTGTCTCATGAAGGCTAGGGTCCTCCTCCATATGAGTTCTATGAGGATTTTAATGTTTTCAAAACCAATTAGGAGGAATTTTATAATGTGCTTGGTCTGGCTAAGGAGGGTGTTGCGAGCCAATTTAAACTGTTCAAGTGATTTTTTCTAGAAATGAACCAGATTAATGCAAATTTATGGTCTCTTCAGAACAAAATGGGCAAGAAGGATGGGATTGAGGATTTATCTAGGAACAAAGTTGAGAACAATAAGATGTTATCTATCCTGGAAGAAGTGGCTAAGGATGTTAGCCTGATGAAGAATGATTATGAGATTTGTATCAAGGTTTTCGAGGATAAAATTCAAAATGTTCATCAAAATCTAGAGAAGGTTGTGAAGGTTATCAAACTACTCTTGAGAACAATGTTGATGGGCTTTGCATTATTAATGAAAAGGTTAAGAATTTGAAGGATGAGGATCTAATGGGGATGTCCAAGGATGGTGATGATTTTGATGAGTTTGTGGTTAAAGGTAAATAGGGTACTTCTTATGTGTTGAATGCATAAGACAAATGCGAGGGGGGTGAATCATTTGTACCTTAAAACTTCAAAACCCTCACAAATATTCAGATCCACAATAATCCAATTAACCCTTAATTTGTTAGAATGATTTATCATGGAAGAAAATAACATAAACTAAATCAAATCAACACTATGCACAAAGAGAGACCAAATTTACGTGGAAAACCCAAGATGGGAAAAACCATGGCAATGTTTAACTCATAATATAAAGTAATATCAACACCAAATACAATAGGGCTCACTGTTGGAGGGCTCATTACCCAAAAGACGAAAGGATCACTGCCAGAATAGAAAAGAAGATAGAGAAGAGTGTTACAATGAGAAATATTCTCAAAGCAATAGAAAAATCCACCACAACATCATCAAAACCTTCTCAATATTTTTGAAGAATTGTAGACACCTTCTACTCACTGCATTCAGTAATCTAACACATGAAATCTCCCATTGCTCTTTAAAAATTTGTACCCTAAAGCTTTGCAATTGACATCACTCACATCATACTCATCTATCTTATCATCCCTCAACATATCAACTCATATTTATATCCTATTCAATCTTGAAAACATTCTCCAAGGCCGTCTATGAACCTCAACTGTGTGAATTCAAATTAGTTCAACACCAAAACATTCCCATGGTGAAAGGAATGAAGGCGGACCACAACAAACCTTAGCTACGACCTAAATCCACTCATACATGCCACACCGCACTTTCATAAATTTCAAATCAACTTCACAAGTAGTGTAAACACCCAAGGTTGACTGAACCCATGTTAACACCATTAAAACTTAAGTACCCACTTCCTCAAATACAAAGATGAATCGCGTACACCACGTAACATTTGAACACAATCTAGAATATTCCACAAACATCCTAAAATCTAACAAGTTCCTTTGCATCAACTTTCACTTGAAGAATGTACACACCCAGTACTCTCAACAAATTCTACCACACACTGCAACTCAAGAGACTGACTTCCAAGGCACCAAACCATGAAAAAATTCCTCTAAAGAAAGATACACATACTATCAACACCTTTCCAAATCCACAAGATCTGAAACCACTCTACAAATAAATGTGGAGCAAGAATATTTATCTCAGACACCTCTACAATATATAGTTCACACACTGGTGAACACACCTTCTTTTGCATAGTAATCCAACACACCAAATTTTGAATGCAACATCTCTAAACACCTCTGATCAACATATACAAACCACACAAGAAGATCTTCAACCCAAAAGAACTGTGGAGAAAAACCAGAACACTACTCTGCAACCTAGAACACATTGCAACACAATGTTTCCTCTTTTTACTCATTTTATCAAAAGCACTTGGAAACCAAGCACCAAAAACACATCATCAACGTATTCAATACTTCCTCATTACCACCAAGCCAACTGCAACATAGAAACTCAATCATACATCCATAAAAAAAAGCTTATCAAAGCAACACTAGAGGTTGACACCTATAGCTTACTAATGACAACATAATACAACTAATCAAAGAATAATTAGGGACAACACCAAATCAATACCAATTGCACATCCTTGCAACAAAATCCTTCTCATATAGTTGACACCAATGACAACACAAGCTTGTTGACATCAATGACAACACCAATCTACTCATACTTGCAACAATCTCCCCCTTTGTCATTGATGGCAACACATAATGTGAAAAAACATCAAGAAAAGGCACCACATCTCTCACATCTTTGCTCCATACCTTTTTCCTTTTCTCTTTTCTCCCCCTTGCACAACTAACTTATTACGCTCTCTCCCCCTTTGATAACTTTTTTTCTAGCAGCTTATCTTTTTCACATCTCATTCTCCCTTAGATATTTTTTCACATTACTCTCTCCCCCTTTGACACCAATGGAAGGTTGTATTTTTCCAATTAGTCCATAAGGATCAGACACCCATATTCCAAGGCCATACAAACCCGTTACATGAAATACTGTGAATTCGAAACAAGCTGCTCTTGAGAGGAATAAATGAATTCCAAAAATCTTAGGAAAATCTAAAGAAGGTTTTCTTATATGATAATCACATAATACATCTAGATCCCAATATACCCAAAGCCAGATAGTTGCTAAAAAGCACAATCCAGAAAACACAATATGTGCTCCGACCACACCTTCATAACTCCAAATACCTAGATTAGATACAGTTTCTTCGGTTATACTCCATCCACCCCATGAATCCTTTATTCCTATTTGCATCATTCATTCTCCCTTTGGCATTAATCATATTGTTCACCACTTCTCTGCAACTTTCTTTCCTTAACTGCTTTGCATACTCCCCCTTAAGAGAACACACCAAACTAAATCAATCAAAAACCATTGTATAATGACAACATTCACTCATCCTAACTGCAACAACCAAAAATGCCACTACCTACTCCCCTTGAGAGGTAGCCACCAACATCAGTCTAGACTAAAGAATGAATCTTGAGATCTAATGGACTGATGCATCCCCTTATTCATCTAGTTTAAAGAAAGATGGGAAATAACCCCCAAATTCTCCTAGAGATACTCAAAAGTATCCTTAGGAAGAGCCTTAATGAATATATCAACAGCTTGATCCTTTATAGGAATATATTCAAGCTTCACTTCATTCTCTACAACTTTCTCTCTCAAAAAGTGATATCAGATTGAGATATGTTTTGTCCTTGAATGTATTACTAGATTCTTTGAAATATTGATAGCACTTGTATTATCACAAAAGATAGAAATTGGTTCATCATATACCTCCTTGATATCCTTCAATATTTTCCTCATCCACAACACTTGTGTGCAACAAGATGCTACTGCAATGTATTCTGCCTCTATAGTAGATAAAGATACTGAATCTTGTTTCTTTTTTAGCCATGCCACTAATCTACATCCAAGAAATAATGTACCACCACTTGTAATTTTCCTATCATCTACACAACCAACTCAATTTTCATTTGTGTAAGCACTCAGAGTAAAATTAGTATCCTTTGGATACCATAAACCATAATCTGGAGTGCCCTTCAAGTATCTGAATATCCTCTTCACTGCTACAACATGTGACTCTCTAGGATCTTCCTGAAATCTAGCCACAAGATAAACTACATGCATGATATCCGATCTAGTAGCAGTTATATACAACAACCCTCCAATCATTGATTTATTCTTTCTCTGATCGGCCTTAGGAGATTCATCATCCTTGCTCATCTTGTAACCAATAACCATAGGGGTATATACTAGTTTAGAATCTTCCATTCCAAACTTCTTCAACATTTCCTTGATATACTTTGATTGTGAAATGAAAATACCTTTATCTGTTTGATTAATTTGTAGCCCAAGGAAGAAATTCATATCCCCAAACATAAAAATTCCAAACTCTTTCTACATCTCTTCTACAAACTTCTTACACATAACTTCATTTCCTCCAAAAATTATGTCATCAATATATACAACCGCAATCAAGATTTGATCCTTTTCAACTTTGAAGTAAAGATTACTATCTGCGGTACCTTTATTGAATCCTTGTTGTAGCAAGTACCTATCCAACCTTGCATATTGAGATCTAGGAGCTTTCTTCAATTCATATAATTCCTTTTTCAATCTTCAAACCATATTTGATTTATCTGATAACTAAAATCCTTTCGGTTGTTCTATGTATACTTCTGTCAATTCTCTATTCAAGAAAGTAGACTTCACATCCATCTGATATATTTTGAAATTCTTATGTGTTGCAAAAGCCAAAAAAATTATGATAGCTTCCATTCTTTCCACTAGAGCAAATGCCTCCTCAAAGTATATTCCTTCTACTTGTGAGTAACCTTTACATACAAGCTTTGCCTTGTTTCTTACCACTTCTCCATTCTCATTTAGTTTGTTTGTAAATACCCAGTTGGTTCCAATTACATTATTTTTTTCTAGTCTTGGGACAAGTTCCCAAGTCTGATTCTTCTCAATCTGCATTAATTCTTCTTCCATTGCCTTGATCCAATACTCATCCTTGCATGCTTCAATCACTATTTTTGGTTCAACTTTAGAAAGTAAAAAAATATTTACTTGTTCTTCAAAAGATTTTATTCTTGTTAGTACACCTTTTCTCTTATCACCAATGATCTACTCTTCAGAATGATTCTTCTATACATACTTAGGATTTTTAAGAATCTTTTTTTGGATCTTCTTCCTCTTCAATCTGCACTTCTTTTTCCTTAACTTTTTATTCTTCTCTGCAGTAGATTCATTTGATTCATATCCATCAATTACCAAAATTATTTTGTATGTCTTCATCAACCTTGACACTTGCACTCTTAATATTCTTTCTTAGCCTCTTGTTGTAGCATTGGTAAGCTTTTCTTTTAGTATAATATCCAAGGAAGATACCTTCATTAGATCTTGCATCAAACTTTCCTAATTTTTCTTCATCTCTTCTGATATAGAATTTGCTTCCAAACACTGAAGTATTTGACAGTAGGAATCCTTCCATACCATAGGTGATAAGGAGTCTTTGTGTTTTTTTCTCTTGCTTGCACTCTATTAAGTATATAAACAACAATATGAATTGCTTCTCTCTAGTAGACTTCTTGTATATTTTCTTCTTTCATCATTGTCCTTGCAGCTTCTCGAACAATAATATTCTTTCTTTCAATCACTCCATTCTGTTGAAGAGTCCTAGGGGTAGATAAGTGCCTCTTTATTCTATGATTCTCACAAAATATGTTAAACTCATTTGAGGTGAACTCTCCACCTCTATCATATCTCAAACATTTGATTTTCATATCCATTTCATTATCAACCCTTAATTTTAATTCTTTAAACTTATCTAGGGCTTCTGATTTTTCTTTGAGAAAAGTAACCCATGTCATTCTAGAATAATCATCAATCAATAGCATGAAATACCTATCACCTTAAAGACTTCTTATTATAGTAGGACCAAAAAGGTTTGTATACACTAATTCCAATAGTCTGGTAGAAGATTATTCTTTGAATTTGAAGCTTCTTCTTGCTTGCTTTTCAATTTGACATTCCTTATAGACAACATGTTGAAAGAATGAATAAGGAATCCCTTAATGTGTTGTCATTGATGTCAACATTGATTGTTGATATTTTCACTAATCCAATGAGAAAAATGGAGATATCTTAATCCGGTATTTTGGTCCGCAATTGCTCATATGATAAGATCTTCTTATGCAGTGATAATATATTGTTCCTAACTATTATGTACATCTATGTTCAACATTTAAGTTATTTTAGATATATAGTCTGAAAGATACAAGTAATAGTAGTTCGACATACATTTTTTGCTTTGTACAGTGCATTTGGGTATGAGTAATCTGGTTTGCATTTCTTTGATGATAAGAGTTAGAATTTGTAATTTTGGGAGATTTCTTATAGGTTTCAATACATTATATATTCCAGATGGTGTATGATTATGTGATTGATTGATCATTAGTGTTGATCAATTAGCATATCTTGTGATTAGGTCTAATTCTTGGCCGAACTAATGCTTGGTGTATGTTATGGTGATTAAATATGTATTGCGGATGTTAGTAAAATCTATTTTAGGTTTGTGCCGACCTAAATCAAGCGTTGTATATTTGGTTTAAGCACAAAGATGTTTTTGATTCAAGTGTGGAGTAAACAAGGAAATTTTGATTTAATATAGGGCTACATCTAATTAGGCCAACCTAATTTATCTATGCAAATGAATTGGGTATATATGTAAGGCATTTTGAGGTTGTAGTGGAGTAAGCAACCTTGGCAGTTAATAACTTTTGCTTCGTAATTGATTTCTCTGATCCATATTTTGCATTGCATTCTCTAAGCCAATGGCTACATGCATGCAAGTTTTTATGTCTCTTGGAGGTCATTTGACTGGTTTTCAAAGGCGATTCTAGAGTCAACTTGGCCTAGTTTTACTCATTTCCCAAAAGTGCATGAATGCAAGTTTTAGTGAAGACCCAGTTCATTTTTTCATTTCAAATGCACTTTGAAGCTGTCTCAGAACAATTTGAGCTCAAAATTTGTTTGATTTTTTTTTTTTTTTTAGCCAGGTCCACATGGGGACCCGACATGCTTTGCACCATTGAGGAATTGTTTTCCTTCAAGATTCAAAATGCAAAGTGAGATCCTTTTTAAATATAGAGTTTGAAGGTTATGCCATCAAGTAGAGAGTGATACCAAATAGAGGACAATTTTATCTCAGAGGTGTAGTGATTGCAAACATAGTTAGACAGTGGCAAAGCCTTGAGTTGAAGATGGTGTTTCATTTGAATTACCATGGGATATGGCATAGAGGCAAAGGAGTGGCTAAATAAGCTTCTATATGGAGAAATTATTAGTGGGAGTTATGGTTTTATGGGACAACTAAATGAAAGTTTTCATTCAAAGAACAAGGTCATATATATAATTTGCAAGAACAAAGCCTAATGATAGGTCGGAGATTGAAACCAAGAAATCTTGCTCAACATAAGTATAAAGAGAGAGTGTCAAAAAAAAATCAATGACAATGTTATGCATTCAAAATGATGCTTATTGATATAAGCCTCAAGAGAGAACAATGACAGATAAATGCATAGTTATGGATTGAAATTTGAGACTAGATGCCTGGAATACCATTATAACATATGCATAAAATGGTTTTATTGAAAAGTATTAAACAAACTTTTATACAACCAATGTAAAATCCTAAGGGGACTTTTGAACAGACACATTCAACCATCACCAATTGAGAGGCTGGCATTGATCGACTCAATGGGGGCATACAAACTCTATGGTAAAGGATGCTAGATAAATATGGGTTCTTCCGCACTAGGTGAATCTAATATGAAGAATTATTAAGTTGAAATCCCAATTGGAAATTGGAATTACTCTGCAGCTGTTCACAATGAGAGGAATCGATAAGAGTGAAATTCCAACATATTTTGATATCCCTGCAAAATTGTTGGGCCAATTGCAATGTTTGCTCTTGAAGGTCATGTGTCATATTATTAAAGAATTCCCTTCCCTCAAGTCATCTGGTCTGATAGGTACTAATTGCAGTGAGCAATTAGAGACCACTGGTTTTGTTAATACAACAGCTGCAATTTTGCAATTGAGAAAAGCAATTGAAATGTCCAGGGTGAAGTGGCCACCAATATCACTATGTAAAGGGGAACCATCGTTCAAGGAGGGAACCCACACATAAGGTGAGTTACCATTGTTGGAGGGAGGAAATTCTATGTGGGGGCATGGTTGTTCAATAGCCTAGCCTGCTTAAGAGAGACAACATACACATGTGCGAAATTTGAAAGTGTACACAAGGCACACCATGACAACGCTTATGGAAGATGCACTATATGGAAGCAACCAACAATAGGGCATGAATGGAAGATGGCGTACATGATGGTGTGTTGAAAATGCTTTAGAAAATATCAAGAAAATGTAGATTAGATGAGAGGGGCATGACCTGGAGCAGAGGAGTGAAGATATCCATCAAAACCCATGACGCTAGGGGACAACAGGGGGTTTGAAATAAAATGTATTAACATTACCATGATTGTTGGGTATGCACACAATAAATTTGTGAAAAGACTTCAAAAAATTCCACGTAAATACAGGTATAAACAAAGAATGAGGCATGCAACCAATGCACAATGAGGGGGTCACCATTGTGCTGTCGTGAGAGTATATCAAGTTTTTCGTTCAAAGAAATACTGTTTTGATATTAACACCTAAAATGGGGGATTCGATTTGGAGGCACATGAATTATTAATGGAAACTTATAAAAAAATGTGGTCTGATGGAGTGCCTTTGTGAAAGATGCCCAAAAATAAAATGTGAAAGAATTGGAGGCTGGCCCGCGTACAAATTCGATATATGAAAAGCTTTAGAAACTTTGAAGCAAATGCAACAGAGAAACGCGTGAATAGGTGCATGGAGGAACTGCGATTATAGTGAAGAGGTAGTCCCATGCTAGATGAGGGATGTCTCTACTTAGTGGCTTGGCACAAATATGTGCGAGCAATAAATAGAGAGGATAAAAGAGTAAAGGTCTTTTGGCCTCTAGACGATGACTGTTATGCTGGAACAGTTGAACTTTAGAGGCCGATATGATAAGGCAATGGCTACAATATGAGGGGTTTGTGCCTGTAATAAAAATGAATGATGTTGTATGAGACACGCACAGGGGATCCACTACATGAAATTGAAGACAAGATGTGCACCAAATGAAACAAGATATCATGAAGCAGGGCTTGAGTCATTGAGGAGTCTGTAAGCAAAGAGACGCTGCCATAGCCTAGTGAAACAAGCAAGCAATGGGAGATTTAGGGAAACCATCAAGATCAATGGTGGATAGGAGACCTTGCCACATGGAAAAATCTTGCGGACCTCATAGGAGGTATGATGACGTTGGCAAAAGGAATGTGAGGTGAGAAAGGTTGGTGGAAGTGGGCCCGATGAAATTTTATTGATATGACATTTATAAGGCAAATATTTTGAGGGGGGAGGCGTGGGCAATTTTATTACATACCCGTTGATAAATATTAAGCATGGTAAAAATTATTTACCCGATGGGTTAATGCATATTGTATTAAATTTTTAAAATGGGGGGAAAATATCTTTCTTTTAAAAGTGAAAGGTTTATGTGCCCAATAAAATATTTAAAAGAGAAAGGCCTTCATTAAAATTTATGAAGGTAAATATTTTAATGGTTGGAGTAAACTGTGGCCCACGTGATTTGAATATTTCCCAATGCAATATTTAAATGGTTCTGTTTAAAGTTAAATATTTTAAAGGTGGGTGGATATAATATTGCATGTGAGATATTCTCTACTAGAGAATTAAATATAAAAGTGAAACATTCTATTGCTGGAGATAAAACATACGTGAAAATATAGGGAGAAATAATTTCATATAGTGAATAGAATGTTCACTGTGCAGAATATTTTATTCACTAAGATGAATAAAGTAAAAGGCAGCCACAACAAATAAAGTCTTGCTACAACAAATAAAGAGCAGAAATATGAGAAGTTTTTCATAAGTAAAGAGGTATTTTCCAGCAGCTGGTAAAAATGGATTTTCTTTACTCTGGAGTTAATTTTCTATTGCAGATAGGTGAATGAAGGCAGTTTTGAGGGGAAAAGTTTGTTGTTGCAAATGATGAGAGAAGAGAGATTTTTTCCTTGTTTGTTGATCAACGAGAATGGAGCTTCCAGGTGGCATTGGCAAATCAAGTTTTAGGGTTGCTCCTGTTTTCTTCTATTCTCTTTATCTTCTCTTCTTCTCTCATTGTAAAGGGTTCTGAGTTTTTGTATTGGGCTGGGTAGATAGATGTTTGTTAAGTTTGAGTTATTTTTTGAGTCTATAAGCTATAATTTCTGATTGTATGAACAAATACAACTAGTTTGTGCAAATAAATCATGAAATGTGTTTGCATATTCATGAATATTTTCAAATTGTCTCCATACTTTTACAGTTAAATCATACGAATTCAATAATACCAAGTATTTTGAGTTTGTCATCTCAAATTTCATGAGATTGTGTTATTTGTTTATGGGTGTATTTCAATGAAATGGTTAAATACTTTGAGTAGATAATAGTGATTTGAAGTGTGCAGGTTGGATTTGATAAGGAGAATTTGATTGATAATAGGAGTGGGATTGTCGGTGTAAGACACTAATAGTTGATGTAAAGCATTAACAATTTTAAATCCACTGGTTGAATGCCATTTGCTGATGAATTTGTCTTATGTGTTTGACTCCATGGCCCAAAATTGGCACTGATTTATTTTGCAACTTAATGCATCTCAAAAACAAGTTTAAATATAAAAATCATTTTAAATCCTTGTTTGGTTGAGGTTTAATGTTGTGTTATACCTTTCAATTGCTGAGTGAGTATTGATTTATTGAGAATTTAGCTAGATTTGAGGTTGTCAATGCTTTCTTTAGTATATTTGAATTGGAAATTATCTGCTATAAAAAGCAATGTCAGTATATAGTTGCATTTAAATTTTGGGCATTGTATAGGTTTACCCACCTTGGTCCTGCAAAGCCAAAAGTGTAGGAGATGTCAGTCTTTGATTAAATTTTGTCAGTTGGCCACTAGCCTTTCTGGTTCTTGAATATAGAGGTTGGCTACCTCTTAGAGAGTTTCAAAGCCTAGATGGAAAATTAAAACACCAACAAAATGGTGACTCTGCTGGGGAAAATTCTGAATCTCCAGTTGAAGACAGTTATAGAGTCATATCAAATTATTTGTCATTCTGAATTTGGTTCAAATATTGAAGGATTTCAAACCTGGAGGTAGATCTGTTGTTGTGAACCTGAAGATTCCATGATCTGTGGTGCTCTGCTGGTGGAAGGAACTCAGAAAGAAGTTTAAATGTGAAAGAGCTTCATAATATTTGAAGTTCAGTCCTCTTTGAAAAGAGTTGGTGACTCTGTTAATAGAACCTATTGAAAATTTGAAGAAAGTTCCAGATCTACAAATATTTCCAGTCAGGAAGACAATTTGCAACAGCTGAAATGTTTCCAGGTATTTCTCATTCTTGGTTTTCAAAAAAAATTTGTATATGAAAACCATATTTGAACATCTTAGGAAAAACTTTGGTTCCCTATTGAGTGATTAGCACTAAGAGAGGGAAATGACAGTAATATTTTGTTTGCATACTTCTGAATAGTAATTTTTAGCCTATGTGCTATGTTGGAGAAGTATGTCTATTCTAAATTTGCCCACTAAATAGATCTTGTGTAAATACATTTGAATTATGCATTATGGTATTCTAAGATCATGATGAAAGATAGAAATAGGGCAACGAATGATCAATTGTAGAGTTGATATGTGAAATTTGAAAGAGGCATATCGAAATGTTTCAACATATGCATCCTAGTATGGTTCCAGATGGAACTATGGTTTGTGATCAGTCCCAACCATATTGTCAAAGAAGTTTCAACACTAGAAGGTACAGAGCTATCAATTTTAGTGGCCTTAGTGGTTACCCAGATGAAATTCTAGCTAAAGTCAGAAATAAGTTACCAAGGTTCATTGGTGATAGGGCTGAATCAACAAACAAGCACTTGCAAGAGTTCAGTAATGTGATGGATGATTATGAGATTGATCAAAAAGATGTGATCATGAGGTTATTTGTTCAATCCTTGAGAGGAGATGTAAGAGAGTGGTTCTCTTATTTACCAACATCTTCCATTCATTCATGGGAAGAGTTCAAAATAGTGTTCCTGGAGCAGTTTGGTGAAAGGATTAACCTTGTTTTGATAAGGAAAAGGTTCATAAACATGGAGAAAGGGAAAGAAGAGTTAGTCCCATCTTTTAATCTCAGATTTCAATGATCATAAGAGAGATAATTGAACACATAAGGCCAAATGATGCTGAATGTTTGGTTGTGTACTTAAGAGCATTTGACAAAAAGATAAGTTATCTGTTGAGGGATAAAGAGCCTACAACCCTGCACCAAGCATGCCAAGTGGCTTTTGATATTGAGAACAATTTGAGGATTTCAATGATGAAAGGACACAAGGTTGTGAGTGTTGTTCATCCTAACACATCTCATGCAAATAGAAATCATGGATCAGATAATAGAAGTACTTGTCAAGGTGGTAATGATGCTCCTTCGATTCCTCTATCATCACAATTTGCACAAACTGTGGTGTCTCAAAACAAAGGTAGTAGCTGTCTTATTCAAGAAAGTCAGAACATGATACACAAAAATGAAAAGAGTGTGTCAAAAAATGAAGATATCTGTTGTATGAATGAGGACATTAATTGTAATCAACTTACAATCAACACAGGTGTAGATCCTTGTAGCAGTAATGAAGATGAAGGTATATGGTATGATGAGAAAATAAATATGCATGAATTTTTTTCTTGCAATATCTTGTGTGATGAAGAAATGAAAGAGATACAAGAAATATTTCCATGTCATATTTTGGCCCGTGAAGATAATGCAAATGTTGATGACATCTCCTCACAAATCAGTGATCAAGACATTGAAGATAGAAGTTCAAGCACTTATTCTACGGAATCTGAGCATGGTTTATGCAGTGATAAGTCTTCTTGTGATGAGGATGCTGATGAAAGTCAAATTGATTACTCTTCTGCTGATTATGAATTCTCTTATGACGACAATATGGAGGCACTTTCTTCACCTCAAGAATGCAAAGACATGATTGCTCATGAAGTCACATGTCCACAAGTAAACGATCCAATTGCACTTGATGCAAACTTGGAATGTAATTCATATTTTTCATTGACGGAGTATGTTGATTCTATCAATGATGAAGACTTTGAACACAAACATATGTGTGTTCAATTTGCTAATCATGAACATAGTACTACTGGAAGTGATAAGGATGTTGATGAACCTATTTTTGTCTTTGCTGCCCATGATTGTTTTTATGAAGAAAAGTTTGAAAGTTTAGTTACACATGAAAAGGATGATGTGTACATTAATGAAGGAAGGAGTTCATTATTGGATGGTCAAGTTTTGAATTATGACAAAAACATGGATCTAAGATCAACATTATTACCCATTAGTAATGTGAAACAATTTGATGGAATTTCAGATTGTCTTGACATTACAAAGCCTTTTGATCAATGCGTAGTGCAACCATATGATTCAAATGATGATGTGAGTGAAGAAGACTTGTCCCAAGCTATGACTATCCCTCATGCTGATTGTTGTTATGCTGGTCATACTGGTTTGAATGAAGTAGACTTGGAAATTTTTATATCAGATGAGGATAACATTAGCATGCAAGATGTGGATGACATGGTTTCACTCTCAGCTGATCAGATTATGCATTATGATGAAAATTTGAGTAAAAGGATGTCACCATTTTTCGGTAATATTTTTATGGAGCTTGAAGAGCTTCTTGACCACGATATCTCAGATTATGTGGACATGGCAGAAATTTCAGATGTGTGTACTGAATAATCTGAGGATGGGAATGAAGTTGAAAATGTGTGTATTTTCTCTTCTAGTGATTACAGTGATTTTGAGTGAAATGAAAACTTGAAGGATTTGGACCTTCATACTGAGGAGGTTGAGGCTCTTGTGTCAAAAATAAATATAATGAAAAATCCATTATTTGATGAGCCCCCATCTTCACTAGAGATGAGAAATGATGACATTTATTGGTGCAGAGATAACCCACTCTTTGCTGAGAGTTCCAATGATGCATTTCACACATGGCTGGAATGTGGTCTTGAGCAAGCAAAGGAACACATTGATGAACTCCTCGAGGGAATTTCTTATGACTGTTTTATATTTGAAATAGATGTTGTAGGTAAAGTTGAACATCATGATGCCATCTACTTGGAGGAGTTTGAACATTTTCAGTTTCTAGTTCATCTGGAAGGTATTTTTATGGAGCATGATAATGAGATGAATAACAAGAAATGTTATTTTCAGTATGAACATATTTCATATGATGAATACAACACAAATGTGTCATGTGATGATGAAAGCTTGCAGTTTATGACTAATTATACAATGAAGAATGATAGAGATTATACTGGCAGTGGTATGGTCAGAAAAGTTGTGAGAAATGTCAGTGGCAATGTTTGTAACCAGGCAAATTTCAGTGGTCACTACATTTTTCTGCTTGTAAGAAAAGGGTCACATATGTTACTATGGTATGATAGGGGCAAGCATAAATTGAGGGAGATAAACTCTTTCTACATAATTATGTTCGATAGAGGTAAATGTTGATTCCCATTTTTTCACTTGGTGGCTCGGGGTCACTAGATGAAGTTGAAAACGAAGGTTGAATAAAGGAGTAGTTTGAGAGGACTTGATGGACTCAACTTTTGGTCTACTCTCCAGAGATATGGAATCTTGCTATGCCCACAAGGGGCATACATCCCTAATCGGAGCCACTGATGGAATTCTCAAATTTTGCAAATTTGAGATGCCTATTTCAAAATTTTGCTTCTGCACTTTCAGAAGTGCACCTAATGAATCGATCCGAGTAACCCACTTTGGAGGCCTATAATTTAAAGCCTGTTGATTTTCGTACAAAACCCATTTGTAGACATATTCAATTGACATACCTGAATATGCATGTCAGTTTTCATCTTCCCATGATGAGTTTTGTCAAAGTTTTAAAAAGTGAAGCTGAAGGGTTTTGACACTTTTCTGCTGCTTACAAACTTTCAGTTTTGCAAAGTAGCTTCCCGTTTGAGTTTATATTTTGCAACCGATTGATCTTCAAGGGAAAATGATTGTTGCTCTACATTCTCCATACCTAAATAAGCTTGTATGTCAGTTTTCAGAGCTTCATGACCTCATTTTCTATTTTTAACAGATCAAAACCAAATGCAATTTCTTCAGTTTTGTATTTGCACTTTCAGAAACCTTTTTGAAATGCCAACTTTGAGCATCAATATCTTTTGATCAGTGACGGTTCGAGAAAATTCCTTTTGCACACATGCTCAGGGTACCTGAATGATCCACTGTGTCCAGTGGCAGCTCGCCAGGAGTTGATTTGCTATTTTTGCAAAATGGCAATTGGGTCAGTTTCAATTGGTTCTAGAGAACAATTGTTTTTTACAGAAAGTTTGATTAAGCAACTTTGATAGTTAATAAATTTTGCTTCGTAATTGATTTCTCTGATCCATCTTTTGCATTGCATTCTCTAGGCCAGTGGCTGTAGGCCTGCAAGTTTTTATGTCTCTTGGAGGTCGTTTGACTGGTTTTCAAAGGCAATTCCAGAGTCAACCTAGCCTAGTTTTACTCATTTCCCAAAAGTGCATGAATGCAAGTTTTAGTGAAGACCTAGTTCATGTTTTCATTTCAAATGCATTCTAAAGCTGTCCCAGAACAATTTGAGCTCAAAAGTTGTTTGAAAATGATTTTTGTTTTTAGCCAAGCCAACATGGGGACCCAACATGCTTTGCACCATTGAGGAAGTGATTTCCTTCAAGATTCAAAATGCAAAGTGAGATCATTTTTAAATATAGAGTTTGAAGGTTATGCCATCAAGTAGAGAGTGATACCAAATAGAGGACAATTTTGTCTCGAAGGTGCAGTGATTGCAAACATAGTTAGACAGTGGCACAACCTTGAGTTGAAGATGGTGTTTCATTTGAATTACCATGGGATATGGCATAGAGGAAAAGGAGTGGCTAAATAAGATTCTATATGGAGAAATGATTAGTGGGATTTATGGTTTTATGGGACAACTAAATGAAAGTTTCCATTCAAAGAACAAGGTCATATATATAATTTGCAAGAACAAAGCCTAATGATAGGTCAAAGATTGAAACCAAGAAATCTTGCTCAACATTAGTATAAAGAGAGAGTGTAAAAAAAAAATCAATGACAATGTTATGCATTCAAAATGACGCTTCTTGATATAATCCTCAAGAGAGAACAGTGACAGATGAATGCATAGTCAAGGTTTGAAATTTGAGACTAGATGCCTAGAATACCATTATAACATATGCATAAAATGGTTTTATTGAAAAGTTTTAAACGAAATTTTATACATCCAATGTAAAAGCCTAAGGGGACTTTTGAACAGACACATTCAACCATCACCAATTGAGAGGTCGGCATTGATCGATTCAATGGGGGCATACAAACTCTATGGTAAAGGATGCTAGATAAATATGGGTTCTTCTGCACTAGGTGAATCTAATATGAAGAATTATTAAATTGAAATACCAATTGGAAATTGGAATTACTCTACAACTGTTCACAATGAGAGGAATTGATAAGAGTGAAATTCCAATGTATTTTGATATCCCTGCAACATTGTTGGGCCAATTGCAATGTTTGCTCTTGAAGGTCATGTGTCATATTATTAAAGAATTCCCTTCCCTCAAGTCATCTGGTTTGATAGGTACTAATTGAAGTGAGAAATTAAAGACCACTGGTGCTGTTAATACAACAGTTGTAATTTTGCAATTGAGAAAAACAATTGAAATGTCCAGGGTGAAATGGCCACCAATATCACTGTGTAAAGGGGCACCATCGTTCAAGGAGGGAGCCCACGCATAAGGTGAGTTACCATTGTTGGAGGGAGGAAATTCTATGTAGGGGCATGGTTGTTCAATATCCTAGCCCGCTTAAGAGAGACAACATACACATGTGCAAAATTTGAAAGTGTACACAAGGCACACCATCACAACGCTTATGGAAGATGTGCTATATGGAAGCAGCCAACAACAGGGCATGAATGGAGGATGGCATACATAATGGTTTGTTGAAAATTCTTTAGAAACTTTCAGGAAAATGTAGATTAGATGAGAGGGGCACGACCTGGAGCAGAGGAGTGAAGATATCCATCAAAGCCCATGACGCCAGGGGACAACAGGGCGTTTGAAATAAAATGTATTAAGATTACCATGATTGCTGGGTATGCACACAATAAATTTGTAAAAAGACTAGAAAATTCCATGTAAATATAGGTATAAACAAAGAATGAGGCATGCAACCAGTGCACAATGAGGGGGTTGCCATTGTGCTGCCGTGAGAGTATATCAAGTTTTTCGTTCAAAGAAATACTGTTTTGATATTAACACCTAAAATGGGGGATTCGATTTGGAGGCACATGAATTATTAATGGAAAATTCTAAAAAAATGTGGTCTGATGGAGTGCCTTTGTGAAAGATGCCCAAAAATAAAATGTGAAAGCATTGGAGGCTGGCCCATGTATAGATTTGATATATGAAAAGCTTTGGAAACTTTGAAGCAAATGCAACAGAGAAACACGTGAATAGGTGCATGGAGGAACTGCGATTACAGTGAAGAGGTAGTCCCACACTAGATGAGGGATGTCTCTACTTAGTGGCTTGGCACGGATCTGTGCGAGCAATAAATAGAGAGGATAAAAGAGTAAAGGTCTTTTGGCCTCTAGACGATGACTGTTATGCTGGAACAGTTAAACTTCAGAGGCCAATATGATAAGGCAATGGCTACAATATGAGGGGTTTGCACCTGTAATAAAAATGAATGATGTTGTATGAAACATGCACAGGGGATCCACTACATGAAATTGAAGATAAGATGTGCACCAAATGAAACAAGATATCATGAAGCAGGGCTCGAGCCATTGAGGAGTCTGTAAGCAAACAGATGCTACCATAGCCTAGTGAAACAAGCAAGCAATGGGAGATTTAGGTCAACCAACAAGATCAACAGTGGATAGGAGACCTCGCCACATGGAAAAATCTCGCGGACCTCGTAGGAGGTATGATGATGTTGGCAAAAGGAATGCAAGGTGAGCGAGGTTGGTGGAAGTGGGCCCGATAAATATTTATTGATATGAAATTTATAAGGCAAATATTTTGAGGGGAGAGGCGTGGGAAATTTTATTACATACCTGTTGATAAATATTAAGCATGGTGAAAATTATTTACCCGGTGGGTTAATGCATATTGTATTAAATTTTTAAAATGGGGGGAAAATATATTTCTTTTAAAAGTGAAAGGTTTATGTGCCCGATAAAATCTTTAAAAGAGAAAGGCCTTCATTAAAATTTATGAAGGTAAATGTTTTAATGGTTGGAGTAAACAGTGGGCCATGTGAGTTGAATATTGCCCAATGCAATATTTAAATGGTTCTGTTTAAAGTTAAATATTTAAAAGGTGGGTGGATATAATATTGCATGTGAGATATTCTCTACTAGAGAATTAAATATAAATGTGAAACATTCTATTGCTGGAGATAAAACATACGTGAAAATATAGGGGGAAATAATTTCATATAGTGAATAGAATGTTCACTGTGCAGAATATTTTATTCACTAAGATGAATAAAGTAAAAGGCAGCCACAACAAATAGAGTCTTGCTACAACAAATAAAGAGCAGAAATATGAGAAGTTTTTCACAGGTAAAGAGGTATTTTCCAGCAGCTGGTAAAAATGGATTTTCTTTACTCTGGAGTTAATTTTCTATTGCAGATAGGTGAATGAAGGCAGTTTTGAGGGGCAAATTTTGTTGTTGCAAATGATGAGAGAAGAGAGATGTTTTCCTTGTTTGTTGATCAACGAGAATGGAGCTTCTAGTTGGCATTGGCAGATCAAGTTTTAGGGTTGCTCCTGTTTTCTTCTATTCTCTTTATCTTCTCTTCTTCTCTCATTGTAAAGGGTTATGAGTTTTTGTATTGGGTCGAGTAGATAGAGGTTTGTTAAGTCTGAGTTATTTTTTGAGTCTATAAGCTGTAATTTCTGATTTTATGAATGAATATAACTAGTTTGTGCAAATAAATCATGAAATGTGTTTTCATATTCATGAATATCTTCAAATTGTCCCCATACTTGTACAGTTAAATCATACAATTTCAATAATACCAAGTATTTTGAGTTTGTCATCTCAAATTTCATGAGATTGTGTTATTTGTTTATGGGTCTATTTCAATGAAATGGTGAAATACTTTGAGCAGATAATAGTGATTTGAAGTGTGCAGGCTGGATTTGATAAGGAGAATTTGATTGATAATAGGAGTGATATTGTTGGTGTAAGACACTAACAGTTGATGCAAAGCATTAACAATTTTAAATCCACTGGTTGAATGCCATTTACTGATGAATTTGTCTTATGTGTTTGACTCCATGGCTCAGAATTGGCATTGATTTATGTTGCAGCTTAATGCATCTCAGAAACAAGTTTAAATATAAAAATCATTTTAAATCCTTGTTCGGTTGAGGTTTAATGTTGTGTTATACCTCTCAATTGCTGAGTGAGTATTGATTTACTGAGAATTTATCGAGATTTGAGGTTGTCAATGCTTTCTTTAGTATATTTGAATTGGAAATTATCTGCTATAAAAAGCAATGTCAGTATATAGTTGCATTTAAATTTTGGGCACTGTATAGGTTTACCCACCTTGGTCCTGCAGAGCCAGAAGTGTAGGAGATGTCAGTCTTTGACTGAATCTTGTTAGTTGGCCACTAGGATTTGTGGTTCTTGAATATAGAGGTTGGCTACCTCTTAGAGAGTTTCAAAGCCTCGCTGGAAAATTAAAACACCAACACTTTCATAGCACAGTAAAAATGTGAGTCACCGTCTATGTTTGAATCATCCTCGAGTCAAATGCATGAGTATGGTCAACCACCTTGTGGGGGTCGTATGGCCTATGACTTGCTCAGTATGGAAACCATTAAAGTTTAGAGCCTTTGCGGCTATTTGTAGAGCTAGATTGAGGCTTAAGAGCCTTAAATAGCTTGACCTTCATTTTTATTTTGCACAATGGTGCTATCCTTATAATGGCCATCAAAATTTATTCTGATTGATTGTGTTATTTTGTATAGATTATCCTTGAAAAGGATTGAATAGCAATCTTGTGGGAGGGGCATGATTCGTAGTATTTTTTATTTTATAATTACTAATGCTCATTATCAGATGGGCCGATAACGATAAAGGGGCTTTAATAGATACTTTTAGAACTTTGCATATCTATGTGAATTGTTGTTTTGTGTGAAGCCGACCTCGGTCGATAAGAATGTTGGAATGATTCTAAGTTTGAGAATCACCAAGCCTTGCTTGGGTCGATCTAAAAGATCTATGGGCTGTTTCCTGAATATGTATATGGTACATACATAAGTTTGCATGTTGAATATAACTGTATGCATGGTATAAACCAGCAAGCCCATATGGGTAATTTTGAATATAACTCTTATTGCTAAGAAAGAAAGCACCCGTCCTATAAGAATGGTTGATTCCAAAGCAACCTATGATTATTTTTGTTGTAGCCTAAATACGCATAAGTTTTTCTTAGAACCTGAAACTTCTATGCCTATCTCTTGACTGAAATATTTGCTCAAGTTTTACATCGACAAGCATGTCACACTTTGATTCCTTATATTATTAAGTTACACATTGAATTTTAGTAATGAAAGTGTTCAAGATCTGAATATTATGCATTCTATTTTCAAGTATGAAACTCAGCTATTTGATTTGTTAGAGAAATATTTTGGCTTGCTTGAAATTGACAAATGAGAAGCTATAAACAATATTTGCTATTGGCAATACAACATTGTTTATTTTTAGTTCATTGTGGAAAAACCCATTCTATTTTAAAACAGTGAACATTTAGTTGTAATGTTATCATTTAGCATCTAAACAACTTGAAATAGCAAAGAGTAATTGCAACCAGTGAGTGTTTTTTTGGAAAATGACATTTTCTATCATTAATTGTAACTGTTTAAGTATGAAATAGTATTTTATTGATGTAACAGTTTATAATCTATTGCAAATGATACCGTTTTGTTGTTAAGTTATCTTTGTAGCTGAAAACAACCTTTCTCATTATACTGTTTAGCTAGAACAACATTGAATAGTTGTAAACATTGAATGTTCTTTAAGAAACAACTTGTCTTATAACTGTTTAGTAGGAAACAATGTTGGTTCTATTTAAATGATGAATGTTCATATGTAAACAAAAATGTTAGAGTATCACAGTTTTGTGAGAATGCAAAAGAAAAAATAGTATGTGCGAAATTGTTAATATAGACTTGTTTTGATTCTTTATTTTTGACAAAAGAAACATCAAATGGAATATTATTTAATGATTATTTCAGAATGTATGCACAAATCAAAAACTTAAGTAGGCACATATATGTGTATGCACATAGACTTCGTCTATGTACATACACATACTTGTGACAACCTTCTTTTGTCCTTAGTTCATTTTTAAATGGAAAAATTCTTATGATGAAAAGTATATAAGTCATAAGAATGATATGACTAATTGTTGAATTACTCTATTGAATCATAAATTTGATTTCTTCTTAGAGAGTGAATTAGTAATCTAATTCTTCTTTCGAAGACATATGTGAAAGAATATTCTAATACTTGAATGAAATAGTGATACCTTAATAGACTAGAGCACCTCAAGGTAGATGCTACTAGAGGGTAGATAGTTGTTATGAGATGTATAGTAGAAAGTTACCTTTCGATATGGGTTTCGAAATAGAGTTCAAAGAGTATATGTTTGCTTTACCAGAACCTATTGTTTGTTGTTGTTGCAACACATTTATTATGCTTGGCCAAGCAATACATTTCATTTTGTATGTATGAACTCTTTGATATCACTCTTTGCCATTCCTAACATAAATCTTGCATTTTATTTTCTAACTTGTAGATAGAAATTGCATGTTGATGTATGGGCACGTACTAGATTCCATCTTGCAAATTGTTCTCTTGCTAAAATTTTTGTGCAAGGTCGGGCATTCTTCAAGCCAGAAGAATTCCAAGGAAGTGTAAGATTCATGGTTGGGTGGTAAAGCACTTCAACCATGTTCTCATCCACCAGTGGAGGCGAGTGTCAAAGAAGAACCTTAGTTGTTCACAAGACTATTTTAGTCTAAGATGTAACTTGATGTAATACATTCATGTATTTGATGTAAAGTGTACAATGTAATGACTTTGTGGCCTTAGGAGCCAAGTCAAACCTAAAATTTTAATTTTAATTTTGAAGTGAATATATGAATCATTGACTCATTTTAAATGGACATGTGTAGCTATGATTGACTTTAGCCACTAGTTATGTCTTTTTAATTTGGAATATATTCATGTGTCAAATACAATAATGTTAATTAAGTAATAATTTAGGATGGGTTATTACATTTGGTATTAGAGCTTAGGGTTCAACTCTAGGCCTTTTGAGTCTACCATAGTTGACTAGGGGTAGTTGACCCTTGACCCAAAAATTTGGTTGTCTTAAGAATTGACCAAACCTGGATTGAATGCAAGAATGGGAGGTTCAAAGGCAGGATGAAGGAAAGGGAAAACTATTAGAACCTCATGTAAGAATGACATAAAGGAAGAAAACGCCAAGATGGAGGTTCAATAAAAAATTCCTGATGATGAAACTCTAGCTCAGGCTCTTACATGACTCAAGCTAGAGAGATTCTTGAAGATTGAGGAGAAGTGAACACCTAAGATAAAAAGATTTCCGCAATCCGAGACTAGCCTCTAGGGTGTGGACCCAATGCACCCTTGTTGACTAAAGAGGAAAAGGAGAGCTTGCGTGCTCAACTATCCTCTTATGTAAAGTTTGATGTAAATTCAGATGAGGACCCAAAGAAGTGTCCTCTTTCTGATGCTGAGAAATCAAAATGATGTAATAAGAAGCCTATTGTAAATAAGAGTCTGTTAAATCACCTTTAATATAAATAAAATCAAATAACATTTTTTGGTGTGACCAAAGGACTCTAAAATGTGTGTATTATGCATGAATGCGTATTCCTTCTAGAATGAGGTATGTATTTATATGAAAAATTGAGTTTATGCATGAATGCGTATTGCTTCTAGAATGAGGGATGTATGCATATAAAAAATTGAGTGATGCAGCATAAGAACATTTTTTCATAGAACCTTGTGTTGAGATGCGATAAATGTGAATGTGTTGCAGGATAAGTGTGGGATGACATGGTGACCACCAGGCAAGACATGGGTGGTAGTGGTTCCGATAACAGACCTAACAAGAGGCTGGAACAAATTCTAGATCTTCTGAATCGACAAGAGTCTTGCATGGATCATATAGAGCAAGAAGTTTGAGTGACACACGAGGATCGGGACCGCAAGAATGCAAAAGGAAATCAAGGAGACGGTGGTCCAGAGGTACGTCCATGAGGATGAATTAAGGAAGAGCTTGGGAAAGACCTCATAAGAGTAGCACCACCCAAGTTCAATGGTAAGGCTGTTAGAGTAGGAGCTAAGGCTTATATTATAGAGATTGAAAAATACTTTGGGCTTCGTAACCTTTCTGAATAGACTAATGTGACATGGGCTACGTATCAACTCTCAGGTGAAGCAACGACTTGGTGGGACAATGAGAAGTTATAATGAAATCTTTAGCCTATTGAGATCACTTGGGAACTCTTCCTCCAAGCTTTCAGAAAGAGATGGTTACCGCAACTTTTCTTTGTTAAGAAAGTGATAGAATTTTAGAACTTAACCCAGAGAAATATGACTGTGATTCAGTATTGGGAAAAGTTCACCAACCTATTGAAATATGTGCCTCAGTATCAAGGAGATGAATAGTTTTGTATTTGGAAATTTATAATGGGACTCATACCCCATATAGGAGCTGAAGTGGGTATGCATGAAACTTAAACCATGAATGAAGTCTTCCAAAAAGCCACCAAGCAGGAACAAAAAATATAGCAGCTATCGAATCTTTGCAGCAACTCAAATTCTAAGTTGTGGTACATGAAAAATAAATTTCATAAAGGAGACAAGGGCCATAAGATATTTAATCTCAAGAGGGGAAGTGAGTCATAGGATAAGGGTGAAGATGGTAATGGTGGAAAGAACAAGAAAGCAAACAAAGGCAAGGGTAAAGATGACCATAAGCAGAAGGGCTTTAGAGAGGACAATCCAAGAGGTCACAAAGGAACTCGTGATCAATGTTATACTTGTAGAGGCAACCATTATGCCTCGAATTTTCCTCAATGATCGAAGTCACGAAAGGAAGGAAGCTACCAATAGACTCAACATCACCAGATCCACACTGTAGTGGACAACAGGCAGGCAAAGTATCAAGCTTCACCAATTTAGCTAACGGGTAAGCTCTATGGCCAATTTGTCTCTATCTTAATTGATACTGGAGCTACTAAATGTTTTATAGATTCTAGAATAATATCCAAGATACCCATTAGACCTGGATACATGGAAAATTCATGGATAGTTCAGTATGGTAATCGAGTAGAGTGGAGGGTAGATACCTATATTTTTTCTAGTGAGTTAGAGCTTCCAAACTTTCAAACTCAGGTCAACTTGTATGTGGCACCTTTAGGCTCATATGATGTAATTTTGGGAATAAATTGGTTAAATAAGCATAAGGCTATAGCGAACTATGAGGATAAGGCGGTCAACTGTCTAGATGATTATGGAAACCAGTTGAGGTTTGTGCACTGCAGAGACCCTTAGAGCTTAGATTTTTTTTTGTGATGCAGCTCAAAAAAGGCTCATCGAAAGGGGTGTGCAATTTATGTAGTACATGTCGATAATCCTGATAGTAAGGAACCGTATTTAGATGACTATCCTAATCTCAAGGAGTTTCAAGATGTATTCCCTGATGAACTTACAGAGTTTCCTCCGAAGTGAGAATTCAATTTTTCTATTGACCTAGTTCCAGGAGTTGAGCCTCAATCCAAGGCACCTTATCAGATGAACACCACAGAACTCTATGAGTTGAATTCCCAGTTAATGGAATTGCTAGATAAAGGAATTATAAGACCTAGTGTGTCTCCTTGGGGAGTGCCAGTTATTTTTGTGAAAAAGAAGGATGGAACTTTGCGTCTATGTATAGATTATTGGATGTTGAACAAGGTGACCATCAAGAACCGGTATCCACTTTTGAGGATTGATGAACTATTTGACCAAATGAAGGGAGCAACCGTGTTCTCCAAAACTAATATTAGGTCGGGTTACCATCAATTGAGAATAAAGGAAGAAGATATTCCAAAGACTGCATTTAGAACTCGATATGGACATTATGAGTTCATAGTGGTACCTTTTGTTTTAACTAATGCACTAATAGCCTTTATGAACCTCATGAATAGTGTGTTCAAATACTACTTAGATGACTTTATTCTGATCTTCATTGACGACATTGTAGTCTACTCAAAGATTGTCAAAAGAGCATGATAGAAATTTGAGGATAGTTTTTTAGTGATTGAGAGAAAGGAAACTCTTTGGGAAGCTATCCAAATGTTCATTCTATCAGGAAAAAGTGCAATATCTAGGCCATATCATTTCAGCTGAAGGAGTCTCCGTTGACCCCGAGAAGATCAAGGTGATCATAGAATGGACGGTTCCTTAGAATGTGTCAGAAGTATGTAGCTTCATGGGCCTCGCAGGATACTATAGGAAGTTTGTGCAAGGGTTCTCCCAGATTGCATCTCCTATTACCTCAATGCAAAGGAAGGGAACATGGTTTGAATGGACCAAGAAATGTGAGCAGGCATTCCAACTCATGAAGGAGAGGCTCACGATAGCACCAGTGCTAACCATCCCCGATCCTAATGGGATATTCATAGTAATCACATATGCTTCAAGAGAGGGATTGGGAGTAGTATTAATGCAAGATGGACAAGTGGTAGCATATGAATCAAGGAAGCTCAAGCAACATGAAGTGAACTGCACACCTCATAATTTAGAATTGGCGGCCATAGTTCATGCCTTACAAATGTGGAGGCATTATCTTTTGGGAAAGCCATTTGAACTCAAACATACCACTTAGGATTGAGATACATATTTACCCAGCCAAACCTTAATGCGCGACAAAGAAGGTGGTTGGAATTCCTTAGCGAATATGACTTTGGAATTGAATATATAAAGGGAAAAGAGAACAAAGTGGTTGATTCTCTTAGTAGACAAAGACATATGACAATCATAATCTCAACCAGGTCTAATTTGAGACATCAAGTGATTTAGAATCTGCAGGGGATGAGCACTATGAGAGAGTGAAGAGAACCCTAGTAATAAATTTTTTAGATCATTGGTTTGATGGGTATGAGATCGAACTAGATGGTATTTTATGATATCAAAGAAAAATGTATATTCCCGACTCCGGAGAGTTGAGAAAGTTGGTTTTAGAAGAGGTTCATAATTCACCTTATTCAAGACACCCTCGAGTATCCAAGATGATTGCAGAGTTGAAGACTATGTATTTTTGGCCTAAAATCAAGAAGATTTAGTGGAGTATGTAGACAAATGCTTAGAGTGCCAGCAAGTCAAGGCTAGGCATGCACATCCAGTCAGGTTACTGTATCCTCATGACATATCTGAGTATAAATGGTATGTGATTAGTATGAATTTTGTATAGGGGTTGCTATTGAGAAAGAACAAGCATGATGTTATCTTGGTTGTGATTGATAAGTTGACTAAGGTTGCACACTTCATTCCAGGAAACCTTAAGGATGGACCGTTGACCTTGGCTAAGAAATTTGTCTAGGAGATCTTTCGCTTGCATGGAGTGCTAGAAACTATCATTTTTGATAGGGACACATGGATGACCTCAAGGTTTTGGATGAACTTGAATGCTGTGTTGGGGACCAAACTAAATTTTAGGTCGGCTTATCATCCTCAGATTGACGGGTAGATAGAGAGGATGAATTAGGTAGTTGAAGACCTCCTTCAAATGTATTGTATGGACCAACTATATAGGTGGGAAGAATATTTTCCTTTGGTAGAGTTTTCTTACAACAACTCTCACCACAAATCCTTAGGAATGGTACCATTTGAAGCTCTGTATGGGTAGACGTGTCGCACCCCCATCGGTTGGGATAAATTAGAGGACATGATCATAATAGGACTTGAAATGCTTAAGGAAATGGAAGAACAAATGAGGGTCATTAAGAGAAAATAGAAAGAGGCGGAATATTGAAAAAATAGTTATGCCAACAAGAATAAAACTCTTAGACATTTCATAATTGGGGATAAAGTTTTCTTGAGAGTTAAACCTCATAAAAGTTTTATTGTATTTGGAAAGTCTTCCAAGTTGGCCCCAAGATATGTGGGACCGTATGAAGTCTTGGAAGTGATTAAACTAGTTGCTTATAGACTAGCTCTACCACTTCTCTGGCTTGAATTCATAATGTATTTCATGTTTCCTTGCTTAAGCCATATCATCTTGATGTGACTCATATGCTTGATTGGAAATCCTTGCAAGTACAGGATCTAGGAGTGGTGCTAGTGGAGCCCATTAGAATCCTCGATATGTGCAACGTTAAGTTGTAGAGATAAGATATTACTCAGTTTAAGGTCCAATGGGACCAATACTCAGAGGGTAGTGCTACTTGGGTGGATGCGAAAGAAATAAAACGCTCCTTTCCAAATTTTCTTTCCTAAAAAAGAAACTCCAATAACTTTGCTTGATTTTTTTTGGATTGAGATACTATGATATTTCATGCTTTAATTTTGATGTATGTTGAAATAGACATATACATTTTGATGTGTTGTTGAAATAGACATATACATTTTGATGTGATGTTGAAATAGACATATAGAATTTGATGTGATGTTGAAATAGACATATACATTTTGATGTGATGTTGAAATAAACATATACAATTTGATGAGATGTTGAAATAGACACGTATGCTCAAATTTGACATGATGTTTTGTTTTTGATTTACTGGACATCGGGACAATGTCTCTTCCAAGAAGGGAAGGATATCATAACCCAAATTTTATTGCATATTTATTATAATATGGAAAATTGAATTATTGAAAAAATTTAATATATATTAAATGAAAATTTTGGAATTTTCAAAAAATGAATAAAAGAAGTTGATTGATGTTGACTATGCAAACTTTTGGAAATTATCTTATATGTTATCAAGAATTGAACATTACTGATAAATTTGCAAGTGCAAGTGAGTGCAGTTGCAGGGTGACAAGTTGAAGGATGAGAACACGGTTGAAGTAGGATTGTTTAGATGGATCGAATGGTAAACCAGTTGGAATCTGGGTGCACACACCACAAATGGCATGGTGACTTGCATTTGAACTATTTTGCATATATAGAAGAACACAATTTCATGACCTGAATTTTTTCAGTGATTGAAAATGAATGGCTTGTAGATTAAATTGTCTACTCAAACTTTGTGTTTTGAAGAAAACAAAAGTAAGTATTGTAAAGAATGATTAAACATGATAAGAGATTTCATTATGTGAAAATTAAGTGAAAATAAATTCCTTTTAGTCTATATATATGGACGCTTGAGATAAAATTAAAGTTCCTTACTTTATTTAAATGATAGAATATGGAACTTAAAAGCTCTCCCAATCAAACAATTTACACATGAATGTATATATATATATATATATATTTGAAATGAAGAATGAACATGGTAAATACGAATGGAATCATATAAATACATATACATATATATGTATACATATTCATAATCTTATCAAATTCAAATTCGTTAACTGATATATTCTAAATTGGACTATTTAAAATCAATGAAAAATCACGAAGGCATCCCACGAAGGACGTGATATGCCACAAGTTTAATGACAATATTCAAACCAAGTAGTGGCTAGAAGCAAGGCAATAATGCCATCACCTAGTAACATGGAAAATACATTGTTGTTTCTTGTTTTTGATTGATACCCTAGTGAAGATGCGGAGAGATGAGAAGAAATTGGGGGCTCAAAGGAAAAAAGTAGAAGAAGAAATCAAGACAGGGGAAAAATCTAAGGGAAACTTCACAAAATCTCGAACTGGAGGTAAATCGATCTCTTTTAGCAATAGACTTGGTTTTATTATAATTATCAAAATATTCTAGAAGTATTCCTTAATTTTATCAAATGTTTTCATAGCACAATAAAAATGCGAGTCGTTGTTTGTGTTTGAATTGGCCTTGAGACGAATGCATGAGTATGGTCAACCACCTTGTGGGGGTCACATGGCCTACAACCTGCTTAGTATGGAAACCATTAAAGTTTAGAGCCTTCGCAGTTATTTGCAAAGCTAGACTGAGGCTTGAGAGCCTTAAATAGCTTGGCCTTCATTTTTATTTTTCACGATGGTGCTAGCCTTATATGGCTATCAAAATTTATTTTGATTGACTGTATTATTTTGCATAGATAATCCTTGAAAAGGATCGACTAACGATCTTGTGGGAGGGGCATGATTCCCATTTTTTTTTTTTTTATAATTACTAATGTTCATTATTGGAAGGGTTAATAACGGTAAAGGGGATTTAATAGATTCTTTTAGAACTTTGCATATGTATGTGTATTGTTGTTTTGTGTGAAGCCAACCTCGTTCAATAGGAATGATGGTATGATTCTAAGTTTGAGAATCACCAAGCCTTGCTTGGGTCGATCTAAAAGATCAACTAGCTGATTTTTGAATATGTATATGGTACAAACATAACTTTGGATGTTGAATCTAACTGTATGCATGGTATAAACCAGCAAGCCCATATGGGAAATTTTGAATATAACTCTTGTTGCTAAGAAAGAAAGTACCCGACCTATAAGAATGGTCTATTCCAGAGCAACCTATGATTTTTTTTCTTGTAGCCTAAATAGGCACAAGTTTTGCTTAGAACCTAAAACTTCTATGCCTATCTTTTGACTAAAATATTTTCTCAATTTTTACATTGACAAGCATGTCGAACTTTGATTACTTATATTATTAAGTTGCACATTGAATTTCAACAATGAAAGTGTTCAAGGTCTGAATATTAGGCATTCTATTTTCAAGTATGAAACTGGGCTATTTTATTTGTTAGAGAAATCTTTTGGCTTGCTTGAAATTGACAAATGAGAAGTTGTAGACAATATTTGTTACTGGCAATATAACATTATTTATTTTTAGTTTGTTGTGGAAAAACCCATTCTATTTTAAAACAATGAACATTTAATTGTAAAGTTATCATTTAGCATCTAAACAACTTGAAACAACAAAGAGTAATTACAACCAGTGAGTTTTCTGTTGGGAAACAACATTTTCTGTCATTAAATGTAACTATTTAAGACTAAAATAGTATTGTATTGATGTAAATAGTGAATAATCTGTTGCAATCGATATTGTTTTGTTGTTAAATTATGTTTGTAGCTGAAAAAAACCTTGCTCATTAAACTGTTTAGCTAGAACAATATTGAATAGTTGTAAACAATGAACGTTCTTTAAGAAATAGCTTGTCTTATAACTGTTTAGTAGGAAACAACGCTGGTTCTATTTAAAAAATGAATGTTCATATGTAAACAACAATGTTAGAGTATCACAATTTTGTGAGAATGCAAAAGAAACAAAAGTATGTGTGAAATTGTTAATATAGACTTATGATTCTTTATTTTTGACAAAAGAATCGTCAAATGGAATGTTATTTAATTATTTCAATATGAATTAATGATTATTTTAGAATGTATGTACAAATCAAAATCTTAAGTAGGCACATATATGTGTATGAACATAGACTTCATCTATGTACATACACATACTTGTGACACAACTTCTTTTGTTCTTAGTTCATTTTTAAATAGAAAAATGCTTATGATGAAAAGTATATAATATTCATAATAATGATATGATTGATTGTTGAATTACCCTATTGAATCATAAATATGATTTCTACTTAGAGAGTAAATTAGTAATCTGATTCTTCTTTCGAAGACATGTGAAAGAATATTATAATACTTGAACGGAAGAGTGATACCTTAATAGACTAGAGCGCCTTAGGGTAGATGCTGCTAGAGGGTAGATAGATGTTATGAGATGTGTTATAGTAGAAATTTAGCTTCCGGGATGGGTTCCAAAATGGATTTTAGAGAGTATAGGTTTGCTTTACCAGAACCTATTGTTTGTTGTTTTTAAAACACATTTATTATGCTTGGCCAAGCAATACAATTCATTTTGTATGTATGAACTCTATGATATCACCCTCTGCCATTCCTAGCATAGATATTGCATTTTATTTTCTAACTTGTAGATAGAAATTGCATGTTGATGTATGGGCACACACTAGATTCCACCTTGCAGATTGTTCTCTTGGTAAATTTTCCATGCAGGGTCTAACATTCTTCAAGTCGGAAGAATTATGGGGAAGCGTAAGCTTCGTGGTTGGGTGGTAAATCACTTCAACCATGTTCTCATCCACCAGTGGACGCGAGCGTCAAAAAATATCCTTAGTTGTTCACAAGACTATTTTAGTCTAAGATGTAACTTGATGTAATACATTCATGTGTTTGATGTAAAGTGTACAATGTAATGACTTTGTGGCCTTAGGAGCCAAGTCAAATCTGATATTTTAATTTGACTTTTAAAGTGAATACATGAATCATTGACTCATTTTAAATAGACATGTGTAGCTATGATTGAATTTAGCCAATAGTTATGTATTTTTAATTTGGAATATATTCATGTGTCAAATACAATAATGTTAATTAAGTAATAATTTAGGATGGGTTATTACATATAGAGTTTTTAAACCCTACTACTGAAAGTGGTTGTATGATTGATAAAGAAGAACTCAAAGTTACTCTTGAAGACCTTGATAGAGTTGAAGGCAAAAACACAGATCTAAAGGTAAATCTCAAGGAAGCAAATGAATGCATCAAAAAATTGAGAGAACAAATCAAGAAATTTAGAGAAAGACATAGGGAAGTCAATGAGCAATTGAAGCAAGAAAATGAAGACTTCACCGGACTGAAAGTACAAGTGGAAGAGAAGAAAATAATTGAGGAATGTTTGAATGAAATGGTAAAAGGAAAGACTGATGAATGCGCAAGACTAGAACAATAAGTGGTAAATATGAGATCAGATATGAAAAAATCAAGAGTTCATGAGGAAAAATTCAAAACAATTTCTACAATGCTTGATGAACTAATTACATGACATTAACCATCTAAAGATAAAGGAGGTTTGGGACTTGAAGAAGGAGAAAGATCAAAGGCTAATCAAACCCCTAATAAGGTTGACAATCAAGAGAAGGATCAAGGCAATGGAAAACAAATCAAGAATCAAAGAAGCAATGCTAGAAGACCTCCTATTAGACAACCAAATGCTCAAAGGTACCCATATTTTAATGGTATTTATTTTTCATGTAATAAATTTGGACATAAGGGAATATAATGTAGAAGTAGAATGAATCAAAATGTTGGATCCTTCTTCAGAAAATATTTTGCATGCAAGAAATTTGGACATAGATCTATTGAGTGCAAAAATCAAATGATGAATAGATATAATGCTTGTAGAATGGTTCAATATTCTAGTGGCTACTACTATACATGCAATGTATTTGGACACAAGGCTACCCAATGCAGAACTAGGTTGAATAGAGGTCAGTTTGGTCAGAAATTTTTTGTATACTATAGTTGCAACAAACTTGGACATATTTCAAAATTTTGTAGAAGTAAGAATGGAAGAAAAACTAATTTAGGAGAGAGAAATTAATCCGTGAAGAAAATTGATCCTACTGAAGTCAAGAAGGAAATGGAGAAGATTTGGAGAAAGAAAGAGGAACTTGAGAACAAGGATGAATCTAAGACTACAAATGTATATGTACCTCCCTCTGGTGTGGATAACTCTCTTGAAAATTAAACCTAGGCATGGGCTTAGGGGGAGAAATAATAAAAAAATAAAACAACCCCTTGGAAATATAAGGTGTCAAGGAGTGAGACAAAGATATATGGTATAAAATGATAAGCTTAAGCTTTTGGAAAAGAAACTGGCAGAAAATATGCAAATTTGAAGAAATGTGGAGCGTTTTAGGGTTTATAGTGTATCAATGAAGGGTTTTAATAGCTTTATGGAATTTGAAGCATTCAATGCAGAATTAGGGAAAATTGGAAAGATATAAAGTGAGTTTCTAAGTTGATTTTAATCACATTTTCACATTCAAAGAAAGCATAGCGAGTTGAAGGAGATTTAAAGGTGATTCAAAATTTAATTTGGTGTAGATTGTTCAAACCCTAGATCTTATTGTGTGTATAAAAGGTATTTACGACCTTTTGTGCTTTGTGGGTTTTAAATTTAATTTTTTCTTAAGAATTTGAGCTCGAATTGAAGTTAAAATGGCTACCCCAACTGTTGTTAACATTAATGAGAGGCCTAGACCAAAATTTGAAAGGTATCTAATGAAAGTATTTGATAATGACCCTGATGATGCTTTCTCAAAGACTCCATATAGGGTTTTACCTATAGAAGATACTAGGGTATACATACATGAGAAATTAGAAGAATATAACCACCTAAGAATCACATAACTTTGGGCCAATGAGCTTACTAGAGATAATCACCTGGTGAAACCAAAATATATTAACCTAGTACATAAGAAACTAGATGTTTGGAACTAGTTGCCTAATTACAATACTGATGTTGATGCCAAGTATGTAAGGCTAGCACTGATCATGCTACATGAAATTTTTTTATGAACTGACATGCCTGGACTCATAACCAAGGAAGTGATCAAGGTTGTTACAGGATTGTGTGATACCAAACCTGTATTGGTACTTAAGTCAGTAAAGAGCAAAGTTGTTATGGAACTCACCGGTGCCACCTATGATAAGAGGGCTTTGATAACTAAACATATCCAGAATCCTGCTATGAAACATGATTCTATGATGATAGGTCACAAGATCTACTTTACAAGTAGGGAAAATTTAGTTTCGACTACTGCTATCTATGTTGCATATGAAATGGTGGTTAAATGGAAAGGATTTTGACTTGTGTGAGTTGCTCTGGCAGCAACTTCTTGAGAATCTGAAGCTAACAAGGGAAAATAAATATGCCTTTAATTTTGGTACTCTGGTTGTATGTTTACTATTTTACTTCTTGAAAGAGCTTCCTGGAAGGAAAAATATTGTATGGGATAAGAGTAGACCAGTAGCACATCAAATTCTAGATTACATGCATAGCTTAGGCAACTTGAAGGCTTAGGATGATGCCTTGAATGCATTCTTTGTAGTTTTTCAAAAGAATATGCATGAAAGGGAAATAATTCCACACAAACTTGTAGTCAAATGTGCAAAGGAAATAAATTTCCTTGTTATAACTGATGAGTGTATCATTGAGGCTATTGAACCAAGAATGATATGAATTGTGCCTCTTGGCTATGAAGTTTCTTAAAATGAGGTTGATGGATATGTAGACATGTTGCTCAAAATTCCTAAGAACCCCTCACAAGCAAGACATGGGACATATGAGGAAAAATCAATTGAGGTACATTTGGAGTTGAAGAAACTGAAAATCAAGAGGAATTCAAGGAAAACAATAGTGGAATGGGCTAGAAGGGAAGGATACACAAAAGAAAAAATTAAGGAGGCCAGAGCAAGAGAAGCTAGTATGGAAGGTGAGACCTTTGGACCAAGAAGATTAGGAAGAACAACTTCCACCCTCGCCTCTACTCTACCTAAGTCCTCTGGTGCAATTGTAACTATCACTGGTAAAGGAAAGGTGGAGCACAGTGCTTAGGTAATTGAAGAAATCATTGCACCCATTGGACCTAGCACAAGGACAAGCAAAAGGAAAAATGTGCCTCTAGTAGCAACCCCTACTACCTCTACAAGGAGAAAGAAGTAAAAGGATTTCAAAGAAAAGAATCTAAGTGTAGTTGTTGAAGAAGATTGAGATGGGATTGGAACATGCAGAACAATTGACAAGAAAAAGAAGAAGCAGTGCAACTAAGAGAAGTGAAGGTGCTTCACAAGAGGCAAGCAATAGAGCTAAAAGGGAAAAAAGTTGATATTATTTACACATCAAAAGAAGAAGAAACATAAAGAGAAAAATAAGCATTCATTGTACACATTCATAAGAAGCCCGAGAAGAAGAAGGAGAATAAGACATAGGAAGGCCCTTCAGAGCAAAAGAAAAAGGAGAAAAAGACTCCTCTGATAAGAGCTCACACTCCTATGAATGTAGATGTTTTGGTTAATAATATGTTACATTATGACAATATGTTAGAAGATACTGTAAAATTATATGAAGAAGTGGATGAAGTAGATAGGAATACTGGAGGGAGTTTGGATGATCTGAGCCTAAGAGGCCAAACTTCCCTGGCCAGAATACTATTTTAAAAGGGCGAACAAGACAGGGCAACCCAGATGATTTCTCTCGTCTATAGATTTAGAATTTGAAAAGTTCATTGGGAAGAGCATCCAATTTCAATATGTGGGTCAAAGCCCGTTTTTGGATTAGGAGGCATTTGGGTCATCATTGGGGCACCTGGAGTTGTGAG
This sequence comes from Sequoiadendron giganteum, assembly GCA_007115665.2. Lineage (NCBI taxonomy): Eukaryota > Viridiplantae > Streptophyta > Pinopsida > Cupressales > Cupressaceae > Sequoiadendron > Sequoiadendron giganteum. The sequence continues at coordinate 251,664,985 of CM021102.1, read as the reverse complement.
GAGGGAAAGCTATTAGGAGTTTGTTGTTTGGAACAACCATGGTGAGGCAACATTCCGTGAATAGAGTTCCCGGGTCTGGGACCCAGGATGCTAATGACTGATGGACGAAAGGCGGATAGTGGGCGGAATTCCAGGGACGAAGTTCTAGGGTCCAGGACTCGGGATGCTGACGACCGGTAGACAAAAGGCAGACAAAAGGTGGACAAAAGGAAAATGACCAACATATAGAAAATAATCTGGAAGGGAAGTTCTCGGACGACAAGGAAAGGTTTGGAACCTAGAGGTTGGAAGGACGACAACCAGCGGACGGTGGACAAAAAGACAACAATCTGGAAGCAAAGTTCCCAGACGGCGATGGAAGGTCCAGAACCCAGAGACCAGAAGGATGACAACCAGGGGATGGAAAACGAAAAGACAACAATCTGAAAGAAAAGTTCCCAAACGATAGTGGAAGGTCCGAAACCAGAAGGTTGAAAGGACGGTGGCCAACGAACAAAAGGAAAATGGCCAGTAGAAAGACAACAATCCAGAGTAAAGTTCTTGGATGGTGATGGAAGGTCCAAAACCCAGAGGTTGGAAGGATGTGAGCCAACAAATGGAAGACAAACGACTAGCGAAAAGACAGAAATCCAGAAGCAAAGTTGTCAGATAGTGACGAAAGGTCTGGAACCTGAAGGCCAGAAGGATGGCAGATGGAAAGACAACAATCCAGAAGAAACGTTCCTGGACTGTGGTGGAAGGTCTGGAACCTAGAGGGGCACTTCCACGAAAGCAAAAGACTTAGCGAAATTCAGATAGGTGAATTTGGTCAGGAGAATTTGATCATTTGATGGTACATGACCAATTTAGGCTCCAAGAAAGGGGCATGCAAAATGAGATGGGAGGAAAGCAGACCACTGAGAAAAAAAAGAGGGGGTCCCTACCCATGGCAGGGCATGTGTGTAAAAAATGCACAACACCTATATACTATAGTTTCTTTTGGCAGCAAGGACACCAACACCATGAGAGACGCCAATATTTTTTGACTGTTATTCTTGCTAGAATTGATTTTATTGGGATTGTTCTTTGTTCTCCTCTTCTCCCTTAGGTTCTCCTATACCTTCCTTTGCAATTTGTTGCCGCTTGATCCCACCAGAACATTTGGGCATAAGTATTTCTGCTTCAGTTTTCTTCTTGTCCTTCCTAGCACCCTTTCTCTTTTCCTAAGCAACCTTTTTTCCTTTTGGATCGTCTTTCTCTAGTTTAGAGGGTGTGGAAGTAGTGGATACACTACCTCTCCTTTTAGATTTTTGTGGCCTTGAAGAAGAAGGGAATTCATTTTTAGGCGGCCCTAATTCTGGTTCTTCAGGTTCTTCATGTTCGCTTTGGCTACACGTAGGTGAGGCTATAGGCAAATTATGAGGGTTTTCACTTCTAGACTCATTTCAGGCATTACCATCAAACTATTGATCTCATTACACTCCTCTGCCCTAAAATCTTCCCACCTTACTTGTGGGTACTGAATCCTCAGGCTTCTCCTTATCAAAAGATTAACCAAACAATGGCGGGAAAGAGAAGTATCAGATTGTCTACTTTGGTACTACGAAGCCATTCTTTTCAACAGGTGGTATAAGAAATTGGGTATATTAACTATCTTGTTATGCCTAAGATGACTCAATAACTTGAAATGGACAGTATACAACATATTTTTCCTCCCATCACATGTAATATATTTGACATTATAAGAAGCACACCTTGCTCATAACCAGTGGAGTGACAATCATTTCGTACCTTGTGATGAGGAATCCAATTCCTCTCCTATTATGCAAAATTCTTCTTGAGAAATGACTGCCTTAGATCAAGTTGGAAAATTTTCTCCTATCCTTAGCAATCCAGTTACTTGAGCAATAGCAGCCTCCAAAGCATCTACAAAAAGTCCTTTTACCACAACATCGTCATACTAAAGAGTTTCTAAAAATATCCTTGTTAAGTCATCACTAAACTCTTTCAACTTCAGGAAATAATCAAGCCATTCAACCCTTGTAAATATAGGAAGAACAAATGCATCCTCTAGAATTTTCTGATTAGCTACTAGTTCTCTCCTGATAACATCTCCTCTCATCTTAGTTCACTTACTGCTCGAAATACCAAATCAACTCAAAATCTCAACTTAGTCTCCACCTACCACCCTCAACTGCACTTATGACTTGAAAAACCTCAATTTCCAAAGGTATACTTGCTACAATACTAGACTATAACTGTAGGCCCCTCTTCAAATTTAGCTCAAATAGAAACCAAACTAAGGTTCTTTCAAATTTGACAAGGTTTCAAGTTCTTTAGGAATTACAAAAATGGAAATGGTGGAAATAGAAATAAAGACATAACTCAAGGATTTGCATGTCATGATCACATTAATTCAATTTGGGGTGGCTAATTTCAAAAAATGTGGAAAAAAGATAGTTTAAGCGTACCCCCCCAACTAAAGAGGTGAAGTGACCTCGCTTCATGGTGGTGATTTAGAGGCGAAAGAAACTTGAGTTGATGGAATTAAAAAATCTAATATATCACATGCACAAAATTGAAATGAAAAGTGGATAAAAAATATTAAAGAAAGTTTGCATAATCAGAATAGTTTACTTTAAGTACATATGTGCAAAAATAACCACTGATGGTGCATGAAAACTAAAAGAATATATGCTGCAATGGATTTGATGGTACAAATATTAAATGCAAGGTAATAAGTATCTTGGATGGCAAGTGAATACAGTTAGATAGGTGTAAGAAAATAATGTGACTTGGAAAAGGTTGGAAATGTACACGGGAAATAAAATAATTATGCCATGAGATTTAGGTGGAATAGGCAGGTATAATGGAAATGAGTGGTGATAACCTTGCAATAAATACGACACCAAATAAATATAATATTTGTTCCAGCTTTGTGAAGTGTGCTACGGTCTCCTTCAGTGTCCCGAACATATCATAGATAGTGTGAAGCTACAAGTCCCTACAACATCAGGTCCCTTTGGAATATGTTGAACAGGTCTCGTGTAAAGATAGCTATAATGTTATCATAACCATGAAATGTGTGTAGATTTATTGTGTAGTGTGTTCATGTGGTAAAGAATTGAAAATTAGGTTGAGGTAACCTCAGGGACTGAGTTGTGTAACTTAACCACTGGGTTATTAGATGTGCTTGGACTTTCCCTTAAAACTGATGTAGCACTCTTGGAATCAAATTATGTTTCAGTCTCACTATGAGCACCATATTGTTGTATGAGTGAAAAGATGAAGTCATCATGCTACATTGGCTTCTTATATAACTTGAGTCTATGTCCATTAACAAGAAGGGAGAAATTCATTGCATCAATGGTATGTAGTTGTACTACTCCATTTGGATAAACCTTACTAATTTCATAAGGGCCCAACCACTTGGACTAAAATTTTCCCTTAAAATCCTTATACCTGGAGTCATACAGAAGAGCCCAATCTCCTTAAATTCTTTTGTCCCGATGAACTGATAATGGCATTTTATTCGCTGTTGTTGCATCACCTCTGTATGATGAATTGCTTCCATCCAAATTTCATCCAACCCATTCAAGGAGTGTAACCTTTACTTTTGTGCCTTTGTTAAATCCATGCCTAAGTCCACTACTGTCCTGAGAGTTTTATACTCAAATTCTATAGGCACTATTGTTGTTTTTCCATAAACTAGCTCATAAGGAGTAAACCCTATTATTGTTTTCCATGAAGTCTTGTATGCAAGGACAACTTCTGGTAATTTGGATACCCAATCTCTTCTATGTAGCTTCAATATCTTTGTCAATATATTTTTAATCTCTCAGTTGCTAACCTCGACCTATCCATTAGCTTGATGATGATATGGGGTAGATTTCTTGTGCTTGATCTGATATTCTTCCATCAACTTGGCAATAAGGTCTGATGTAAATTGTGACCCTTGATTAGTCACTATTTCTTTTGGCACCCCACATCTAGTGAAGATATCCTCATATAGAAACTTTACAACATTGTCTTCCCTGGAAAACTACAATGCCTTTATTTCAACCCACTTGGTTAAGTAATCAGTGCATACCAATATGTATTCTTTATTATTTGAAATAAGAGAGATAGGTCCAATAAAATCTATCCCCCATTTATCAAAAGGAACTAAAGACAACTGGGATTGTAAGGTAATTTCATTAGATCTTGTAGGTCTTCCCATCCTTTGGTAGTGGTTACAGCTTCTAGTATATTTAACAAAGTCTTTATGTAATGTTGGCCAATAATATCCTGTTGTCAAAATCTTGAAAGTTGTTCTTTCGGTTGCAAAATTTAGACCATAAGGTTCATCATGGCATGCTTTCATTATGTTAAACACTTCATCCTCCCAAATACACCTTCTCATAATATTATCTGGACCAATGTAGAACAAAAATCTAGAAATCCATGAATAAGGGAAGCATTTATGAACCAACCACCTTTTCTCTTTGGAGAAAAGTAACTTGGAATCTTTCCTGAAACTAAATAGTTTTCTATATCAACATACCATGGTGTGTGCACATTTAGAGAAAATAAATGCTCATCAGGAAAGGAATCATCAACAATTCCCTTTGATGATTGAGTAGGAAATCTAGATAGGAAATCAACAACCACATTAGCCCTTCTAGGCTTGTCAACAATTGTTATGCCAAATTATTGCAACAATAATAGCCACCTTATGAGTTTTCCACCTACCACTGGTTTGATCATCAGGTACCTAATAGTTGTATGGTTTGTATGTATGAAAACCTGATAACTAGTTATGTAATGTCTAGATTTGCTAATGGCATAGACAACCACAAACATTTATTTTTCTATTATAGTGTAGTTCAATTTTGCTCCTTGGAGGTTCTTGCTGATATAATAGATTGCATATTCTTCAGTTCCTTCCTTTTTCCCTAGGACTGCTCCAATGGTAAAGTCAAATGCATCAATATGGATATGGAATGGCAATGTCTAGTTCATCCCTCTGAGAACTGGTGCATGTGTTAAGGCTTCCTTTAGTTTTTCAAATGAACTCTAGTAGCCCTCAGTCCAATCAAATTTAGAATCCTTTGTTAACAAAGTGAATAAAGGTGCAACAATCTTACTGAAATCTTGTATAAATTGCCTATAGTAACCTGCATATCCCAGGAAGCTTCTAACATCCTTTTGGTTTTGTGGTACATGTAAATTACATATAATCTCAATTTTCCTTGAATCAACCTGTATGCCTTCACTAGATATAAAGTGTCCTAACATAATGCCTTGTGTCATCATCATGAAACACTTTTCATTGCTGAGAGATAAATTATGTTCCTTGCATCTTTTTAACACTTTCTCCAAGTTACTGAGAGCTTCCTCATAGGTTTCACCATAAGTGGTGAAATCATCCATGTATATCTCCATGTAGTTATGTGCAAAATCAGAAAATATGCTGAGTACTACATGTTGAAAGGTAGCTAGAGCATTGCACAAAACAAATGGTAGAACATAATATGCATAAGTTCCCCAGGGGAAGGTGAATGTGGTCTTATCCTGATCTCATAGTGCAATCTTGATCTGGTTGTATCCACTGAAACCATCAAGAAATGAAAAATATTTCTTTCCAGCCAAAGAATCAAGAACCTGGTCAGTAAATGGCAATAGAAAATGATCCTTCCTTGTATCGATATTTAATTCTCTGTAATCAATACATACTCTCCATTTCCCCCCTTTCTTGGGAACTATAACCAATGGTGAAACCCACTCACTATCTAAAATTGGGTATATAAAACCAACATCCAAGAGCTTTTGAAGTTCAAATTTTACAATATCCCTTAGAGATGGATTCATATACCTTTGAGGATGTCTAATAGGTCTATAACCTTCATTAATATAAATCCTATGCATGTAGAGATCATGATCAATACCTCTCATATCATGAGAATCCCATGCATATGCAACTGAGTGTGCCTACAACATTGACTATAGAGAGTTCTATTGTTCTTTAGTCAATGATTTATTAATGTTCAACATCCTTCTTGGCATAATTTCCAACTCCTTTGATAACTCTTGAACTGATGAAAGATCAAGGCTTGGTATAATTGGAAAACATTATTGAGGAAGTAGTGAATGAAATAATTGTGATATCTCTTTAGTAGAATCAACAGGTACAATATTTTGCAAGGGGTCTTGGAGACATATAAGATAATATTGTTGTTGAGAGCTCCTCTCACAATCATTTTGTATAATATAAGTGATAAGCTCATCTTCATCTTGGTCATCTAGTAAAGGGTTGCACTCAATAGTCATCAATTTCTGAAGAGAGTAGCTATCTTCCTCCTCTTCACCCAAATTGGGCCAAATGGAATGCTCCATATATACATATGGCTAAGCAGGGGGATAAAGAACCAAGTTCTTTGTTATTGTCCCATTGGATATGATCATCTTACCAGATCTACATCCTATGAAGGCATCAAATGTTGCTAATCAAGGCCTGCCTAGAATAAGTGGGTAACCTGGAAGATTAACTTTAGGTTGCAATACTATGAAGTTTGCAAGGTATTCCCATGAATCTAATGCAATAACTATATCTTCAATAATTCCTTCAGGTTTAACTCTAGATCTATCAGCTAATTGTAAAATAGTTTGTGTAGGCCCGAGGTTGATCAAATGAAGCAATTTTATTGTTTCTTTTGTAATTACTTTGATAGCTATTCTCAATTCTATCAAAGTGTTCTTAATGAGAACCCAATTAATCTTGACATCCACAACTAGACTGCTAGCGTCAATATACTTAGGGATTGTAATACTTCCCAACATGATGGCTGCAAGATTTCCCAAAACATGAATTGTTTGTGGATCTTTCTTCTTTCTTAGTTTCTTAAGATAAAGATCTCTCACTGTCTTAGTGTAGATGGGAATATCTTTGATAGTCTGGATAAGTGGAATTTTGATGTTAACATCCTTCAACTATCCTAAAAGGTCAATCTTAGCTTGTGTGTGTTGCTTTTGCAAAGCTAGGTGTTCAAGAAATGGTGGCTTAAGATTTGAATTAGTTTGGGGTACCTGGTTTGGCATAGGCTACAAAGGTGGTTTATTAGAAGCCTCAACTATAGGTTCTTCATCCTCCACTTTAGTAATTTTGGGAGATGAAGGACCAACAAGTTGCTTCCCTGATATGAGGTGGACATCACTCACCTCTACCCCATAAGTGGGGTATTGCTTAGTGTTAGGGTTAGGTGCAGATTGGGAAGGTATTTGGGATGGTTTAGGTGGATGAGATTAAGGATTTGATGGAGGCATTTGAGCTTGTTGCTATGGTGGAAGCGGTGGTAGCATAGGCTATTGATAATTCATATTAGGTTGCTGCCATTGCTAGCCTTTCTATCACTGGGGTTGCCATTGATTTTGCTGAATTGGCCATTGTGGATTATAGTTGGAAGTCTAAAAGTTTTGTTGTGGCCATGGGTTTGGTTGTTGGTTCCAATATGGTTGGAATTTTGGCCATTGTTGAAGAGTCTACCACTAGTTTTGGTTTGTTTTCCAGGGTTGAGTGTTCCAAGCATAAATTTTTTGATTGCTAGAAGGGAAAGATGGATTAAAACTAAGGGGGGCTGGTGGCATACCTTGTATCTTCTTTCATGACATCCTTTGTGCTACATAGATTTTTTTTTCCATCATCTCCTTCCATTGGATGGAAATTTGGTTTTTCAACCTTTTCTTGTTGGATACTGGCCACTCTTTTGCACTTACAATTGGCCTTCCGCTGCCTACAACTAGGGTAGTACTCAATGAGCATGGCTTCTACTTCCTCTTGCTTCTTCTTGATATGGAGTGTGTCTAGATGAATTATTATTTCCTGCTTCATGTTGGACAATAAATTACTGATTTCAACCTTAGAAACCCCATTAAAGGACTTACTTGTGATGGATGACCTTTCCCATCTTGGCTTTTGGGAAAGAGTCTTGGAATAATTCCTATAGGCTTTTAGAATTTCTTCAAACGCTCCTTTGGAAATATCCTCTCCTCCAATAAGGTTGAGGGTGTCCATACTATCTGCATTAATCCCCCTTAAAAATACCAACTCAAGGGATTCCTCTAAAAATTTATGCTGGGGGTTCTTCTTCAAAGAAAACTGAAACCTCTCAATATAGTCTTCCAATGGCTCATCCTCCTTTTAAGACATTGAGAAAATGCCATCTCTTCTTTGGCATAATCCTTTGCAATAGTCCTTGTACTTCTCCAAGAACTTTGTCTTCATAGTTTCCCAGTCTGGGACAAAATCTCTGCCAAGCCCCATGAACCATATGAGGGTAGCATCCTTCAGAGTAGCCAAAAATATCTTGAGTCGGTGTGCATTAGTAGTGTAATCATAACTTTGGTATAGAACATCAAACTCAAAATGGAAACTATTCGGGTCCTTTGTTAGCAAGGCATAAAATAATGGTAATGCTGATGGTGGTATATTTGTTAGCATAGTGGCTCTGGCTTGATCAGTATTAGGGAGCTCAAAGGTTTGATGTTATAGATCATTTGGTGGTGTGTCCCCCATTGTTTGGAAGGTCCCTTCTGTAGCTGTGGAAGATGATGGTGATGATGAAGCTGATGGGGATGAAAGGGCAGTGTCTACTCTTTAAAAAATTTCCTCAATAAATTTAACAAAACCACCAGTATGATCTCTATCTTGAATATGAAGGAATGAATCTTCCTTGGTTATCTCTCCGCCTACGCATATGGTAAATTTAAATTTGTATGGCCATGACCCTGCACAATGTTAGTAGCTTGATGTTGAAAAAGATGGTCTCTAATAGTCCTAATACTTAAGAAGGGAAATTTAGCTATGAAAACTAAAAAAATGGGTCTATGAAGTTAGCACCATCCCCGAAAATTGTGCCAAAATGTAGACTCTAAGTTAATGCTTTGTGAACTTAGTGAAGGTCACTCAATTTAGAGGGTTAACAAATTGAACAGTCCACTTGACACTGCTTAGTACTACATTAATTTATCAACCAAGGTGCGTAAGCTTATGATGGTGTAGAAAAATATATGCCTTCATGGAATCAAATTACTCAAACTAACCTTCTACAAGTTATTCTAGTTGCTGGAAATTCATAAAAACTGTAAAACAACAAAAGTAAAACTGAACCTTAGTTGATATGGGTACCTACAGTAATGACTGTAACTAAAATACTTCTAATGAATGTAGACTGAAAACATGATTAAGATTACCATAACATTTAAACTATCCTCCAGAGTGTCATCAATAGCTATTCCATGCATGTTCCTAGGCATTTTCTTGTAATAAACAAGAAATAGAATCTACAATTCCTGAGCAACAATAAACTAATATTAACTATCAACGGATATGAATAACTAAAAAATGAAGTGGAGAATAATACCTTGAGTGGTTGGCTCAAGTAACTATTCCCACTTAAATAAGCACAATCTAACTAGTAGATTTGACACATCTCATGAACTAAACTTCATTTATTGCATAAGGTAACAAATTACAAAAAATATCACAAATTGGATTTAACCATTCTATAGATTCATGTTCAACTAGAAAATAACAGATAGTACAAACTATGTAAAAACTATCTAACTAAACTATGAACTCAACCATCAGTTATATACAAATTGAGGAGTCTTTATTAAAAGTAACAACTAATACCAAAATCTATGATTCCACTTCCAGATATCTAGAATGTGATTTTAAGATCTGGACTTATTTAATCTATAAGTGAAAAGAAAGAGAATCCTAAAAAGAACAAAACTCTGGCAAACATATTAAATTAAATCATACATCCATCTATCAAAGTTCCAAATCAGAGAAGACCTCTTCTTCAACATTTATTAACTATCATGACAACACGTTCTCTATCTTCATGGATTCCTTTAGCCAATAACCACCATGTTCAACTATTTCTGTAGCATCCCTTGTTTTGGTATTCAGTGCTCCTTTTTCTATGGGTTCATTCCACGATAATTGCACATCACGGTTCCTCTTTTTTCTGCATGAATAGGTTAGTTCCACAAAAAATATACACAAGGATAACCATCAGAGTTAAACATAACTTTCCATCAATATTTCCATGCACATATTCATAAAATCCACTACTGCTAATATATTAAACTATAATTCCATCATCATGCTTTTCGGTCTTAGGTTTGTAGAATAGATACAAAAAGGATAATATAATATGGACTATAGTTAGGAAGTGTGTTTAATAGTATCTTAAAGTCTGATAAAACCTAATAGAAAACAAGCTATTATTTGGACCTATAATTTTTTTTGTCCAATTTTGAATTTATCTGCCTGAAAAATATTCAAGTAGCTACCTTTTCCACATTGGTAGGAAGGATTTATTTGGATGAGAGGGGTTGGAGGTTCAAACCACTACCCCTCCAAATAGACTTGGTTCTTCATTAAATACAAAGCATGCCCATATATGTATAGCGCACATTGAGTGGCGCAATGGTAAGCGAGATTTATGGGAGATAGGAGGTTGGGGGTTCGAATCCCCCAACCTAAATTTTGACCAACAACTTGATGATTGGACTGTCCTATGAGTGCCACATCATGCTGACATAATCTGCCACATGTCATGCCTTGAAGATGCCATGTCATATGTTCTTTCCATGTCAGCATGCTGACGTTAGCAATGGTACTTGAGTCAACCTTTTTCTTGTGAAATTTGATCGGCCGTAACTTTTTTATATGAGCTCTGATCGACGTGATTTGAGTGGAATTGGATTCGTGTTGATGAGCTCTTCTATGTGATACCATTTTCTTAGACTTTTGAAACATTCTGATGTCAACATTGTTCTTCCTGGTCAAACTTCTTGTAAAACTTTGACTGAGCATATCTTGAGCCCAAAAACTCATTTGACATGATTCAAGTTGCATTGGGTTCGTATCGATGATCTCTTTAACATGGTGCCAACTCTTGGAGTATTTGGAACAATTGAATTTTTGGTGAAAATATCCACCTGAATCAGTTCTTCCCATTGGTAAGCTTTTGGACCTCTAAAATATTTGATTACACAGAAATTAAGTGAAGGTACAACTCCCTCACTTTTCTAGCCTCCATCCATTTTTCTTTGCTAGGATTCATCCCTTTCAGTCCCACTCTGAGGTACTCAACAACTCCTCTTCTTGAAGTTTTGACATTCCTATCTAGGATGAAATCTTCCTGCAACTCGTTCATGTACTTAGGTGATAAATCATCAATAGAAGGAATCTGAACATTAGCCTCCTCATCTAGTATAATTGGCGGTTCATACAACTTCAAATTCTCAACATTAACCACTGAGTAGATATGCATATAAGGTGGTAGATTTAGGCTAAAGGCATTGGTGTTGATCTTTTCTATGATATCAAAGGGAACATACCTGATTGGCTTGAGATTCTTATCTTCGCCTAACATTATTTCCTTACTAATGTGTAACCAAACTCTGTCAGAAACCTGAAATTGATGATCAACACAATGCTTATCATGTCAGGCTTTGTACTTTTCCTGAATCTTCCCCAAAAGTGCTTCAACTACTTGATGGACTGCTTGGCTATTCTGGATGAACTTTAAGGCCTTGTATGAATCATCCCGTCCATCTTTAACATCTTCATTCTCAAAATGTTGCATGGTTGTAAGCATGTTGCACATAATGTAGAATTTCATCCCACAACTTGGGATGCTTACTGTAGTAACCTCTGAGAAGATGCACAACTGTCAAATTCACTACCTGTTTCAGTCCATCATTATATGGATGGAAAGTTTTACTTTTCTTTAGTCTGATGTCCAATATGAGTTCCCCAATGCTGATCAAAATTCCCCCAAGAATTGAGAATCTCGATCTGATACAATAGAAGTAGGAAGCCCAAAATGAACCCATATAAATTGAAAGTACAAATGTGTTTTTAGTTCAGTTGTGACCTATTTTTTTACAAGGCATTAGAATGCATAGTTTATTGAACCTATCCACTACCAAAAACAAATAATCACACCCTTTTCTAGACATTGGTAGCCCCTCGACAAAATCCATTGAGACACTTTCCCACAAATGAGATGGTACAGGTAGAGGTGTGTACAACCATAATTTCCTTTTTCTAGGCTTTCTTGTTGCACACATGACACATCCTCTAATGCACATAGACATAGATTCTTGCATACAAGATCAATAACAATATTTCTGCAGTTGTGACATTGTTTTGCTTACCCCAAAGTGACCAGAAATTAATGATGTATGTGCTTCTCTAATTACCTATGCATGTGCATCTTGTGGAATACACAACTTTCCCAAGTGATACAGTAATTTGTCCTGCACATAGTAGTCCATCTCTTCTACATTTTTTCCTTGAATTAATGTTGCATATATATCCTTAACGTCTTTGTCCTTAGCATATTGTTCTGATAAATTTCACGTGCCATTGAACTAATTTGAAGAATAATTGTAGCATTTATAGTAGGAGGACTAGATAACATATCCACTACTTTATTCTGAACCCCTTTCTTATATTTTATAACCAAATGAAACTATTGTAAAAAACCCATCCACCTAAAGTGCCTACTTTGTTGCAATTTAGATTGTGTGAAAATATTGAAGTGGTTGATGATTAGTGTGTATTATCGTTTCTTTACCCATTAGATAATGTTTCCACTTATTTACACTTCGTACTAATGCATACAGTTATTTATCATATGTGGGATAGTTACTTACTACAGTCATGAAAGTTTCAGAATGAAAGCAGATAGGTTTAGCTCCTTGCATGAGTACTGCTCCCATGGAAAATCCACTAGCATCTGTCTCAATTTTGAGCGATTGTTGTAGATCCGGTAGAGCCAAAACTGGTGTAGTGCTTAGCTTTTCCTTTAAAGTATCAAAAGCATTTTGCTACGGACCTCCCCATTTGAAATAATTTTTGACACTTGTGAGTGTGTGCAATGGAGATGCTATGTAGGAGAAGTTAGGTATGAAATTTCTCCAATACTGTACTGCACCTAGAAAACTCCTAAATTTTGTAATTATACTTGGCTTAGGCCATATTACAATGATTGCGAACTTTGCAGGATCCTCAAGTGACCCCTCCTACAATATACCCTAAGTACATAGTTAGTGATGTCTTAGAAAATTCACATTTTGACATCTTTACATACAAGTTTTCTTTTCTCAATACATCCAATACTTTCTTTACATGCTCTACATGTTCTTCCCAAGTTTGACTAAATACAAGTATATCATCCAAATAAACTATAAAAAAATCATCTATGAATGAAAGAAATTCATCATTCATGACTCTCATAAAGGTAGCTGGTGCATTACAAAGCCCAAAGGGCATGACCAACCACTCATATAGTCCCTATTTTGTCTTGAATGTAGTTTTCCATATATCATTATTTGGAATTATTATCCGGTGATATCCACTACACAAGTCTAACTTAGTGAAATAAATTGAATGTTTTAATTGATCAAGTAAATCATCTATTCAGGGAAGAGGATACCTATTATTTACCATTATCTTGTCCAGGGCTTTGTAGTTGATGCACATTCTCCAAGAATCATCCTTTTTTGGAACCAACACAATTAGAGAACCACAAGGAGAGGTACTCGAATGAATAACTCCTTTCTCAATCAACTCTTGAACCTACTTCTTGATTTTCTCATTTTGCATAACTGATAAATGATACATGCCGATGTTTGGAAGAGGCACATCCTATTGTAACTAGATTTCATGTTGTATCTCTCTCTTTAGTGGAAATCTATTGGGATCTTAAAATAAATCATCATAGGTAGAAACTACTTTGACTAATTCAAATTTGTGCTTTGGATCACACCCTTTGAATGCCTCAGATTTATCATATTATTTTTCTTTTACAATCATCAATACAAAGTTCTTACTAGCATTGACTAACCTCTTCATTTGTCTAGTATTCACCAATGTTAGATTAGTCTTAATCTTATGTGCATGTACAATGAATTCTTTACCATCCTTAAAAAGGTGATATTTGTTTTCTCCCCTATAAAAGATTGCTTTCTGGTCATAAAGATAGGGACTCCCTAGCACAAGGCCACAAATATATAAAGGGACCACATCAAATTCTACCTCATCTATAAAGTTTGTAGTGATGGAAAACCTTAACTTACATTTCTTCGTTACCTATAAATGTGCATCATTACAAACCCATCCAAGTGGGCACGACTTCAGATGAGGTGTTGTAGTCAAGTTAATTTTCTTAACAACTTCTTCAGATATTAGATTTACTTGAGATCCCGTATCAAACAAAGTATCAACCTTAGTGTTCTTTATTACAACCCGAATGTGAAATAACTCTGATGCTTATCAATCTTAGGTGGAGAAATTATTTACTTGCACTTGCATTTAAAAAAATTGTATTAGAAGAAAGAGATATAACTTTTCCTTTACCTTGTATCTCGACATCAACAATCTTTGTCTCATCCCTAGAGTCAGATCCAAGATCCTATTGTTCTACAACAACAATATTTTTCTTTCCTTTGTTTCCTCCATAATTCTTCAACCTTAGTTACAGATACATCTTCCAACACTTTGAGTTATCATGCCTCTCCTTCTTGCAATGGGAGCATGTGGTCTTATCACCCTGCTTCTTGATGATTGTTGTCTTTTTCCCTTTTTCTTTTCCTTTGGGTTTACCTTCATGCTTAGATGGATTCTTGTCAGAATTTTCATTGAAATTATTCTTACCTCTTGACTCCAAATGTGTGGCTTCCAGATTTTTAGGATTTAAAACCAAAATGGTATGTCTTAAGTAAGAGTGAATACTGCCTATATACTTGAGCAATGTGTCTTGGGTGTATAGTCTAGAACATTAAGTGCAATAGATCACTTCCTAAATTCATGATTATAGTCTTGGACAGATTGACCCTTACCCTGTCTAAAAGTTTTCCAGTTCATATTTAATTGTTGCATATGGCATAGGGATAAAACTATTTTTTAAGGGAAACTTTAAACTCCATCCAAGTTAAATTGACACTACCATGCTGAGCAATTTTTTCCTGAGTTTTACTCTTCCACCAGGTGAGAGTAGTTCTTCCCAACTGAAGAGTAGCTAATCATATTTTAGAAGCATCATCTAAAAGTCGTTGAATCCTACAGTATACTTCTACTTGTTTTACCCAATCATCTAATTTCCCAACATTTAACTCTCCACAATATTTAGGTATTTAAAATTATACATCCAATTTGATTATAGGTTTATGTGCACTTTTAAAAGGACTAGTAGAAGAAGTAGAATTAGAAGAAGAAGATGGAGAAGATGGAGAAGATGGAGACAAAAGGGGTTTTTGGAGGCTCATCATCACCTTATTCTCTTTTCCCTTTGTCCTTCTGATATTTGTAGTCCTCAAGTTTTTATCATTTCTTTCATTCTTTCTTTTCTTGATAGAGCTCTTCTACCATAGCCTTCATGCCAAGAAAGGCTCATTGAAATTTTTTCTCATCGAGCTCAAAACTTTTTCTAGCTTTTGTCTCTTCCATCTTTGATGGTGGAAAATTTCTTTGTTTACCAATCTTAGGATTGAATTTTGCAAGTGTTCCTTCACCTCACCAGATCCTCGATCATGTTAATATCCACTTTTGTAAACACTAGTTACACATAGCTCTGATACCAACTTGATCTATTAGGATCTATGAAAAATTTCTTAGTGAATGATAATTTTATGTAAATGAGTAATTGAATGTATTAATCTTAATTTCTAAATACTTTTAAAAAGACATTAAAATGATATAGAAAAAAAATGAACATAAAAGAGAAGGCGAAGCCTCTCCAACAGAGTGACCGATCCTTCAATCTACTCCAAAAGTATTTACAAAGTCTCCTTAGTTGATTAGAAAAATAAAGACAAATTTTCTCCTTCAAGTATAAATATTTTGTCATAAATCTCCTAATTTTGCCTACACAGAGAGTTTATCACTTCCTCTTAATTCCCAATTTTCTCTAATGGAATCACAAGCTAATAACCCCCCTTTTTATAGAATTTGATATAATTTATGGGGGTTTAACAAACATATCTCCCCAATATTCCATATCTCCTAATATAGGTTTTATTAAATCTTGGAAATATGGTTTATATGTTTAACATAGGCCTTGTAGATTTTTGAAATATCAAAACTAAAATTTACCAATCCCATAATAGGCTTGTTGTGCATGATGTGTTGGTAAATTTGGAATAAATTTGTTTGGGGGGTTGGCGGTTCAAACCACCGGCCCCCATATTTAATCCTTATTGACTAATTTTTTTTTCCAATTTTAAATTTAACTGCTCGAAAAATCTTCAAGTGACTGCCTTTTCCACATTGGTAGGAAGGATTGCTTTGGATGAGAGGGGTTGGTGGTTCAAACCACTGCCCCTCCGAATAGACTTGGTTCTCCATTAAATACAAAGAATGTCCATATATGTATAACACACATTGAGTGGTGCCATGGTAGGTGAGATTTATGGGAGATAGGAGGTTGGGGGTTCGAATCCACCAACCTAAATTTTGACCAACAACTTGACAACTGGTCTACCTTGCGAGTGCCACACCATGCTGATATAATCTTCCATGTGTCATGCCTTGAAGATGTGACATCATCTATTCCTGCCATGTCAACATGTTGACATCAACAATGGTACTCAGGTCAACCTTTTTCTTGCAAACTTTGACCGACTGTAACTTCTATGTACCAACTTTGATCAATGAAATTCAAGCAGCATTAGATTCATGTTGATGATCTCTTCGACATGATGTCATTTTCTTGGACTTTTGAAACATATTGATGTCAGCATTGTACCACCTAATCAACCTTCTTGCAAAACTTTAACTAAGCATATCTTGAGCATACAAACTCCTTTTGACACAATTAAGTTGTGTTGGGTTCATATCGATGATGTCTTTAACATGGTGCCGACTCTTGGAGCATTTGGAATAGTTGAATTTTTGGTGAAAATATCCACCTGGATCATGGAAGAAGTAGTTAAAGTACTACAAGAGACCATAACTTGATCAAACATTGACACCACACTCTCTGATATGGAAAATTTCAAACAGCTAATTGATTCTTTCAAAACATATGCATCTAGACTGAAGGAGGAAGCTGCGAAAGAAGTGGAGAAAAATTTAAGTGATAAGAAGATGTTGGAGATGATAGAGAAATGTGAAGTTGCACATAAAAAGTTCTCAATATTACTAAAGGATGTAGAAGCATGTGTTGATAAGGCTAAGGCACTATACCAGTACAACATGAAATGGCCTGAAACCACACAAAGCATAAAGAAGGAGATGGAATCCATTGGGTCCCAAATCAATACTAGCTCTAGTACATATGATTCGATCATTGACCTCCTTGGAGAGACAAGGAACACAATTGAAGAAATGCACAAGAAGTTCTTCCAATTGCAAAATCATAAAGAACATATCATCTTACAGTTTAGAGAGGTAAGGGATCTAGTCAATCCCAAACTTAAACTTATTTCGAGAGCTCTTCTCAGTTCAAACAAAGCTAAGAAGATGAATCTAGTACCTGCTACTTTGGAAGAGGGAGAGGAATTATTGCTTAAGCTTGAAATGTAGAACAAGTTTCTTGCGAAAGCTAAGTGAGAATGAGAACTTGGTAGGCAAGCCTGGGAAGATCATATGAAGAAGTTACAGGAATCAACCACCTTTGGTTGAATTATTCTTTATATTTTTATGTATCCATGTTCAAATTCTTTATAAATATGTGAACAACATAAAGAAAAATCTTCATTATCTTTTTGGTTTTTTCTCCAATACATGACTCAAGGGGAGTCAATTCATTATCTTGACAACTATATATATATGATTACATCTTTCAGGGGGAGTTCCAATAAGTGTTAGAACAATTTATATAGGTGCCCTTTTCCCTTGATGTCAAAGGGGGAGAGTATTTTTTGGAGTCTTTGGCATGTTTCCATTTATGATAAAGGGGGAGATTGTAAGAAGTTTAGGTAGATTGTTTAAGTTTTTCATTGATGATGTTGTTTAGCAACATGAGCATGGATGGTTCATAACGATGTGATACAGTGTTGTCATTGATGTCAATATTGTTATAGATCATTTTGATTAATCCTAATAGGTTTTTAAGGTGTTGTGGAAGACATTTGTGCAAGTTGAGTTGGCTTAGAAATATTAGTTGCATAGAAATTTGACTGTGTCAAATCTACCAGTTTAGTGTAATAGTGCATCATTTTTTGGGTTTGCACCAATTTGAAAATGAAGATATCACTTTACACTTCTAACATTAATTTGGTGGATGGTAGATGTACCTAATTCTAGGATTTCATCTTGATTGGAAAATTAGTTTGAGAAATATGAGTAATAGTAATTGACTTGGCATATTACAATTTCTTTTTGTATAGTGTGTTTGTGTGAGAGAATTCACAATTCTCTGCAGATGATATTTTGGCTTTGTGGTGTTGAATTTAAGTTGCTAGATGTTAGTAGAATGTGAATTCCAGATGGTAATGAGTTTTGAGGTCCACGTGTTGAGACGTGGATACACAAATGAAGGTTTTTTCTTTTAGGTCTTATATGGAGCCGACCTAATATGTTTGAAGGTATGTGAATGATAAATATGTATTTCTATCTTATGTGGGATATATTATAGGTCCATTCTAGCCTCTCTTAAGATATTTTGAGTTTTGAATTATGGCGTGTTGTGTGGATGAGAAGTTTTGGAGCTGACAAGTTGTATTTTGGGTATATCTAATTAGGTCGACTTAATTGATGTTATACTTGATGTGGATATATATGTTAGATTGTTTTTGTTGTTTTGGAATAGTAATGCAAGATGTATTTTGTGTGATCTGAATTTGAGCAGAGCAGTGTGAAGTTAAGTTGAGAATGTTAAGTTGAAGATCATAATTGTGTGAATGAAGAGTGAGGTAGAGTGTTGAACCAGAATTATAATCAAATTTTTATTTTACTTAAATGGAACTATAATTAATTTATACATAAGATGCAATTGTAACAGTTCAAAATAGGCTGTGAGCCACCATCTCTCTTCTATATTTTTCTCTATGGACAATGATTCCACTTGGATAGTGAGTTCACCTATAGTGAGTATTTTTTTAATATACTATATCGGTTATAATATATTGTGAGCTAACCCTCACTATGGTTTTCCCCATTTTGTGTTTTCCACGTAAAAATATTGGTGTTCATGTGTTATGTGATGTTGTGAATGTTTCATGCTCTCTTTCCTTACTACAGTTGAATATACATTAGTAATTAGATGTTTGATGTTTTAATGTTTTAAGAGAATACTGATTCACCTCCCCTCTCAATATTCTGGGTGTTCAATAGTTTATTATTCTTAGAAGCATGTTGTAGCATGGTGTTATATATTTGGGTCCCAAATAAGGAGTGGTGTAGTCTGCCTTCACTTCTATCTGCCACAAAAGTGTTTTGGTGTTGACCTAATTTGAATTTGCATGGTTGATGTGTATATCCAGCCTTGCAAAAAAATTTCAAGGTTGAAGATGATATAAATATGAGTTGAGTTATTGAGGGATGCAAAGAGAGTTGATGATGCAAATGATGCTAATTACAGAGGGTTAGAGTGTGAATTTAGGAAGTGCAGTATGAGATTTCATGTGTCAGATTGCTGGATGCAGTGAGAATAAGGTGTCTACAATTATATAGAGAAACTGTGAAGGTGTTGGTGATGTTGCGGTGGATTGCTTTGTTACATTGAGATGGTTTTCTTATTTTAACACTCTTCTCTATCTTCTTTTCTATTCTAGCAGCGAGCATTTCTTTCTCTTGGGTAGTGAGCCCTATTGTATTTGGTATTGATATTATTTTATATTGTGAGCTAACCTTCACCGTGGTTTTCCCATATTTAGGTTTTCCATGTAAATTTGGTGTTCTCTTGTGCATTGAGTTGATTAAGTTTTAGTTTTTCCCAATTAATTTTCATGGTGAATTATTATAACAGATTGAGGGTTAAATGAATGAATATGGATTTGAATGTTTACGAGGGTTTTGAAGTTTTAAGGTACAACTGATTCACCCCCTCTTAGTTGTCTTGTGCATTCAACAATTGGCATCAAAGCAAGGTTACTTGGAAGAAATCTTAACCACTTGAGGTAGATCTAGGATGGCGCAAAACAAAGAGATCCTTGTGTTTGATGGAAAAGATTATGCATTCCGAAAGACAAGGATGGAAGGTTTTTTGGTTTATCTTGGATTTGATATCTAGAAGTCTGTTAAGAATGGATACACTAAACTTGAAAATGGTCCAAGTACTGCTGATTTGATCAAAGCCTATGAAAGAAATGGTAAAGAGGGGTATGCTCTCTTAAATGGTCTTACTAATTCTGAATTAGTGAAAGTGATGAGTATGAAAATTGATAAAGATATTTGGGTAAAGTTAGAAAGAATTTTTGAAGGAGATGATAAGGTCATAGAAGCTAAGATGCAAAATCTAAAGATCATGTTTCATAACCTACGAATCTCTAAAGAAGAAAATGTTACAAGCTATATGTAGAGGGTAGATGAAGTTGTCAGCTCCGTCGGAGGTCTTGGTGGAGAACTCAAAGAACAAGAAGTGGTAAAGAAAATTCTTAGAACTCTTCCTAATATTATAGTCATCAAATTTCTTCTATTGAGGAATTTGAATCAATATATGAGGGAGTAGTTTTATGGTTCTTTAACTTCTTTTGAGATGAGAGAATTTGGTACAAATAGTGGTGCAAAAGTTGAGATTTATTTTAAGATCGATGAATCAGAGGAGATCAAGGAATTCGATAAGGAGGATCTTGATGATGTGGAATCCAATTTTATAAGGAGAATGAAGAATGGTACTGGTAAGTAAAGTGGTAAATTTCCTTTCAAATTTTTCAATTGTGGAAAGATAGGTCATTATGCTTCAATATGTCCAAACAAAGTTTTGAATAACAAAAATAAGGAGAAAAAAAGTAAGATGATTAAGAAAAGCTATTTTGTTAGAGAAGATGCAAATATTTGTGATGATGAATCTAATTATGAAGATGATGATGATAGTGAATACTTGTTCATGGATTTAAAATATGGATCTGTTTCTACTAACTCTGAGAGATGTGTGAAGGGAAGTCCTCTTGAGACAAAGGATAAGACTGAAGGCACTTTGGTATCTTCTTTTCATGCTAGACAAGAGAAGAACTACTGGATCATTGATAGTGGATTCTCTAATCATATGACTAGTGACAAGAGTAAGTTTGTTAAACTTGAAAAATATGATAGAGGATGTGTTAGATTTGGTGATGATACATGTGCTAAGATATATGGAAAAGGTTCTATCAGTTTTGATGGAACGCATAATACTGATGATGTATACTTTGTTAAGGGATTAAGACATAACCTCTTGAGTGTTGGAAAAATGTTTAAAAAAGGATACAATCTTATTGTTGATTCCAAAAGTTGGCAAGGTAACAACCCTCTATGGGAAACTAAGTTTTAGGGGGACCTATTGTGCCAAATTGAGTGACCTTCGGATTTTAAAGAAGCCGACTTCTTCTGTAACTGGGGTTTTGAATGGGAAGAGAAAGAAAATATAAATTAAAAAGATCTAACTAAGGTGATGCACCAAGATGTAGATGTAAGGCATGGTGAATCTATCTCTTGGATACGATTTAAGGGCTCGTTTGGTAGTCTGCGGTGTTCCAAAATGGAAAAATAGAGGTAGAAGCCTGAATGATTCACTAGATGACATAAAATAACCTTCATACACATTTACTTAGAAAGAAGAGTCACATACATGATATAAACCAACAAAATTGTATTAAACTTATAGAAGTCTATGAATGAGGCATTCAATACAATAATGGCACAATAAAACTTATCAAATATCAAAGAAAATAGAAAGGACGAACAATGGCATAGTCTGTGAGTTCTTTAAAATAATGCAATAAAGCAATGAAAGGCCTGATTCTTCTATCAATTCTTCTATCAAAATATGAACCCTTTGCTTTGATGAAGAAGCAGTATTTATAGTGAAAACCCAGCTTGATGAGCAAGCAATAGGCATGATCCTCCGATCGTGAGCAATGATGTATTAGCAATCATTTTCCCCTTGCCTTTGTAACTGAAAAGATTCAAGCCATGAATGAGGATGCCTTAGGGTTGGATGCATCCCCTATGAATGATGGTAGTTGTCCTAGTGGATTAGGGTGTCAACGCATGTTGTCCACTCATAATGACAGCTAAAACATGTGGCACCTGCTATGTGGTTGTTGCTTGCTTCAACCTTCCTTCGCGATGCAATCTCTAGAAGATCATATGGCGAGTGATCAGGGCTCGAAGTTCATCCTTCCTCTTAGGTGATGAAAACTTGTGCTGTGAAGACACGTGGAGGTCTTCAAAGATATTGTGTTGAAGGTGGGGTTCGCCAAGGAATGTGCATAGATTGATGTAACATGGCGTGTGGTCGGGACCCAAAAGGAGAGCTATGCAAAGGGGCACCAAAGATTGCGAATGGATGACATGTGGAAGTGTGGTGCAAACTTTATAAAAGTGAGAGAAGGAAACCTTTCGAGGAGTGCTTGGCTGACAAGTGGCGGAATTCACAATGAGACTTGGTGAAAGAAGCCCGATATAGCCCTTTTAAAAGAGAGCGTGGCTGATACTTAAGCAAAAGAAAATCACTTGAAGGGAGCTTGGGAATTTTATGTTCACATATTTTGGTGACTTATTAGGGGCGTTTCACCTATGGAATGAGGAACCCAAATATTTATCTTTACAAACTAGAGTCTTATTCATCGGGTGGTGGAGTTAGAGCTTAAAGAGGGCGGTCTGAAGAGGTAGCCATTCATCTTTGGATGGAGTCAATATTTTGTGCAAACTCTCTTCCACTCCATGTAGATCGATAACTTCTTTGTAAGGCAGCGTCGACAATATACCGGCGCAGGACTTGAGTTGGAAAAGAAGTTATGTGATCAGATGAGTGACACTCTCAATATCTTCTAGGATAAAGGGCTAACTGAAACTATGGAAGACATATGCATCTCGTTGCTTCTCCTTGATGTTTGCTACAATATGCTTTGCCATGGCCACTGACTCATTTTCAAGAAATGGAGATGGCAAACCCATTTGAGTTAGGTGACATAATCTGGCCTGTATGCTATTCATGATTTGTTCCAATTTGGTGGCACATTCGTTGGCATGAAGGATAGATGTGTGGTAGTGGATGAACCCATTAGCTATTTTTGTAGCGCCCCTATGGTCCTCAATCCATGCAACTGCCAAGGCTTTGTCTGGGAAATGATATAACCTCTCTAATAATCTCTCGGCCTTCAGAATTCTTTTGGCAATGGATTGTGGGAATTGCCCGATCATTGCACAAACATCTCTACCCAAGTATGTTGCCTTTTCCATAAGTTGGAGTGTTGGCTATAGAGTTAGGCAAAAAGCCTTCACTCTTTCCCAATATGAGACGTATAACTACTGGGCCACCTAAAGAAGGTCTGTTTGATCAATAGGGGGTGGGGCAGAGTCTTTGAATAAGGAAATTTCTGCATCCTTTTGCTCAATATTATATGCTAGCTCCACAAAATTTTGGTTTGCTGTGGTGAGTTGTCCCTACAACATCTATGATTCTGTGAGCCAACTAGCTTCAAATCGCTCCTTGTTTGCTACTTCTTCCTCTAGTGAAGATTTTATTTTTGCAATTTCATTCTCTAATTGGGCTTGGTGGATCTTGAAATCTGCATCTTTTTGCTGCATCTGCTGCTCTAAGTGACGAAACTCTCTGTCCTTCTGTTGCACTTCTTGCCCCAATTTTTTGAATTGGTCCTGATATTCTTGGTTCTTCCTCTGTAGCTCAGTGACCAAGTTGGGATCAAGGGATTGAAACTTCGCAAGTTCCTCTTGGAGTTTTGCTTGCTCCACCTACACTTGTTGGGATAAGCGCTTAAATTCAGCCTCCCTATCTTTTTCTTTGGCGAGCAAGACATCGACTCTATCCTTTTTTCTTTTCAGCTCTTCCTCCCTTTTCTTCAGTTGGTGACCAGACTTAAGAAAGTCAGTGGTTACCACCCATTGTGTTTCCTCCATGAGTTCTACCTTGTCTTGAGGCTGAGCTATGCTTAAGTCAAGCCTCACGATGTACATGTTGTAGTCATCCAGCTGCATCTCTCCTTGCAGTTTGTTGACAGTCGGGAACATAGTCATTAAATGTAGCGATGGTTGAGCCTCACGATAAATAGTTTATAATTTTGGCTACGTTGGTCTCTTAGCATCTTTAGCTCTTTGCTTCTAGGCTCTGATTGCTTGTGCATGTCTAGTTTTGTCACCTTCCGATAAGAATTCAGAGGGCGTTCTGATGAGTTTTCCTGCAAAAGGTGCACTAGGAGGAAGGAAAAAAGGGAAAGAGAGGACAACAGTCCCGAGTGACTTCTTCTTTGGAACACTGACCGTTTGGGGTGAGAAAGGAGGGATACTCCAATACCTAAATTGTGAGCCAGGAGGACTTGAAAGAAATGGAGTCTTGACAGGCTCCATCTACGCTTGTTGGGATAACTGGATAAGAGCCGGTGAGATAGTGGCAGGGGATGCATCGATGGAGGCAACAGAGGAAAAATGTGATATGCTTTGGGTCATGGAATGGGCCAAGGTGAATGGTGTTAGGTTCTGCAAAGGAGTTAGGGAAAATGGGGCTGTGTGAGGTAACTACGTGAAACCCATCACAATCATTGAAGTGGAGGCCGAAATGCATTGGTCGACGCAAGAAATAAGAGGTGTTGCAGACACAATAGGGGCAACCAAGGCTTGTGAAACTAGAGAAGAGGGAGCGAAAGATACTTGTGGTGCAGACGATTGCGGTCCTTATTCTATTTTTGGCTCTTTGCTTGCATTTGGGCTCTGTGAACATTCCTCAGAAGGTACCTCAATTCACTACTGCTTTATTGGTGGTGAATTGTCTACCATTATGGTTTTGGGTTGTTGTAGTTGGGTTGCCAGGTTCTTGTTGCTGTCTAGGTGTGAGTCAGTGAAGACCTCACACTTGATATGTTTACCCATACATTAGAGGAAACATTACTAGGTAGCTTTACGACCCTTCCCTTTTGCTGCGCTAAGGCGTCCTGTGTCTCCGTTTCTGGTTTCGCTCTCTCGTTGGACTGCGATTCGGCTTCCTCTGAACTAGAATGCTTTTCGCCACTTTCATCAAAATTCAGATGATCATCGTTCCACAATTTTTTGAACTTGTCATCCATCTCCAGATTTTCATATGGAGCCTCAGTTTTCTAGGTCTCCTGATGATATATCCAGAAATCATTGACCTTCTCCTCCTTGCAGTTGTAGTTCTTTATCAGATTTTTGTGGAAAGTAGTCCCCATCTTTCTTGTTTTATCATACTGCCTGTCAGGTGGTAGAGTCTCAGCCATGGAGGCTGACCATCTTCAGTAGGGATATAAGCTAGGTTGACAATAAATTCGTCTTCATCCGTCGTTGAATTCCAATGCTTCTCCCAGTAAGGCTGGGGTTGATGAGTCACTTTGACATATTTGTTTGGCAAGTCATCACCGGGGTTGTACTTCCATTTATCATAAATCCACACTAACCCTAGATGAGCCAGTTTTGTCTCCAATATGTTGTGAGCCTTCCTCTTTGGAATTACTATAGTCTTGAAGCTCATTGGGCATTTGAAAAATCCCTTCTTCTTTTCCTTTCCACTGTAAAAGGTGTTGTCAATAATTGAAACCTGGCGAAAAACCTCCAGCACAAGTACCCAGTCTGTAAGACATGACAGGAGCTGGAAGGGATCTTCGGTGAAGCCGCACAGTCGGACGAACGTGAAGTCTTCACCCAAAAATCAGTTGTGCTTTGGGGTGAAGTTTTGCATGAACTCAGTTTGGTCCGAGTTGAACCGTAGGACAATGTTGTCTCCTCTTAAATCCTACAAAATTGGATATAACAAATAATCCAAAAATACGTAATAGTCAAATGTCATAGAGAGAAGGGGAGTCAACGTGGAAACTAGCTTCCTCCTCTGGTTTTCATCAAAAATTGAGAGCCCTAGACGCTTATGAAAGAAGTCGGGATTCTGATGCAAGAACATGTGTGCAAGGAAGGATGGGAATTTGAACCTCTGTTGAAGCTGATACTCTGCTATCTAGTCAAGCATCTCCTACATGATATATTCAGCGAAAACATACCAGAAGAAAGAATGTTGCGTTCATAATTGAAAGCCCAAACCTAGCTGAAACTCCTGGACCTCCTTGTTGTTATCCATGCCATAAACAAAAGCCATCATTGAGAACACATCCTTCATGTCATAAAATCCCTTATGCACCATTGGGATCTGTATTGGCCTATTCTGAGTTTCTCTGGGTCTTTGAGTTTTTGTGTTATAAAAACTCAGTGTGAGGTCTCTGGTCCTCCAATAGGACTCTCCTTTTGCTGGGGTAAATGGCTCCATTTTTTTCACTTTGGAGTTTGCTCTGGGATGTAGAGCATATTCTAGATAGCTTCCCTATAGATAGCCACACTCACCTCCTAGTCTTCAATGGTGTTGGTCTCTGGGTTGAAGTGTTTTATAGCCTCGTCAACTAATTCAGGGAAGTGGTGTATAAATGGGATCATATATTAAGGAAGCCCACTCTACCAAAGTTTTTCACCAAAGAATTTGGGTTGCTATTCCTTTTCATCCTTTCATAGGCCGCCTCCCTTAGTGATTTAGGGTTTTTTGCAAGAATGGGGTCATAAATATTTTCCCATTCTTCTTTAATCCATTTCTTATCATTGTGAGGGCTCTTCTTCTCTATGACTCGAGTATTCACCCATGTTGGATTTTTTGGTATTCTGAGCGAAGCATAAGAAAAATCTTCGAAGACGTAGGCGGCTGGCGCCATGCGCATGACATTGAATAAACTTTGGGTTTTCCCTTCCTGCATCTCTACTTGAGAACTTTGATCAGCTGCCATCTTCTGTAGAACTTGTACCCAAAAATCCCACTGAAGTGGTATGAATGGAACCCAAAACACAACGCAAGGCCCTGAATTCGAAACTAGGCATCCTTTCGTTTTAGGTTTAATTCACACTGGGGCAATGAATTCTCTGCAATTATCTAAATTCAACTCATTTACTCCTAGATGCGTTGCTCCTGGTTTCCTTAACAGTTCCTTTCTCCTTAAATTCCCTGTGTATTCAAGAAGTCTTCTGCTCTGTCTATATTTTTGCATGTGATACTTGGCTTTTTCTTTGATTTCTTTGCCTTCAATCAGGTTGACAATGATTGCCTTTTTGCATTTAATTCGGCATGTACTGGCAACTCCTCCGCTCATGCAAACAAACTACTTGCCTCTTTGGAAAAGACAAGAATTCATAATTGCATTGGTGACAATGTCTCTTTGACATGATTTTTCATGGGGGAGTGAGCCTCTAGTGCAATGCTTATCATTCCCTTGCCTGCCTTAGTATTTAATATCGTGCAAAGCATGATCAATTTTAAATCACAATGAGTACTTTGAAAATATTTACACTCATCCTTGGAGTCTGAAGCTGCCTAGATTGTGCCACCTAGCCTTTGTCTATATGAGCCATTACCTGGGACTGCCACCAATTTGCACTAATTGATTTTCGCTCCTTAATCTTGCACGCAATAATTCATACCTACGAATGCAATGCTTAGAATATCGAGTTGGCCTTTTGGTGGGATTTTTGAGTTAATACTCAATTATCACCATGCTTTGTATACAGGCTACCTCAGATATTTCTATAAATAGGCCCTAATACAATAGTGGAATCACACCTAGTGATTTAGCAGAAGTAGGATTGGGTGGTTAGATAAAATTATATGCTTAGGCAATTGAGTAGGCTTTTAAATCTACATAGCACTAGACTTAGGTGTTTTGAGCAGAAGTTGACACAATGAATACTCCAATTAGGCTAGTGTGTAACAAGGCTCAAACAACCTTTCAGGGGGAGATTTCAAGTAGGCACCTGAAACATATGACAAAGAATAAGCATTCGCTGGCTATC
Organism: Sequoiadendron giganteum; assembly: GCA_007115665.2. Lineage (NCBI taxonomy): Eukaryota > Viridiplantae > Streptophyta > Pinopsida > Cupressales > Cupressaceae > Sequoiadendron > Sequoiadendron giganteum. Next base: position 251,637,015 of record CM021102.1, on the reverse strand, counting down.
ATAACCATCAAATGGGTCCTGGGAAGAGACTGTATTGAATATGAGGACAAATATCGAGTTAATACCAATATCTGCTCATGTTTTGTTGCTTCACTTCTTGATGTTCAGGCCCCAAAATGCATTATTCTTCATTTGACGCTTAAGATTTTTTTTTGAAGTGCCTCAGAGGACTTGGAAAAGTAGTGAGCAATGCGGTGTATGGCCTAGGCCTTCCAGTTGCAAGTGACTTGAGGAAGCATGTTGAAGAAGACACAGTGGTACCATGGGCACCTTTCCTGAGTGGGTTTCAAATTCTCTCACTTGTTGAGCATCGTGATAGGGCCACCAGCGCATGCCACTTTCTCCTTTGTTGCTATAATGTAGTGTTGTTCTACGACATGGATTGGTACATCGACTTCAGGAACCTTGTGTTTCCTCTGCCGCTCATTATGGGTATTGACGATGCTTCCACCATAGGTCATGTTGTTGCTGAAATTCCTCTTGCTATTGTAGACAATCCTCCTACTGCCGAAGATGATGCTCACGTTTCATAGAATTGAAGCTTAACATGCCCCTTTTTATTTTGTATATATATGCCTGAAAGAAGGCTCACACACACACACACACACATATATATATATATATATATATATGTAATGAAGCCATATATATGGTCATACTTTTGAGCACATGGTTGCAAAGTCATTTTGACAATGTTTTTATCAAAGTATATATATATATATATATATATATATATATATATATATATATAGCAAATATACTTGCTTATGTTAAACTCCTTGCCTTCATTTTTTGTTCCTTTTTACAACGTGGCTTGAATTCTTCATATATGAATTTAATTTTTGCAACCTGAGTAGCATAATATTTTTTTGTTCTTGTAATAATGGGTCCCTTGAATTTCTTGCTCTCCGTAATGTGAAAAATATGTTGAAATAACCGGCCGACAAAACACGAAAAGAAAAATTAATTACATTATTTACATATTTACACCTATATGAAGTAATTGTAGCCTTATTGAAATTTTTTAAGTGAATCCCGTTAACCGGAATTCCCAGTGGCTCTTGTTCCATATTTTCTAATTCAAATGCATTGTTTTGTTTGCACTGAATTATTTTGAAAGGGCCTTCCCACAACTTGTCAAAATTTCCATGTTGGCCAGGCTTTGCAGCTCTTTCATTGGACTTTAGTACCGGGTATCCACATTTTAGACTTGGGTCTGAAGCCTTCTTGTCATACCATCTTTTAACCACTTGCTGGCAGTTAGTCATGGCTATTAGCACTTTCTCCCTTTTTTCTTGCACCTCCAACAATTTGGCCAACCAGACTTCCACAGCTCCATTCTCTTCTATTTCTAGAGACTTGAGTAGCTGTAGCACAGGAATCTCTATAGAGATAGGAAACAATGCTTCTTTTTTGTATACTATCTCATATGGTGAAGTCTTCAGGGCTTGCTTAGGAGTTATACGGTCCACCCATAATGTTGTTTGAAGGTTCTTATGCCATTCCTTCTCATGATTGGAACCGATCATTTTAATGAGGCAGACTAAATTCTTATTAGTCAACCCCGCTAGGACGTTCCCCTATGGGTAATAGTTTGATGATGTTTTCAAGAATATGCCATGCATAAGTGCGAACTAACATACCTTAGATCTTAGGAAAGCTTTGGCGTTGTCTGTGATGATGGTCTTTGGTGGGCCAAATCTTGTTACTAACCCCTCAAGAAAGTCCACAATTTCTGCTTCTGTGGCATTCTTCAAGGGCATGGATTTAGTCCACCTTGTGAAGTAGTCAGTGGCTGTGAGAATCCACTTGTGGCTGGTGCTGGAGGTGGGATTGATCATTACAATAAAGTCTAGCCCCCACAGAGTGAATGGTTCATTAGCTACTATCAAATTGAGAGGCATGGAAAATTTTTTCCTCCTCCCTGTGTAGAATTGGCATTCCTTGCAAGCTTTTATCATGTTGTAGGAGTCATTGAATAGCGTAGGTCAAAAGTAACCAACTCGCAAGCTTTTGATCATAGTGTTTTTTTTAGAGAAGTGTCCACCTTCGAGGCTGCTATGGAATGTGTCAAGAATTTTCTTTGCTTGCTCCATGGTGACACATCGTAGCAAGACATCGTTGAAATTTCTCCTAAAGAGAACCCCCTCAATAAGCGAGTACCCATTGTTTTGTAATCGGTAAAACCTTCTTTTCTGAGATGGAAGGCCTGGTGGATATTTGCCAGTGTGCATAAATCTTGCTCTATCTATCAACCAACATCCTTTGGGTTTAGATTCATTTGTCAAGACCAGCTCTACTTATTCTGCTTCTATTTCTATCTGTTTGTTGTGCACAAAATATTCACACAACCCTCTTCCTTTGAAAGTCTTTGTAGGCTTGACCTCGATGTCGTATTCCGAGATCTTAGTGATCCAGTTGGCCCTCTTTTTGGTGATTTATCCTTGCATAATATATTTGTGCACACTAGAGTGTGCGACATAAATGATCACCTTGTTGCAAGATATCAAATCTCAGAACTTTTTGAGTCCCTTTATAATTGTGAACGCTTGCCTTTCGACAAAGTTATAGTTCACCTCATATTCCTTCAAGTTTTAGTAGTGAAATGCTATTGGATGTTCTCCCTTTTCTTTGTTGTCCTTTTGAGTTAGGATGGTGGCGATGCTTGTATCGCTACTTAAAACATACATTATGAAGTCTTTGGACAAGTTTGGATTTACTAACATAGGAGCTGAAGAAATAACATCCTTTACTTTCTCGAAGGATTCTCTTGCTTCCTTGGTTCATTTGAATAATTGGTCCTTTTTTAACATTAGGGTGATGGGCCGAATTATCCCTGCAAAATTAGAAATGAATTTTCTTAGAATGTGCTTTTGTATTGATCTTCTTATTTAACCTAGACCTGATTGTAGCCCGAGAAGCCATCCAGTAGAGAAAACATCTCCGATCTTGCCACAGTCTGCAAGATGGATTCCACGGAAGGCAACAGGTAATGATCCTTTAATGATGCTCTGTTTAGGTCACAAAAGTCAACACAGAGAGGAATGCCTCCATTATTTTTTCAGACTGGAATGAGGTTAGATACCCACATACTATGTTTGATTGGAAACACGATCTTTGAATGGATCAACTTTCCTAGCTCTTGTGCCCTCAGGGCTTCAATCTTCAGATTGATAGGCCTCTATTTTTGTCAGATAGGTTTAGCACCTTCTATGAGTTCAATGGTGTGCTGGATGATGCTAGGATCATATCCCTTGAGGTCATCATAAGACTAGGCCGAGACCCCTTCGTATGTTCTGCAAAAGTGTATAAGCCTATCCTTGTCACACTGGGGAACTTCCTTCCTGAATTTTAGTTTTCTTCCATCTCTGACCTCAAGGTCAGTGTAGTCCACCTGGTTTGCTATAAATTTCCTCATGCTATTTCTTGCATCATCACAATCAAAAATATTTTCAAGCGTGACCAACCCTTTTGGAAGTTTTTTTGATCTCAACTGAATGATCTGCCCTTCGTATGCCTCTTCAATCTTTAGTTGAAGCTAATTGACGAACTCTCCTAACTATTGAATGAGTGGGGCGATGTGTTTGTCACTTTCAAACACTTGCCAGATCTGATCATTATCTAGAATGGAGGGTCAAACAATTAGTCAAATGGAGTGTACATTCTCCATCAAGTCTAAGATGGGTTTGAACTGAGATCCTATTGTTGCCATGTGAGCCGCAACTGAATTTTGCTCCCTTGGCACTGCGTGGATGGTGAAAGCTTTGAAACTTTCAATGAGGTCCCATACCCTGTGTCTATAGGATCGCATGCAAACATTTTTCGCAGCAAAGATGTTTCTAACTTGGTTGATTATAAGTTTGGAATCTCCAAACATTATTATTTTCTTGATACTCATGCGCTTTGCGAGGCTAAGCCCTTGCACTAGACCCTCATATTCGACATCATTGTTTGAGAAAGAAAACTAGAAGAGGAAAGATCTAAGAATCTGCTCATTGTTTGGAGATGTCAGACATATACCAGCTCTAGTGTTGACTTTGCATCTTGCACCGTCAAAGTGAAACATCCATAGCTTTGAGGCTTGTTCAGCTGCAGAGTCCTTTACTATCCCTGAAAGTTCTTGATCTTTGTCATAGATGATGTAGGTACCCAAATTGGTTGCATGGTAATTGTCAAAAGGGTTGGCATCTGCATAGTTGCTCGAAATGACTTCTTTGGAACTGGCTTTGTCTTTGGTTGCCTTCTCATCTCCCAGTAGCTTGTTGCCGATGAATTCTTCCTTAGTGTAAGAGGTATGAGCAGCTTCGGTTTCTTCCTTTGAGGAAGAAGTATAGATAGCCTCATAGTTGATCATGGCTTCGTTGGCTACATGCTTTGCATGCAGAGGTTTTGATACTATCTTCACCTTAGCTCCGTGCTTAGTCCTGAGAATTAGGTGAGACTAGTCTAAAGAGAGATATTGACCTATCTTTGATGTGAATTCCCATGATAGGCATAGGCCGAACATAGGAGGGACGTTGATGATCACTGTATCTTCCGACACTGTGATACTAGGATAGGAAAACAAGGTTAAAGGAAGGTAATTAATGAGGCCTACAGTTTCAACCTTGTTCCCATCCAGTTGCATGAATCCTCTTTTTAAGGGTTCGTAGCTAAGTCCTAAGGCTTCAACTATCTGCTTGGACATGACTGTAGTGCTAGCACCAAAGTCAATCATAGAGTTGTGCAGTAGTTTCTTCCCTACAATGAGTTAAGAAGAAGGGTTTAGGTTTTGGCTTCTCCTCTTGAGCCTCGGTCGGAGTTTCCTTTGTAGTATTTGCAAGAACTTTGGCTGGGGGTGATGTGTTGATAGTATTTTCAAAAGCTTGTTCTATTGGTTGTACAATTATATCTTTCTGCATGGCCTCTTGTATCAATGACTTCCTGCTCTAGAATGTCTAAGATATTCCAAAGGGATTTATTAGCGGAATATTTCTTTAATTGTTCCACCACGTTAATCGGTGATAGATTTGGAGGCTTATGTTCCTTTGTCTTGGTGATAACAATTTCCTTACGCATTTGAGGCTATGGAGCAATTAGAGAAGGGCTAGGAAATTGATTTGGGACATTCTTAGGCTACTGAGTGATCGACTCACTTGTGAATCTCTTCTTTGATTGGGTGTTGTAGTCAGAGTGTACTTGTAGGGTTGCTGATGTGGATGCTTCATAAGTGAACACTGCTTCATCCCCTTCCATCCATGAGAGGAGGGCATGGTAAGGAGTTATGCCATTTTATTGCTCTATAGATATTCCCTGCATTTGTGTGGTGAGCACCACATTCTCCACTTGGGTAGAGGTGTATGTTTAGCTTCTTGGATTTGTTGCCATGTCTTCATTGCACTATTCCACAACTTTTTGTTGTAAATTGTCCCACAGAAAATTTTGAGGCATATGAGAATCGCAACAAGGATAGCACCTAGCATCAAAATCTTTGGTGAGTTTGTTCTATCGTGCGGTCAATTCTCTACTTGCACTTGTCTGAGCAGTTCCTAGCAGAGTTAGATTGATACTATTTGGTTATTTGTTTGAGTCAGTGGAGTTGTGTGTGCATCCCCTTGATATTGGTTCTGTTGGTAGGAGGGTCGGGTACCTTGATAAATTTGATGGGTTGGTCTTAGAGGATTAGCATGGTTGCACTTGATAGTAGTCACTTTGTTTGTTAAGTTTCACAATATTTCTTTTAGTTTGCTCATCTCATCCTTCAAAGCTCCAGATGTAGAAGAATTATTTTGTGGTGCATTTGGATATGTGTATGTAGACGATGAAGGTGCGGTTGTACTGGTAGATGACATCTCCTAGTTAGAAGTTGATATTTTGGGGAATATCAACATGAGGGGCTGAGGTGGTAGCTTCCTGGTGCTGATCAAATGTTTTTCTGCTTTTACCGTTATGCTCTACGCATCTGGTAATGTGGTTCCTCTAAGCGACTGGATCGTCATAGAAATGTCGATGTTGATGGACTTTAAGTAGAACATAAATGCTAGCTCGAATGGTGGTTGTATGGCATTCTAGATTCTCTGCCAAGTTGTATGGAATTGAGTATTGAAATCTGTCATGGCTTCAGATGGGGCTCACTTTATTGTCGATAGCTGGTGATATAGCGAAGATCTATCTCTGCCATTAGAAAACCTCTCATAAAAGGGATCCCTAAGATCATCCCAAGTATCAATACTATTGGCTATCAGAGTGTGATACCAATCTAGCGCTCTTCCTCTAAAAGAAGCTGCAAGCAATCTCAGTGCTATGTTTTCATTTGTTATTCCGTGCACCAGACACACATCCGCAACATCTTGCAGATGTTCGGATGGTGTTCTCGAGCCATCTCTAGTAAACTTTGGAAAATATTTAAGAGCAGAGACCAGGATAGGGGCCCATACGGTAGGTGCTATTGGGGCAACAAGAGGACTTCTAGAGTCCCAAGCCACATAATTTTGATTTGCGATCAACATTATGGATGGGATTCAAAGTTTCTACTGGGAGTTTCTTAGGAATGCATTGTTACCAATGAAGATACTAACAAGCCAGGTTTATTTGTGGTTCTCGGCCTAGTAATGGGCCGATAAATTACACACCCTAATGATTTGGTGTTTTAAGGGTCCCACCGGGCGTGCCAGGAAAGAAAAAAAACTATTGATGCCGAAAGTTGGTAAGGTAACAACCCTTTGTGGGAAACTCAGTTTTAGGGGGGACCTATTGCACCAAACTGAGTGACCTCCAAATTTTAAAGAAGCCAGATTCTTTTGTAACTGAGGTTTTGAATGGAAAAAGAAGCAGATATAAAATAAAAATATGTAACTAAGGTGATGCACTGAGATTTAGATGTAAGGCATAGTAAATCTATCTTTTGGATATGATTTAAGGGCCCATTTGGTAGTCTGTGGTGTTCCATAATGGAAACATATAGGTAGAATATTGAATGATTCACTAGATGACATAAAATAAACTTCATACACATTTACTTAGAAAGAAGAGTCAAAGAAATGATCTAAACCAACAAACTTGTATTAAACTTATAGAAGTCTATGAATGAGGCATTCAGTAAAATAATGGTACAGTAAAACTTATCAAATATCAAAGAAAATAGAAAGGTCGAACAATGGAACAGTCTATGAGTTCTTTACAATAATCTAATAAAGCAATGAAAGGCCTGGTTCTTTTATCAATTCTTATGTTAAAATTTGAACCCTTTGCTTCAATGAAGAAGCAGTATTTATAGTGAAAACCCAGATTGATGAGAAAGCAATAGGCATGATCCTCTGATCATGACCAATGATGTATTAGTAATCATTTTCTCCTTGCCGTTGTAACCGAAAAGATTCAAGCCATGAATTAGGATGCCTTAGGGCCAGATGTATCCCTTGCGAATGATGGTAGTGGTCCCAACAAATCAGGGTGTTGACGCGTGTTGTCCACTCATGATAACGGCTAAAAAATGTGGCACCTGCTGTGTGGTTGTTGCTTGCTTCAACCTTCCTTCGTGATGCAATCTCTAAAATATCATATGGCAAGCGATTGGGGCCCAACGTTCATCCTTCCTCTTAGGTGATGAAAACTTGTGCTGGAAGACACGTGGAGGTCTTCAAAGATACTACACTGAAGGTGGGGTCCACCAAGGAATGTGCACAGACTGATGTAATGTGGCGTGTGGTTGGGACCCGAAAGGAGAGCTATGCAAAGGGCCACCAAATATTGTGAACGACTGACACGTGGAAGTGTGGTGCAAGCTTTAAAAAAGCGAGAGAAGGAAACCTTGCAAGGAGTACTTGGATAACAAGTGGCAACATTCACAATGAGACTTCATGAAAGAAGCCCGATATAGCCCTTTTAAAAGAGAGTGTGGCTGGTACTTAAGCAAAAAAAAATCACCCAAAGGGAGCTTGGGAATTTTATGTTCACACTTATATTTCAGGATGATGGTGTGAGATCAAAAAAGGATCTGGAGGTGTGGTTGCTACTAGAAAAAGAACATGTGGAAATATTTATCAACTCAAGGGTGCTAATAGCCACTACTTTATGAAAAATATTAATGAGAGTCAGTTATGGCACACGAGAATATGTCACATTGATTTTGATAACCTAGTGAGAATCAATTTAGTTCAAGCTATGAGAGGTCTACCAAGGATTACAAAGCCTATCAATGTTGTTTGTAAGCCATGCCAAATTAGAAAGAAAGCAAGAAGAAACTTCAAAGTTAAAGAACAATCTACTACTTGACTACTAGAATTGGTACATACAAATATTTGTGATCCTACAAGAGTAAGAAATCTTCAAGGTGATAGGTATTTCATGCCATTAATTGATTATTATTCTAGAATGATATGGGTTACTTTTCTTAAAGAAAAATCAAAAGCCCTAGATAAGTTTAAAGCATTTAAAGTTATGGTTGAAATGAAATGGCTATGAAAATCAAAATTTTAAGGTTTGAAAGAGATGGAGAGTTCACCTCCAATGAGTTTGATCTCTTTTGTGATAATCATGGCATAAAGAGGCACTTGTCTACCCCTTGGACTCCTTAGCAGAATGGAGTAGCTGAAAGAAAGAATATGACTGTTCAAGAAGTTGCAAGAATAATGATGAAAGAAGAAATTTACCAGAAGTATACTAGAGAGAAGTAATTCATACTACTATTTATATACTTAAGGGAGTTCAAGCAAAAGAAAACAACATAAAGATTCCCTATAAGCTATGGTATGGAAGTATTCCTATTGTCAAGTACTTCAGAGTGTTTGGAAGAAAATTTTATATTAGAAAAGATGAAGATGACTTAGGAAATTTTGATGCAAGGTCTGATGAAGGTATCTTTCTTGAATATTCTACTAGAAGAAAAGCTTACTGGTGCTACAACAAGAGATTGAGAAATATTTTTTAAAGTCCAAGTGTTAAGGTTGATGAAGACGTACAAAAGAATTTAATGGTAATAGATGGATATGTTAGATGAGTCTTCTTGCAGAGAAGAAGAAAAATAGCTATAGATCGAAGAGAAAGAAGCTCTAAAAATGACTCCTAAAACTCCTAAGTATGTACAAAAGAAACATTCTAAAGATTAAATCATTAGGGATAAGAGCAAAGGTGTACTGAAAAGAAGGAAAGCTGCTGAAGAACAAGTAAATCTATGTTTACTTTTTGAAGTTAAACCTAAAACAGTGATTGAGGCATGAAAAGATGAATATTGGATCAAGGTTATGGAAGAAGAGTTGTTGCAGATTGAGAAGAATCAAAATTGGGAACTTGTCCAAAGACCAACAAACAAAAATGTAATTGGAACTAAGTGGGTATTCAAAAAAACACTAAATGAGAATGGAGAAGTGATAAGGAACAAGGCAAGGCTTGTGGGTAAAGGCCACTCACAAGTTGAAGGAATAGATTTTGAGGATAAATTTTCCCCAATGGCAAGAATGGAAACTATCAGGATGTTTTTGGATTTTTCATCCCATTACAATTTCAATGTTTATCAAATGGATATTAAGTCTGCTTTCTTGAATGGAGAATTGGAAGAAGATGTATACATAGAACAACTAGAAGGATTTTAGTTATCATACAAACTGGATATGGTCTATAGATTGAAGAAAGATCCTAGAGCTTGGTATGCAAGATTGGATATGTATTTGATACAACAAGGATTCAATAAAGGTCCCACAGATAGAAATATTTGTTTTAAAGTTGAAAAAGATCAAATCTTGATTATGGTTGTATATGTTGATGACAAAATATTTGGAGGCAATGAAGCTATGTGTAAGAAGTTTGTAGAAGAAATGCATAAAGAGTTTGAAATGTCTATGTTTGGGGAGATGAATTTCTTCCTTGGATTACAAGCAAATTGGACATATAAAGTTATTTTCATTTCACAATCAAATTATGCCAAGGAAATGTTGAAGAAGTTTGGAATGGAAGATTCTAAACCGGTGTGTACCCCTATGGTTACTAGTTGCAAGTTGAGCAAGAATGATGAATTCCCTAAGGCTAATTAGAGAAATTATAGATTAATGATTGGAGGACTGCTATATCTAATTTCTACTAGACCAGATATCATGCATGCAGTTTGTCTTGTGGCTAGATTTTAAGAAGATCCTAGAGAGTCAATTTTGCAGCAGTGAAGAGGATATTTAGATAATTGAAGGGCACTTCAGATCATGGCTTATGGTATCCAAAGGACACTAATTTTACTTTGAATGCTTACATAGATGCAGATTGGGTTAGTTGTGTGGATGGCAAGAAACGTACAATTGGTAGTGCATTCTGTCTTGGATGTAGATTGGTGTCATGGCTAAGAAAGAAAAAAGATTCAATGTCTTTATCTACTGTAGAGGCAGAGTACATTGTAGCAACATCTTTCTACACACAAGTGTTATGGATGAGGCAAAAATTGAAGGATATTAAGGTGGTATATGATAACCAATTTCTATCTTTTGTTATAATACAAGTGCTATCAATATTTCAAAGAATCTAATTATGTGTTCAAGGATAAAACATATCTCAATCCAATATCATTTTCTGAGAGAGAAGGTTATAGAGAATGAAGTAAAGCTTGTGTATGTACCTACAAAATATCAGATTTCTAATATATTCACTAAGGGTCTTCCTAAGGATACATTTGAGTATCTCTAGGAGAAGTTGGAGGTTATTTCCCCTCCTTTGAACTAGATTCATAAGGAGATGCATCAGTCTAGTGGGTTTCAAGATCCATTCTTTTGTCTGAATTGATGTTGGAGGCCACCTCTCAGAGGGAGTAGGTAGTGACATTATTGGTTGTTGCAGTGAAAAAGAGTGAGTGTTGTCATTATGCAGTGGTTGTTGATTAGTGTAGTATGGTGTGTACTCCTAAGGAATAGAAGTTGTAGAACAATTGTAAGAAGGTTGATTGATGTTAAAGGGGAAATATAAGTGATGCATATATTTTTTCGTTTTCCATTGATGTAAAAAGTGGAGAGAGTAATGTAAAAAAGAAAGAGGAAAGAGAATCATGTACAAATAGGGAGAGTGTGACATATGAAAAAGATAAGTTGGGAGAAAGTAATAAGTGTGTTGTGAAAGGGGGAGAAAAGAGAAAAGGAAATAGGTATGGAGCAGAATTGTGTTTGTTTTTGTTGATGTTTTTTCACATGTTTTTCCATTAATGAAAAAGGGAGATATTGTTGCAAGTATGAGCAGTTGGGGTTGTCATTGATTTAAACAAGCTTGTGTTGTCATTGGTGTCAATTGTATGAGAAGAAGATTGTTGGAAGATTATGTGTTGTTGCATTGATGATGCTTTGATTAATTGTATTATGTTGTCATTAGTAAGCTACTGTGTCAATGTCTAGTGTTGCTTTTATAAGCTTATATTTATGGCTAAGGAAGTGATGGAGATGATGAGGATGTGTTCTTGGTGCTTGGTTTCTAAGTGATTTTTCAAGAGAAAATTTGATAAAAAGAGGAAACATTGAGTTGTAGTGTCTTTTGGGTTAAAAAGTAGAGTTTTTGTGTTGCTCCACATTTATTCTAGGTTGAAGATCTACATATGTATTTTAGATATGTTTATCAAAGGTGTTTAGAGGTGTTGCATCCAAAATTTGGTATGCTAGATTGTTGTATAGAAGAATTTTTGTTCACCAATGTGTGAACAGTGTATTGCAAAGGTATCTGGGAGCAATTTTTTTGCTCTGCATTTCTCCACAGTCTGGTTTCAGGTTTTACATATCTGAAGGTGCTTTTATAGTGTTGGTATATTTCTTTAGTCAAGGTTGTTTGAGGTTTGGTCCTTTGGAAGTCAGTTTCTTAAGTTACAGTATATGGTAGAGTTGTTTGAGTGTACTAGGTGTGTACATTCCTCATGTGAAATTTGTTGCAAAGGAGTTTGTTGAATTTCATAGTATTTATGGAATATTCTAGATTGTTTTCAGGTGACATTTTTAATTTGTGAGTTGTTGGATCAAGGGAAGCGTGTACATAAATTTTTAATGATGTTTACATGGGTAATGACTGACCTTGGTGTTTACACTAATTACGGTGGATGTTTATTGTTTGTAGAAGCGTGTTGTAGTATGGTGTTATAGATTTGGGTTCCAGATAAGGAGTGGTGTGGTCTGCCTTCACTTCTATCTACCATGGAAGTGTTTTGATGTAGATGTAATTTGAATTTGCATGCTTGATGTGCATAGCCGACCTTGGAGAATAGTTTCAAGGTTGAAGATGATATAAATATGAGTTGAATTTTTCAGGGATGTGAAGAGAGTTGAGAATGATGTGAATTGTAAAGTGTTAAGTGCAATTTTGGGAAGTGTAGTATGAGATTTCATGTGTTAGATTGCTAGATGAAATGAGAAAAAGGTGTCTTCAATTCTACAAAGAGACTATAAAGGTGTTGGTGATGTTGTGGTGGATTCTGGGTAACGACTGACCTTGGTGTTTACACTAATTACGGTGGATGTTTATTGTTTGTAGAAGCGTGTTGTAGTATGGTGTTATAGATTTGGGTTCCAGATAAGGAGTGGTGTGGTCTGCCTTCACTTCTATCTACCATGGAAGTGTTTTGATGTAGATGTAATTTGAATTTGCATGCTTGATGTGCATAGCCGACCTTGGAGAATAGTTTCAAGGTTGAAGATGATATAAATATGAGTTGAGTTTTTCAGGGATGTGAAGAGAGTTGAGAATGATGTGAATGATGTGAATTGTAAAGTGTTAGAGTGCAATTTTGGGAAGTGTAGTATGATATTTCATGTGTTAGATTGCTAGATGAAATGAGAAAAAGGTGTCTTCAATTCTACAAAGAGACTGTAAAGGTGTTGGTGATGTTGTGGTGGATTCCTTTGTTTTATTGAGATGGTTTTCTCATTGTAACACTCGTCTCTATCTTCTTTTCTATTCTGGCAATGAGCCTTTATTTGTCTTGGGCAGTGAGCCCTATTGTATTTTGTATGGATAGTTTATATTGTGAGATAATCCGCACCATTTTTTCTCATATTGGGTTTTCCATGTAAATATAGTGTTCTCTTATGCATGGTGTTGATTAAGTTTTAGTTTCTGCTAATTACTTTTTATGTTGAACTATTTTAATAGATTGGGTTAAATAGATGAATATGCATCTGCATGTTTGTGAGGGTTTTGAAGTTTTAAGGTACAACTGATTCAACCCCCCTCTTAGTTTTCTTGTGCATTCAACGAAAGATATAAAGTGTAAACTAATAAAGGGAATAAAATATCTTGATTTGATAGTTTGTAAGAAATTAATTTCTCTACATTTTCTATATCAGTAAGAAGTGTAGTGTAGAAAAATGTATCCATTTACATTTTCACAATTAATTAGGAATTAATATTAAAATGAACTTAATTATACCTTAATTTAGTGTTGTAATATGTATTTTACATATTCACATTAAGTTTAGGGCCCTATTAATTAAAATGGACTTAATTGTGTCTTATTTTTATTGTAGAGTGTACCTCTTTACACTTTCACACTTATTTAGGGCTCCCTTGATTAATTGAGGTTAATTTGCCTTAATTGGCTCCTTTAATTCAAATCCAAAACTAATTAATCTCATTTTCTGAAGAGGAAAATTCACATTCATTAATGCCTAAACATAATACTTCTCATTGAGAAATGTGTGTCCTAGGTGAGTGACTTGGGACCCATTCACCCATGGGCGAATGGGTCCTCACTTAGGCCTAGGACCTAAAATAAAATTATTTTTTTGGTGGTATTTTAACATATTCAAATCCATATTCACATGTCAGCTTGTGTTATTTGAATTTCGAGAAATTAATGTTACATACTTATAAATATAAGGTCATTTCAATAAGTTTCACCCAACAATTTTATGAGAACATTCATCTAAGAAATTTTCATGAGATCAAGAGTATTTTCACAAGAGAAATTCAAGAGAATTTCAAAGCATTCAAGATTAGATTTAGTGAACAATTATTGCAGCTGTAGACACCTAAATTTGACCCTTTACATAAGGACAAATTTATCCCTTTCTTTCATCCCCTTCATCAACGTTAATTGAATTATTTACTTAATTAATGTTCTTTTTTCCCTAACATTCCTAAGGTATTTAATTTAATCAATTAAATACTTTATACATAAACCTACTTCATCTCTAAATTAAATAAATGCAATCAATTTATTTAATTTAGTCAATTATACTTATCATTTTTAATTCATTCTTTCTCTCTCCTTGTCACATCCTCCATAATCTTTCACTAAACTGGATTAATTTAATTAATCCTTCATTAAGATGTACATATCCTTAATTAGGATTAATGTCATATCCTCCATAACTTGTCACTTGCTTCTATTCATCATTAATTAATCTAATCATCTATTTGAACAATCCTAATCCTAATCACTTACCCCTTTTAACATGTCTTTAACTCAACTTTCTTGGTACTTACCTTTTTGGGTTGACCTCTTCCCCATGTGAATTAAAAATTCACACTTATTCCCCCCATGCATTTGTCTTCCCCATGATATCTCATGTGTCACATCGTACCTAAAAGACAAAGACCTCTTTTAAAGGAATCTTGTTTTATCCTTTAGTCTCTCCTTAAAAGTGAATTAAAAATACATTTTTATTTTTCCAAGGTCTTTCCCATTCCCCATCTTGACAAATGATGACTTTCTAAAAGCCATCACTTGTAACTTTCAGCCCCATATGGGGCCAAGGAATAACTTTTTAAAGAAATCCTCTCCCATCCCAAGGTACTTGCAAGTACCTTGAGACCACATGGCCTCTTCCATGTCATTTGTACCCCTTGTCATCTCACCTTGTCCTTTGGACAACTCACCCACCACATGTCCAAATGTGAGGGCTTGTGAGTCTTCAACTCACCACAACCCTCCATCTTGATCATGGTGGCTCAATCTTGACCATTGAATTCTCTAGAGAATTCAACTTCTCCTATAAATAACCCCCCTCTTCCTCCATTAAGGGATCCTTATGCATTCTTAACCAACTTATGATCTTGAGCCATTTGAGCCTCTGTAAGTTGTTATCACATTATTTTTCATTCAATATCCATCCATCTTAGTAATTTACATCCTCATCTTGCATTTCAATCACTTTGCATCATTTTTCCATCAAGGAGCACACATATTATCAACTATCAAAGGGCCAACCAAGGGAAACATGGATAAAAGGTATATCAATATGATTTTCACTTTTATCTTCTTTTTATCTTGTGTTTAACTTAGGCTAATCATTTTGAGGTGTTAGGTGTTTTTGTGTTCTACTTACATTCTAGTTTGTTTTGCATTTTAAATTAGTACATTTTTCCTCTTCACATTTCTGACACGCCTGATGAGACACATCACAGGTCTTCTTTTTGTACTAACAATTGCTGTTTTCTTAAAGATTTTTGTAGATTTTGACACAGAGGGGCGGCCTTGTCCATTGTTTGGGCGGCCTTGACCTGGAGGGACGACCTTGACCTAGCAGCAGATTTTTCTGCTGCTGTTTTTTGAATTTTTTTTCGTGCAAGTACTTTGTTAGGGCAACCCTGACCTGGAGGGGTGGCCCTGACCTAGCAACAGATTTTTCTGCTGTTGTTTTCTACTATTTTTTGACTATTTTTCTGTGCAAGTACTCTGTTTGGGTAGCCCTGACTTGGAGGGCGACCTTGACCTAGTAGCCGATTTTTCTGTTGTTATTTTCTGTTGTTTTTTGATTATTTTTCCATGCAAGTACTCTGTTTGGGTAGCCTTGACCTGGAGGGGCGGTCATGACCTAGCAACAATTTTTTCTACTATTATTTTCTGACTGTTTTTCCATGCAGGTATTTGTTTGGGCGGCCTTGACCTGGAGGGGCGGCCCTGACCTAGCAACATATTTTTTTGTTGCTATTTTCTGATTATTTTTCCATGCAGGTACTCTGTTTGGGTGGCCTTGACCTGGAGGGGTGGCCCTGACCTAGCAACAAATTTTTCTACTGCTGTTTTATGATTATTTTTTTGTGCAGGTACTCTGTTTGGGCGGCCCTGACCTAGCAACAAATTTTTATGTTGTTGTTTTCTACTGTTTTCTACATTTTTCTGACTTTATTTTTCGTAGGATCCATGTTTGGGCGGCCTTGACTTGGAGGGGCGGCCCTGCGCTAGGAAAAAATCTTTTTGATGCTGATTTTTATTATTTTCTAACAATTATTTCTTGCAGGTTTAGAAAATTCGCTTGTCCAAGACAAAAAAATAAACTACTAATGCGTGTTTTGAAGGTGGTGTCCAATTAGTTCATCATTTTATTTTTCTTAAAATAGGAATATAGGACTAATTAAAGGGTCAATAAATCTGTTTGCCATATTTGAAGTAAGCTATTGACGTATCCAATCCCCTTGCATTGTTTGACGATCATGGGTGAAGAGAAATCGTAGCTCACTTAGTCCATTTTTATATCATTTTTTCATTTATTAGCATGACTTGCTTGGGGATTTCATCACTCCAAGGGACGATTCCAACCACATGTTATCAATGGGGTATATAAAGGGGGGAGGTGAAAGTTGTACCTCAATCCAGTCACATCATTCTTGTAGAGCATGGAAACTAGGGCGATACTAAGATAGACGTGAAGGGTTGGTCCGAGCTTCCAGTCTCTCGTTGGCTGCTCTTGACTCACACTTGTAGATGGGTTGGTGTTCATGGTTGTGCCCCACATACCATGCGTATATCGGGGACACCAATAGAAAACTTGTTAAGCCTAGATAGAGGACTGTGTTGGCCATACCTTGACACTAAAATTAGGCTTGTGTTGCTTGAAGTGTCTACTTGTGAAAAACCAGTACTTGTCACTCAATTTTTGGTCTTTTTACTTGTTGTTTCCATCATTTTCCATCACTATTTTTGACTAAGTTGGGATCAAACCAGTCTACAGAGGTGTCCTTGTCCTATAGGGGCAGACCTAAATTCTATTTGGGAAGCCTTGACCTATAGGGGTGGCCCTGTCTCCCTGTTTCCTAGCTGTTTGACCTGTTCAAGCCAAAAAAACTAACTATTTTTGCTATTTGGGCATTCTCGACCTCTGTTTGGGCGGCCTTGAGCTTTTTTTGGGTGGCCCTAACCTAGAGGGGTGGCCTTAATCTCTATTTGGGCGGCTTTGACCTAGAGGGGCGACCTTGACCTTCAAAACAACCATTTTTACTATTCTGGGAAGCTATTCACCCATTCTGGCAACCTGTTTCCTCATTCTGAGTGTTGTTCCCTTGTTCGGGGTACCAAACCATCCATCCCAATCATTCGCCCATTCATTCCAAGTATACATTTTCCCATTCTGATAATCGTTACCCAGTTGTTTGGCCTGTTCAAAGTCAAAATTTGGTCAATTTTTTTTTTGTTTGGATGACCCTAACCTCAAGGGGTGGCCCTGACCTCTATTTGGGCGGCCTAGACCTAGAGGGGCAGCCTTGACGTCCAAAATAACCATCTTTAGCCTCAGTTTGCTAGCCGTTATCTTGTCTCGGGAACCTATTCCGAGTGTTGTTCCCTCATCTAGGATACCTGTTTACCATAAACCAACCTTTGGTCCGACCGTTTCGATCATCCATTTATCCATTTCATCCCCTGGTCCTCCTTCCGACTAGTCGTGCACTCATTTTGGTAAAGCTGTTTTTCCACTTTAGAAAACTATTCTCCTATTTCGAGTGTCATTCCACAACCTCTTACATTCATTCACCTACTCTGAGTGGTCTTTCACCCATTCTGCTAATCTAATTACTTGTTCTAGATGTATATTTATCCACTCTACGGTGAAATCGAAACCTGTTCGGACAACCTTGACCTGTTTGGGTGGCCCTGACCTGGAGGGGCGGCCTTGACCAAAATTTTGTGTGGCCCTGACCTAAAAATTCACCCATCTCCTTGTTTGATTTAAAAATCCAACCTCCCATGCTGTCAGAAAGGCTCGTTAACTATCTTGTTGTTTGTGCATCACGTTCACCCATATCACGACATTTTGCATCTACATCATTCTCCAGATCATGTAGGTTGCATCCATAATTATCCTTGGATTGTATACCCATCATCACTTTATCCTTTGAACTTTGTTTGGAGTCATCATCCAAATTGACCTAGGTGCTTGAACCTGAATGTCATCTTTGAAAGCCCTTTTAGGATCGCTATCCATCCTAAGTCGGTCATTATCCTCGGACCTATCAATCCTCTTTCATCTCAAGGAAGATTCGGTGCCGTGATCATTAGTTCATCCTTAATCCGATCAATCAGCACTTTGCGTCACCTAAGGTGATCTCTGAAACTGGTTTAGGAACCCTTCAAAATCATCCAAACCATTTAATCTTCAATTGTCTTACCGATCAAATCTAATTAAATCCTTATCTGATCATTTGATTAATTGATACATCACCAATTGATCCATCATATATCTTATCAATCAATCCAACATCCAATCCAAGCCCACAGTCTTTTTTTCAATCCAAACCAATCAATCCAAATCATCACTTAGATCATCATTTAGAAACTTAGTTTCATCTTAAACCACTTAATTGTTTTGCACGTTCATGCCCGTTTAGACCTGAATGCAAGAAAAAAGGAAAACAACTGATCAACAAGCCCAAGGTACCCACCTGAACGTCCCACATGATCCTAATCACATTCCAAATACTCCGTAAGATCCCCATAACATTTTGGAAAATCCACAAGATCCCCAGAATGATGCCTCATCCCAATCAAATACCGACATCTAGAATACCACACTACCCGGTGATGAGCATATGGCTAACCAACCCAAGGTTACTGTTGATGAATATCTCAGTAACCCTACCAATGTCCAGATGACAGATCATCTCTTAAACGAACGTGGAGATAAGATCCTTGCCACCTTACTCATGAAGGGGGTTAAACCACCGTATGGTTTTGATACATCACAGTATTCCCTTCCCACATTTTTTGATCCACAAACCTCACAAAACATTCTATAGAGTTCCTATGTTCCTGAAGGTGCACCCACTAAAAACTATTATCATCCTGAATTTGGAAATGCTGTCATCCATCAGGTCCAAGAGTATCCTCATCTTTTGAGCACAAAATCTACTATTCCACCTCCATATCCTAATGATCCCTATGCCTATGGCATGCCATCATACATCCCATCTGCTCCATCGCTTCCTCCCCTATATCTTAATACTGGAGGCACACCTATTCTTACCAATTTGCCGCCTCCTGCATTCCAACATCCTCTAGTTAATCCACACCAATCCACCACATTTCCAACACTGCTACAACACACTTCTACTATTGTTGCTTCATCTTGACCCCTACAACAACCTCCATGACACACCATCCCCATCCCGCAACATGAAATTTTGATCCCCCAATGACATACTACCATCCCCCCCAACCACCACACAAAGGGGTGCAACCTAATCTACAATCGCAACAATCACCACATAATGCTTCCATCCCTATCCCGCAACAACAACATATTCCACCTCACCCATCTATCCAACAACAACCACCACAACAACACATACATATCCCTACACAAACGCAAAATAATCCGCTCACAAAATACCTCTATCATCCATCTAGCATATATACTGCTCCATCCCACCTCGATTCAAATCCTCATCAGCATGTTCAAAATCAAACACGAACCCAAGACCCACCTTACACCAATCCTTTGCAATCCAAAAATCATCCCCACCAACAACCATCAAATCCATCCCCATATGCCGCACAACAACCCACCATTACGCAACAATACCAATCCTACCAACCCTACTTTTAGAAACAACCAACTTATTAGCAGGGTGCACCTTACATTTTCTATTACCAACAACCATCGTCACATCAACAAGGGGATCCTACCTCCCTGTATTATCAAAATTATACACAACAGCGGGGCCCATCCCCCACCTTTTACTAACAACAACAACCACCTTACCAACAAGTAGCTCCCACTCATCACAATCAATCATCCACCTATCAATCCACTTATAATCAGCAAACACACTCGTATCCAACTCAACCCATCTATGATTCAACAGCGGTAGGGCCATCCTCATCATATCCATAATAATATCCATACAATCAATCCAATATGACTCCCACAACTCCCGTCAATAAGGACTTGGAAGAAGTAAAAGAAGCATTAAAGGATCTACAAGCTAGAACAGCTAAATAGGCATTCAAGTTTGAGGACATATGTCCTTATCCTTTTGATCCCTCAATCTCCTTGGTTCCTTTTCCCAAAAATTTTGAGATACCAAAATTCGATAAATACAAAGGAACCAAGGACCCTAGAGCCCACCTTCAAGAATTTTATGCCCATTGCCAAGAGGTCATGCATAACGATAATTATCTTATTCGAATTTTCCCTAAAAGTCTACAAGGGGTTGCCCTTAACTGGTTTATGGGCCTTGAAAAAGGATCTATCAAAAACTTTGCACAATTATCTGAACAATTTGTCTCACACTTCTCTTTCAATTTAGAGAAGGATATTGACACACTTGATCTCCTGAAAGAAAAACAACGTGATGGAGAGACGTTTGCAAGCTACTTGCAAAGATGGCGTACCTTGGCCAACAAGATGAAATTCCCACCATCAGAAAAAAAAACATGGTCACGTTATTTATCAAAAATTCCCACCTAGATATGGCTCATAACTTCCAACTCCATTGTATCACCACCTTTACGACACTTGTGGAGAAGGGTCCCATCTTGGAACGAGCCCTTGTTGCAAAAGGGCAAGTCAAACTTTTTAATTCTGATAAAGAGAAGTCCTTTGGGGATAAACCTTGTTATTGGAATATAAATAAAAATGTTGTCAATGACGGTGTCACTGACACCAAATATGTTCAGGTGGCCACGACCACACAAAAATACCCTCCTCAGCAACAATCGTCATTCCAGAATGCCATATCCATCGCCCAAGGGGCACCACAACAACAATCCAACCAAAATAACCAAGGGGGGAATAAACAACAATTCACTCAGTTGGGAGAACCCCTTAGTGTGGTGTTTAAAAAGCTTCTTCAAGCCAATTATCCCATCATGTATCCTGTCACCAAACCTCTTGATGCATCTAAACCCAAATCTGCTTGGTTTAAAGATAACGAATATTGTGAATTTCACAAGATTAAGGGACATACCTTAGATAAATTTCAAGGCCTAACAACTTACATTCAAGGCCTCATTGATCGAGGTGAGATCCATGTAGATGCTAACACATCATCTTTGTCCAATGCTCAACTCTAGATATATCAAAACGCTTTTCCTAACCACTATTAGGGTCCTAGTACTTCCAACTCTAATCTTAGATCTAACAAAAATAACAATCAAGGTAACAACACCAAAAACATCAGCTATAAAAATGTGCCATACAATTACCAAGGTGTGGTATCATATATAGGACAAGTGGAGTTGCATGTATCCATGATACATGTCAAAGGAACAAAGCCGCAATGTGCTGTTACCACTCGGAAAAACCACATCACAGTTCCAGCAACTCCTCCATCTACGCAACGACCATTCGTCAGTTCACAATATAATATCCTCAACCACCTAGGCAAGACTGCAGCCCAAATATCCATCTTAGATCTACTTCAGTCATCTCCCGTGCATCAAGACATCTTGACTAAGGCTTTGCAAAGCACACAAGTGCCCGATGATATTGACCCCACCCAATTCCAAGCATTGGTGGGAAATCTCTCATTAACCTATTAGTTAGCCTTTAGCCAAAAAGACATGTCGCACCTTGATTCAAGCCACAACCGCCCCCTCCATCTCGAGGTTGGTGTCAATTGCCAGAAAATAAAAAGGGTACTGGTAGATAATGGTTCAGCCCTAAATATTTGCACATTAAAATTCATACAACAAGTTGGATACACCCAGGCTAACTTGAGAAGTCAAGTTATCACCATCAAGGCATATGATAACGCAGAGTGGGATTTTGAAGGAATTATTTGCCTCTCTATTCAAGTGGGCCCCATTATACAATACACTATGTGTTTTTTCCTAGACCTTGACCTTCCATACAACATCCTTCTTGGCTGTCCATGGATTCATTCTATGCAAGCCATCCCATCCACCTACCATCAATGTTTAAAGTTCCCATTTCAAGGAATGGAAGTTACCATACAAGCTGATCCCCAACCGTTTGAATATTGTTGTGCCTCAGAAGCTTCCTTTCTGCATTCACATTACTGCCCAAGAGTCGAAATGAGGGCATCCCAAACATCTAATTCTCATCCATCCACCAATACACTAAACACCTCATCTACACCATCATCCACACCTACTTCCACCATCACCAAGGTCCAGATCATAGACAAGGGATGCGGTGAATATGAAATGCATACCACACTAAATGTGGCAACCATGCCACCCTTGCCCCATGCATATGGACAACCAACTCTACCAGTACCAAAAGTAGAAGAAAAGACACTTACACTCACCTCCAAGAACATGGGTTTGACAACATTCAATGATCTAGGATCCTTTTAGGATCAAATGGAAGCTAATATTAGCCAATGGGTTTATTGAGAGGAACCTGAGCCTCCATGTCCCCTTATAGAATAATTTCAAGAAGTTTATCGACATTCCTCCAAGTTCATTGAAAAGTGTCATTACCAAGGCAGAGGCTTTGGTGTGGAAGAACAAGGAAAACACTAGCCCATTGAAGCAACTAACATCCAACCAAGAAATTTGGGCTTGGGTTATGATACTAAACAAAAGGGTCCTGCGACATCCTCTAGCACTTCTAACAAGGTTAGTGTTGAAGACGGTTCCCTCGAAGACATACCAAAAGAAGAGTCCTTCATACACACGTACGATGATTTGAATCACGTTGACCTCCCTGCCATGTTCGAATGCTTGTCTGTTTGCACCATAACCTCATCCCTCAAACATCCTGAACTTATGGATCATGACCTACAAGGTAGCACACCTATCGACACATTTCCCTCAGAGGATACCTACGTACATCTCATGGGATTGGGGGAAGATGAATGCTGTAACCACAAAAGAAAAAAGAAACAAAAACAAAATAGGTCATAAAGTGAAAACCTCAGAGAGGTGCTTTTTGACTGGGAAAAAGTAAAAACAAAGGGTGTATCTGACAGTGAAAACCTCAATACAACACTGGAAGATGGGGGCGTTCATCTTCCCCTTGTGGGAACACAAATACCTGAGCAGTCTTCTATTCTCATTGAAGATACGCAGGAGGTAAATCTGGGGACACAAAAAAACCCAAGGATCACTTATGTAGAAAAATATTTATCAAAAGAAGAGTATTTTACTATTGTCCAAATTCTCAGAGAAGGGGTCATCAATTTCGCATGGGATTATTCAGATATGCCCGCCCTGGATCCTGATCTTGTTGTACACCATTTGGATGTCTGTCTAGATGCCGAACCTGTCAAGAAAAAGCTCTGAAAGATGCACCCACAGGTAGCACTATTAGTTAAAAAAGAATTGGAGAAATTACTAGATGCTGGCTTTATCAAACCCATTGATTATTCTGATTGGATTTCCAATATAGTACCTATTGCTAAACCTAACGGAGATATCAGGATTTGCACAAATTTTTGGGATCTCAACAAAGCTTATCCAAAAGATGACTTCCCATTGCCCAACATCGACGTGTTGGTCAACATTACTACTAGACACGAGATGTTATCCCTTATGGATGACTTCTCTGGCTATAATCAGATCCGAATTGCCCCTGAAGATCAACACAAAACTGCTTTTACAACACCTTGGGGTAACTTTTGTTACAATGGCATGCCCTTTGGCCTCAAAAATGCGGGGGCAACATATCAATGAGCAATGACTGTTATATTCCATGAACTCATCCACATTATCATGGAAGATTATGTTGATGACTTGATGGGAAAATCCAGAACCAGAGAAGAGCACCCTGTCATTTTGAAAAATATCTTTGATCGCTTGGAGTAGTACAAGCTAAGACTGAATCTGAAAAAGTGTGTGTTTGGAATCACGTCAAGGAAATTGTTGGGCTTCATAGTCTCCCAGAGGGGCATCGAGGTTGACCCTGCTAAAGTAAAAGCTATCATGGATATGCCTCCACCTAGAAACCTGAAACAGGTAAGGAGCCTTCAAGGAAAGCTACAATCCATTTGTCGATTTATAGCCCAGCTTGCAGAGAAATGTTAGTCATTCACTCACCTTCTAAAGAAAGACACCACCTTCAAATGGAATCAACAATGTCAATTGGGTTTTGATACGATCAAAGAATACCAGGCCCACCCACCAATCTTGATGCCACATATCCATAGAAAAACCCTCTTGCTATACATCTCTGCCACTTCAGTTGCATTGGGGGAATTGTTGGCACAACATGACAAATTCTCAAAAGATCGAGCAATCTATTACATTAGCCGAACACTCGTTGGTTATGAACTTAATTATTCACCAATGGAGAAATCATGCCTCGTTGTGGTCTTCAGTACACAAAAATTATGTCATTATATGCTTAGCCATCTAGTAAAGTTGATATCAAAGGTTGACCCCCTCATGTACCTGTTATCTAAGACAACCCTAACTGGCCAAATGACTAAATGGATCATGCTTCTAAGTGAATTTGATATAGAATATGTGGATAGAAAAGCAATCAAAGGACATGCAATAGAAGATTAGTTGGCATATGCTCCATTAGTAGATGCCTATCCCATAGAAGTCGAATTTCTAGATGAAGGAGTCTTTGGAGTATCAGAAGCTACCACATGGACACTATACTTTGATGGATCACACACTAATAATGGATTGGGGGCAGGAGTCTTTCTTATCACCCCCCAAGGTGATTACATACCAAAATCATTTAGATTAGGTTTTCCCTGCACCAAAAACATCACCGAATATGAAGCCCTTCTCACAAGCCTTAGAATCGCAATTCAATGGTACATCACTCATCTGCAAGTTTTTGGTGACTCCTAGTTAGTTATAAAATAGGTCAATGATGAGTTTCGAACAAAGGATGACAAGTTGTTGCCTTACAAACACATGGTGGATGACTTCAAAAAATATTTTGCCTTCATCCAATTTGAGCAGATCCCAAGCCTCTAGAATAAGGCCACAAATGCCATGGCTACCATTGGTTATGTCCTTGACATGCCAAAAGACTGCATAGATTATCAGTTCCTAGTCGAACAACTCTTAATCCTAGCGTATGATATCCCTGCGAGTGACATGGTGTGCAATATTATAGGCCCTAAATCCCCATGGTACCATGAAATTTACACCTATATTCATGACAACACCCTCTCATTTGATCTCACACTAAACCAACATAAATTATTTATCCAACGGACTGCTCGCTACACCATCATTGGTGATACACTTTATCGACGTGGGTATGATGGAAATTTCCTCCGTTGTTTAGACAAAACTAAATCCCACACAACATTAACAGAAGTGCATAGCAGTATTTGTGGGGCCCATTCTAATGGTATGACCTTAGCCAAAAGGATTCTAAGAGCAGGGTATTACTAGCCTACAATGGAACATGATGCTTGTGAATATGTCAAAAAGTGTCTTCCATGTCAACAACATGCAGATTTTATTCATGCTCCGGCACAAGAGCTACAACCTATCATGACACCTTGGCCATTCTCACAATGGGGTTTCGACATGGTTGGCAAGATCTACCCTCCATCCTCTGATGGTCACACTTTTATCATCATAGCCACTAAATACTTCACCAAGTGGGTGAAAGCCATACCACTCACTCAAATCATTGGTGTTTAGATCTCTAAATTCATCCTCTACCATATCCTTTGCAGGTATGGTATCCCCTCTGCCATCATCACTGATAATGGGAATCCATTCAATAATAAGTGTATGAAGCTCCTTTGTGACACGTATCATATCCAACATCGTTGGTCCACACCCTGTTACCCCCAGGGTAATGGACAAGAAGAGTCAACAAACAAAATGTTGATCAAAATCATTAAGAAGATGGTTAATAGCACTGGCCAAGATTGGCACTTCCATATCCATCCTACTATTTGGGCCTACCGTACATCCATATGCACCCCCACGGGTGCTACTCCATACTCTCTTGTCTATGGAGCTAAAGCCATCTTTCCAATCAAATCTGAATATCACTCAAGAATCTCATCACTGATGAAAACACCCAAGTGGCACGCCTGGCACAATTGGAATTGCTAGATGAAAAATGGGTCAAGGCTTATAACCATATGCAAGCCTATCAACACTGACTCAAAGGAAGCTACAATAAGAAATCCCACCCTCACCAATTCAATGTTGGTGATTTGGTCCTTAAAGAGAATCAACTGAATCAGCAAGATCGAGAGAAAAAGGGTAAGTTTGAAGCTAATTGGTTGGGCCCTTATGTCATCACCACAAAGTATGGTTCTGGCACCTACAGGCTATCTACCCCTAAAGGGGAGCCCTTGGAAGAATCCATCAACATCATGCATCTAAAGAAATTCTATACTTAGGTCAGCTGGGGTATCCTTCCTAGTAAATCTCAAAAATACAAAAAAAGTAAATTTTTTTATCAAAATTCAAAAAAAATAAAATCCAAAAAATCCAAAAAATAGTAAAGAGAACTAATTCATCCTATGGTGAAAACCACCCCTGTGTGGCATCTTGGATATGTACAATTGGTGAAAACCTGGCAATAGGCACCTCTCGTATAGGGCTTAATCATTATCTACCTCGCGTCCTGGTTACTTTATGGCTTATCCCTCGGCTCATCAATCCCCATATCCTCTCATTCGCTTGCATCACCTCGTCGCTTAGTATATTTCTAGTTGATTATTGGATGACCGTCATCTGCTATCTGACATCCTCAGCTTGTTATCCTAATGTGAGCTTATGTGATCTCATTTTTGTGGTTGTCTCAATCTAGGTTCACTCATCGTGTCTTTTCTTGAACTACGACGCCTCTGCGCTTGCACATAGGCAAGGCTAATCTTTTGATCGGCCCCTGAGGCATTTTGTCCTTCATCGTCCATCCTCATGGTTCACTTTTTGATCTTGTCCATCCTCAGTCTTTCATACTTTATGAACTACATTTCCCCTACGCTTTCACATAGGCAAGGTTGATCTTTTGATCTACCCCCGAGGCTTATGTTTGTCTTGGTCATCTATTAGTTTCCATCGATCCACTTTCCACTCTTTTACCATGGTCTTTTCCTAAACTACGAGGGCTCTACGCTTTCACATAGGCAAGGTTGATCTTTGATCAACCCCCGAGCCCCTAGGTCTTTAGGTTGTGTCTTGTCTACTTGTTGTCTTGTTGTCAAGTATTTCCTTATCTCATTGGTACCTCACAAATAGAATCCATCTGTGTCACAAGGGTTAATCAGTTTCCAAATATCTTGCGTCATTAATCAATCTTTTAGTTTAGAATCCATCTTTGGTCTGAACACGATGTATCCTTCCTAACAGACCGCATCAGCCTCATCCATCATCTTGATCCTATGGAAAAGGATGTTTTGAATTTGATTGTGATCTTTTGAAGCTTTTGACATTTTATTTATCATTTGAGCTCCCTATCATTACTTTCCAAGGACACCATGATCTATCATATTATGGTGTGTTTTGACTAGTTCACATAGGGGCATATCTTGATTTTCCTTTTGTCTGTTTCTATCTTCTTGGTTGTCCCACGTAGTATCCACCAAGATCCCTGAGTTTTGTGTTATGCTAGGGAATCCTTTTGTACTTGTGGCTATCCTAATATCTGGCCCAACGAAAGTCATCTTGATTTTGGGGTGTTAGGATTGCCTTCTTGTTTGTTGTGTTTGTGTATGCATTAAACACTATTTCATCTTGGTTTACATACCCTGATGCCCGGTGTCTTATGCTATAGCAAAAATCAGTGCTCCAAAGATGGTAACTTGCATTCACAGTATATTGCATTATTCTCATCCATTGCATTCATGTATGCTTCATTCCTTCTTTTCCCTAGGATTCTGGATTGTGCAAACGACGATTTCCTCCATCTCCCCCCCCTTTTTTTTCTTCTCAGGGGTCCTATGTTTCTTGATAGGTGCAAACCACCCCACCCATCACATCATTTATTGTAGGACCTTATTTACATTAACATGCAAATTCATTTTAAGTTGCGTAGGCTAGTTTTCATTAATTATTCTACACCTCTTACCATTCATTCACTAGCATATGCACTTTATTTCATACATCCACCATAAACATAATTATGCATATCACAAACATATAGGTAATTCTCCTGCATCCATCACACCCTGCATCACCAATGTTAGGCATCAACACAATCATCCTCAATCATCATCATACATAAGAATAACCATAAATCCATAAAAGCATATCCATCACTACATCATAATGCATACATAAATTCATCCATCACATCCTACCTCATCAATAATTCTGCTGCATCCATCACATCTTGCATCAACACAATCATCATCGATCATCATCATACATAAGCATAAACATAAATCCATAAAAAAATATCCATCACTACATCATTATACATAAATAAAGTCATCCATCATATCCACATCACATAATGTCAATAAGGGTCCTCGTATATCTAAAAGTTCAAAAATATACAATATCCGTCATCACCATCACTAAAAATAAAAGTATGAGTACAAGACTATGCATCTACTCTGATCTCTATACTGTACCCGCCTTGTACCTATCAAACATTGAGCTCCTATGCCTCTGATACTCTGAACCCTATGCTCGCCCCATCCGATCTCTGAGGTGATTCTGGCACTAAACCTTTGTGTGGTGGTGTCTCCCTATAGCTATTAAAGACCCATGTGTATGTCCTTGCTGTCTGTGATGGTGTCTGCATTTGAGACACTGAACAAATGAAGGGCGGTCCATGACGTGCTGGATCTAGAACTGCCATATAATACACCCCCATATAATAGCTCGACTCTCATATGAGCTCATCCCTCTTTGTTGCCTGCAATCTTGCGGTATCTCGCTCTGATTTGTACCTGTCGTGATTTCCACAAAGGACTCTCCTTTTCTACTCCCATAGATCCCATGTCATCCACAACTAATCTACCTGTCCCTACATCCATGACATCTCGACCGCCAACCTATCTCTATCACCTCATAGTAGCTCTATCTCCTCTTGCATCTATCTCCTCTCCTCCATTGCCATGTTTGATCCTGCGACTAGGTCATACCCTCCACCAATCTGTCTCGGTCTCACTGCAGTTGATCTAACTGACCCTGTAGTTGTGCTACCTCCCTCTCCATGACATGTCTATGTGTCACTGCCTCATCCCTCTCATCCTGCAACACCTACATCTATATCCGAATGATCTCCCTCTCTACCTCCATCCTTTGTACCTGGTCCCTCAAGCTCTCCTTCCTCTCCTGCACCAATCCCATATCCTCCACTAGCTCTTCAACCACCTCAGCTTGAGCCTAGAGCTCATCCCGCTCCTGCCTCAACTCCCTCCTCTCCCTCAACAATCCCTCTACTTGTCTCCTTAGATCCCCCATATCTCTCTCTGCCTCTGCCAGTGCCTCTAATATCTGACTTGTCTCTCCTCCAAACACATGTTGACCCCCTGCCTATAATAGCGCCACTGTCACCTCTAGTCTATCTCTCTCCCATCTCGCTAAATCTCTGACCTCTCACTCCCTCGCTATCTCTCCCCCTAATCGAGTCACCTCTGCCTATATCCTGCTCGCCTCTGCCCGTGACTCATCCCTCTCCCTCTCTGGATCATGTACCTGGGCTATCAAGTGGTCCACAATAAAGCCATACTCCCTCTATCCTATGCCCTCTAATCTAACTACCTCTGCCTGCAACCTCCTCCTATCTGCCCTAAGTTTGATAACCTCCACCTCCAGTATCCTTCTAGCCACCTCTAACTCCCTCAATCTTTGCTTAGTGGTCTGCACTCCTACCTCCGATCCTCTCACCCATGTGATAGGATCCTCTGCTATTGGTGGCCTCATCACTAGGGGAGGAATGTCATGTATCTCTATATCCATCACCTTTTCTCCCTCTCCATCTCTTGTGTCCATCGCTTCGGCCTCATCTCTCTCCATTGCCTCTACCTCCTATCTCTCCTCTTCAGGCTAGACCCGACTCCTTCATCTCCTCCTCCTCCTACTTGATCTTTGCGGACCTCCTATCTGATCCTCACCCCGCCCCACCACAATTGGCACCTCGTGCTACCTTCTTGATCTTGCCACCCCTGGCACCTCCTGTTGCCTGCCTGACCTTGCCACCTTTGGCACCCTTAGGTGCCTTTGTAATCTTGTCACCTCTGAAACCTCCTACTGCCTACCTACTTTGCCCACTCTCAGTACTCTCCTCTGCCATCCTCTGGGTCTACTCACATCTAACCCTCTCTTATCATCTCCTCCTCGGGTTGCCTCTATCCCTCTCCTCTGTTGCCCCCGGCCTCGTCGGCTCGCTGACCCATCTCTCCTCCCACTGGCCTAGCCTCTTCTCCCGATCCAAACTCTATTACCTCTACGATCAACACCTTTGGTGTGATTCGTCTAGTATGATGTCGCGCAAACCACACTGCATATCTCAATGTGATCCCAACGTCTACTAGTCCCTCACCTCTACCTAGGTACTCTACTAGTTCATGCCCCAATGTCGCCTAGTGCTCCCGAGCAAACTTTGCTAAAATATCATCACCCCATGGTCACTCTTGTGTCAGCCACCTGAACATTTGTAGGGCACTTGGAATGTTCTACTCCAGCTCATATTGTCTCGTCACCCGATCCGACCTATGTGCCTCTAGTATCCGAGGGTCTCCCCCACTATATAGAAATGTGTCACGAAATATTTCCTATGCCCAGCCTCATCCTCTCTCCATCCCCTGAACCGCTAGAACATATATGGCCTCCATAATATATCCTCCTCCCTTAGCTCATCAAAAAATATCCTCCACCTCTCTAAGTCCCCTGCACCCTGATATCGAAACATCTACCCATCCTCTGCATCATACCACGAAGCTACCAACGCTGTCTCCTCTATCCATCCCTCCCTCACCACAATCGACCTGGCCACACTAATGTACTCCCATGCCCATACCTGCAACAATGTCACATGGAACACGCTGACTTCATCTTGATAGCACACCACATGCATCTCTCTGTATAACTGTACCAGTACGAATGGACCCCACGTGAACTACCCATCTCTCCCCTTGATGATATGTCAGAAAACCTCCATATAACCTAAGATGCACCATCTCCCACTCTTATCTGGTATGAGTATGCCGCTAATCAACCCACACAGGTACAATGGCAGTGGTGGTACTCCCAGCCCTAGGCACTGATCCACGTCCAAACCATTCTTCTCCACTAGTAAGTCCTCCCACCAAAATAGGACCCACATGGTATGGTCCAACTCCTCTCCCTCTGGTCTCAGCTCGCTAACCAACCGACTTGCTATCGACAACCTCAGAATCTGCCAGACATCCTCCAGTGTTACGGTCATCTATCCTATTGGAAGATGAAAGGTCGATGTCGCTAAGTCCCAACACTTGATCAAAGTTGCCAACATCGCCTGATGTGCTCTGATAAATGGATATCCCAAGAAATATAATAATCTCGCCTTCACTAGGCGCTGATGGTCTACTCCAGTCATCACCTGTTGCGTCGCTGCAAGCACCTCCAATCTCCTCTCCCGCATCCACAATGTCTCAAATTTCTGCAATCACCCCATAAAACTCTGTCATACCAATTCATTTTAGTTTGACCCTAAGTCCCCTGTCACTATCCCTAACCTTTTTCCACCCTTGCCCATGTACCGAACGACGCCGCCCTTTGAGTGGGCCCCCCTCTCCCCCCTTCTTTCCAAACGCCATTACACATTGGGTATGGCCGCCTTTTCTTCGGGGCGGGGCCTCCCTTTCTCTGGGGTGCCGCTGCCCCTTTCTGGGGCGTCACCACCCCTCGCTAGGGCACTGCCACACATTGGGCGGGGTCACCCCTTGCTGAGGCACCACTATTGCCCCTTTTTGGGGCACCGCCGACCTTCAGGCAGTGTCACCCCATCCCCGGGTGCGACCACCCATCGAGGGTGTCGCTGCCCTTGTGTGGGGTTGGGCCGCCCACCGATGTGCACAACCCCCCCTCTGCGGGGCAGGGCTACCCCCGGTGGGTGTGGCCACCCCTGTGTGGGGCGGGGCCGCCTGTCGATGGGCATGGCTGCCTCTGGCGGGGCGCAGCCACCCCCGTATGGGGTGGGGCCGCCTCCCGACAGGCGCGACCGCCCCTGTATGGGGCAGGGCCACCTATGTGTGGCCCCTGGCATCTCAGTGAGGGTTTGGTTGGGCACACCTTGTTTCTTTCTCCGTATTCAGAGGTTTTTCTTTCCAGCCATTCACAAAATTTTCATTTCCTCTTCTACCCATTTCTCTATTTTATCCCAAAAACCAAACCCATGTTTTCAAAATTCCATTAATTTTCACCATACATAAAAATGTGCTCAAATCACAAAGGTGGTTTTTGAGCCTAACTTGACGAGGAATGATGCACTCAGCCCAAAAACTTCACACCTCATCTGCAAGGTGAACAATATCATCATCATAGTCATCCAACATTGTCTATTTCTTGTCTTCCAACCTTCTTCCTCTCCAACTGACGGCTGTTCAAATGAGGAATAGTAATCCTCACATTCCTATTTCTACCTTTCCCCCTCTTTTTTAAATTTAGGGAGTTTTTTTTTCCTTTATTTAACTTTTTCTTCCTCCAACTAATCCTAAAACTTCCACGGGCCATCATTTGCGCCTTGTGTGTCGGATTGACTCCATTCAAAAGGAAAACTTGCTTGATTTTTCTAGCTCTCTCCAATTGTTTCTTCTATTTCTTTATATCGAGACGTCGCCTTGGACCCCGTTTTCCCCTACCGCCCTCTCGAGGGGGCATACCCTACCATATTCACCGCATCACATTCTTGACCATGATTGGATCATCTCCTATCATTCCCCTCCATTTGGGAAACCTCTCTCGTGCTGGGGCATCTTCTTTTTCGAAACACCGTTATTCTAAATAATATTTTGAAGAGGGGAAAAATGTAGACACCTAAATTTGACCCTTTACATAAGGACAAATTTATCCCTTTCTTTCATCCCATTCATCAACGTTATTTAAATTATTTATTTAATTAATGTTCCTTTTTCCCTAACATTCCTAAGGTATTTAATTTAATCAATTAAATACTTTATACATAAACCCACTTCATCTCTAAATTAAATAAATGCAATCAATTTATTTAATTTAGTCAATTATCCTTATCATTTTTAATTCATTTTTTCTCTATCCTTGTCACATCCTCCATAACTTTTCACTAAACTGGATTAATTTAATTAATCCTTCATTAAGATGTGCATATCGTTAATTAGGATTAATGTCACATCCTCCATAACTTGCCACTTGCTTCTAATCATCATTAATTATCTAATCATCTATTTCCACAATCCTAATCCTAATCACTTACCCCTTTTAACATGTCCTTAAGTCAAGGGTATGTGCAGGATCATCATGGAAAAAATAGGCCCTTAAGTGGCAAATTTTTTAGAAAAATCAGAGTAGATATAAGTAGAGGACTCATGTCCCGATGTGATGCATATTTTTTTGTAATTTTTTTCCAAGTAAATAATTAATTATAATTTTTTTATGACAACTTTTAAAAAATATAAAGACTCGTATGTCTGACCACCTTAACTTGGTCAAAACTTCATGAAATTCAATTTCTTATTTTTTAAACATATTATGCAAAGCATAGAATGTGACGCATGTTTTGGATTCAAAAAATATGATACCGTTTGAAAGCTATAGATGTTTTTCAATCAACATAAAAATCAGGACTTTAGTCGTAATTCAATAGAAAATGAATAATAATTATTTATTAAATTCAAAGTAAAGTAGTAATTTATATTGGTGGAAATTTGAAAATCTCCTTTAAAAACCCTTTTCATTTTATCAATTTTGGGTAAAAAAAATGTCGTCAACCGCATACCCATCATATTGCCACTTTTTGGCCCATCATGATCCTACACATACCCTCAACCTTCTTGGTACTTACCTTTTTTAGGTTGACCTCTTCCCCATGTGAATTAAAAATTCACACTTATTCCCCCCATTCATTTTTCTTCCCCATGACATCTCATGTGTCACATCATACCCAAAGGACAAGGATCTCTTTTCAAGGAATTTTTTTTATCCTTTAGTCTCTCCTTAAAAGTGAATTAAAAATACACTTTTATTTCTCCAAGGTCTTTCCCATTCCCCATGTTGACAAATGATGACTTTCTAAAAGTCATCACTTGTCACTTTCAGCCCCATATGGGGCCAAGGAATAACTTTTTAAAGAAATACTCTCCCATCCCAAGGTACTTGCAAGTACCTTGGGACCACATGGCCTCTTCCATGTCATTTATACCCCTTGCCATCTCACCTTGTCCTTTGGACAACTCACCCGCCACATGTTCAAATGTGAGGGCTTGTGAGTCCTCAACTCACCACAACCCTCCATCTTGGTCATGGTGGCTCAATCTTGACCGTTGAATTCTCTAGAGAATTCAACTTCTCCTATAAATAACCCCATCTTCCTTCATTAAGGGATCCTTATGCATTCTTAACCAACTTATGATCTTGAGCCATTTGAGCCTCCATAAGTTGTTATCACATCATTTTTCATTCAATATCCATCCATCTTAGTCATTTACATCCTCATTTTGCATTTCAATCACTTTGCATCATTTTTCCATCAAGGAGCACACATATTATCCATTATCAAAGGGCCAACCAAGGGAAAAATGGATAAAAGGTATATCAATCTGATTTTCACTTTTATCTTCTTTTTATCTTGTGTTTAACTTAGGCTAATCATTTCGAGATGTTAGGTGTTTTTTTGCTCTACTTGTATTCTAGTTTGTTTTGCATTTTAAATCAGTACATTTTCCCCTTCACAACAACAATCAAGACCTAATTGTCATGTCAAAGTCTTCTTGCATCATGCATGTTATTGGAGCTAATATGTTGATGTAGTGTTTGTTGGAAATAATATGCCATTTAATTTCAATCCTAAACATTATTTATTTCATGTATCTCCTAAGTCCTTGGAATGTGTTCAACAACACTAGGATTGGGAAGAGAATAATATTTGATGAAATAATCATGTTAATTCAAAATTTTAATTAATTATAAATGTTAAAAGTAGTGGGGATGCCTTGGAGTTAGCTCCTACAAAATAGGAGCACATGGGTGCCCACATGGGAGGTGACACTCACCTCGAGTTCAGTTAACTAGTTGGTAAATTGAGTACACTTCAGAATTGCATCCTAGGTTCCTACAAAATAGGGATTTTGATTTATGCAAGTGAGGTCCTATAAAATAGGGGGTGATGTGTACGAGGTTCAGTTCAGTAAAGTTCAGTTTAGTTCACTTCACTTCAATTCAGTCAAGGTTCAGTTATCTTCAGTTAGTTTTAGTTGAACGCTAGTTGACTTCAGTTAACTTGGAATGCATGGCTAATAACTTGAGTTGCATGACATATAATAGGGACTTCTTTTAGTTAACAGATGGAGGATAATGCATGCACATTGTTTTGCATGAATGGTGTTGAGAAATGTTTTAGTTAACAAGAAATATCTTGGACCCACTGTGGGCGCCCAAGTTGACTTCTTGGAATTAGCTCCTTTGCATGTTGAGATATTTCTGAAGGCTTAGTTAATCGGGGCCATCTTTTGGGCACCAAATTTGAGGATGAATCCTTAAGATATTTACAGAATAAAGGTTGAGTTATGACTTCAGTTTGGGACACCCAAATGGATGAAGGAGATGATTTAACATTGTTCTTCATGGCACAACTCTACTTGCAAGAGATAGGCATACCTTTTAGGGATAGGGTTTGATCATTGATATTGTATCTCATTTTGGAGTTTAGAATGTTGATTAAAGTCTATTTATCTCAAGCAAGTTGAAGAGAGTTGGGGTTAGTTTTATTGTAGGTTGTGAAGAATTTTTGGTGAAGGCAAAAGAGGCATTCTCAAGCAAGAATTGAAGCTATTGTAATCTACTTCAGAGATTGAATAATAGATTAATTCTTGGTGGATTTTTTACCCGAAAGGGTTTTCTCCACTATATATGCTTGTGTAATCTTTCTAATAGCCTGTCTACTTCTTCTATCAACTTCTGTCTACATTGTACAAACAGTAAAATGGATTAATCAGATAATCACCCACAAAGAATCTGTAACAAAGGAAAAGCATATTTAGATCAACATTATTAAAGTTTTACAAGGTATTAAGCTAAAAAAACACCTCAATTTTCAACATTTGGTATCAGAGCTGAGGTTGGGTAGAGTATTGGGACACCTTTCTCTTAAAAGATTGGAGGTTTTTTGGCTTAGTGGTAGCTTTTATTATTTTCTGATTTTGGAATTAAGTTTTGTTACAATGAATTATCGGTTAGATATTGAAAGGTTCAATGGTTCTAACTATGAAATGTGGAAATTAAAAATGGAAGATCTTCTTGAAGAAAGATATCAGTGGTTAGTGGTTAATAATTGGATAAAGACACCTACAAGTATTTTAGATGAGGATTGGGCTAAGTTAGATAAGAAGGCAAGAGGAACAATTTGGTTATGTCTTGCTGATGTGGTTCTCTTGAATGTTTCAGATAAAAATACTACATATAAATTGTGGAAGAGAATAGTGGATATTTATCAAACTAAGAGTCTCACCAATAAGTTGTATCTGAAAAGGCAGTTGTATTCATTAAAAATGAAAGATGGTGAATCTATTGCACAACATTTAAATGCTTTCAATTTAATTCTCAGTCAGTTAGCATCTATATATGTAAAGCTAGAAGATGAGGATAAGTGCATTTTTTTACTTTGTTCTTTACTAGATTCTTAAGAAAATCTAATTGTTGCAATTAGTGGTAATGGTGCAGATCCAAAGATGGACAACTTTATTCCTACTCTCTTATTAGAGGAGATGAGGAGGAAGTCTAAGGAGAAAATCCAAGATGTCTTGTTTTTAAAAGGTAGGCCTAAGAAAAAGTAACCTAAGGGAAACAAGGAAGGGAAGGGTAAGTCAGAAGGATGGAGTAAGGTAAAGTGTTGGAACTGTGGAAAACCGGGACATGTGAAGAAGGATTGTAAGAACAAGAAAGAAAATTTTAACTCTTCTACAGAGGAGTCCTCGGATGATAGTAATGATACATTGGTTATTTCAGCTAATATTGTGATAACTCTTTGCTTCATGTTTCAGAGTAATCTTTATGGAGAGGATGGTAGTCCTGATTCCATGTGTAACTCGGTACCACGGTTCAGTGGGAGTTGGTAGTGAATTGGATGCATCATTGGTAAGGTTATCTCCATGTGATTGGAGATATGGTTTCTTGGTTTAGAGTGTATTTGTTATGATATCATGGTTTACTCTTAATATGCATTTAGAGTTTGGCATATTACATGGTTCTCTTGAGACTAGGATGTATAAGTATGTTATGATGCATGTGATCTCCTAAGAGGATATGGTTAGATCATGGATGTCATGTTTATGTTCAAGGTTAGAGCTTTGACATTGATCTTGAGTAGTTCTCTTAAGTATTGGGTACATTAATCATTTTCTTGATTACTTCATGAAAGTGTTGTGTTGTATTTGGAGTTTGGCATGGATTGGTTGGTTACAGGGCCTCATGGATACTTGGAGAAATAGGTGAGGCTAGAATTCTCTTTTGGTAAGAGATATTTTTTGGAATGGTTACTTGTAAGAAATGCTTTTTCAACAGAAAAGACCGAGGAGCCTACACCTTTGGTTGAACATGAGTTCAACACACTCGGCGGTTTAGCATACCTCCAAAGAGGCGGTTTGGATATAGAGACTTGGGAAAGGTTTTGGTTTGGTTTATAATGGGAAGGTATTAATTGAGAAAGTTGACACTTTAATTAATATTACATATTATCTTATGAAACCATATAGATAGGTTCTCTTGGTTTTAATCATTTTCTTGGAAGCTTCATGATTATGCAGGTTGCATTTGAAGTTAGCATGAATTGATTAGTTGGTGCAAGAAGGCCATTGGCCTTGAGTCTTGTACTTGTTTTATTATTAATTTTTTAAAATAATTGAAATATATAATGTCAAGTGGGAGAATGTTGGAAATAAGATGCCATTTAATTGCAATCCTAAACATTATTTATTTCATGTATCTCCTAAGTCCTTGGAATGTGTTCAACAACACTAGGATTGGGAAGAGAATAATATTTGATGAAATAATCATGTTAATTGACATTAGCAATTAATTATAAGTGTTAAAAGAATGTGGGGACACCTTGGAGTTAGCTCCTACAAAATAGGAGCACATGGGTGCCCACATGGGAGGTGAAACTCACCTTGAGATCAGTTAACTAGTTGGTAAATTGAGTACACTTCAGAAATGTATCAAAGGTTCCTACAAAATAGGGATTTTGATTTATGCATGTTGAGGTCCTATAAAATAGGGGGTGATGTGTACGAGGTTTAGTTCAGTAAAGTTCAGTTTAGTTCAATTTAGTTCAGTTCAGTTCAGTTCAGTTCAATTTAGTCAAGGTTCAGTTATCTTCAATTAGTTTTAGTTGAATGCTAGTTGACTTTAGTTAACTTGGAATGAATGGCTAATAACTTGAGTTGAATGATAGATAACATGGACTAATTTCAGTTAACAGATGGAGGATAATGCATGCACATTGTTTTACATGAATGGTGTTGATAAATGTTTTAGTTAACAAGAAATATCTTGGAACCACTTTGGGTGCCCAAGTTGGCTTCTTGGAATTAGCTCCTTTGCATGTTGAGATATTTTTGAAGGCTTAGTTAAGTGGGGACCTCTTTTGGGCACCAAATTTGAGGATGAAGCCTTAAGATATTTATAGAATAAAGGTTGAATTATGACTTCAGTTTGGGATGCCCAAATGGATGAAGGAGATGATTTAAGATTTTTCTTCATGACACAACTCTACTTTCAAGAGATAGGCATACCTTTTAGGGATAGGGCTTGAGCATTGTTATTGTAGCTCATTTTGAAGTTTACAATGTTGATTACAGTCTATTTATCTCAAGAAAGTTGAAGAGATTTGGGATTAGTTTTATTGTAGGTTGTGAAGAAGTTTTGGTGATGGCAAAAGAGGCATTCTCAAGCAAAAATTGAACCTATTGTAATCTACTTCAGAGACTGAATAATAGATTAATTCTTGGTGGAGTTTTTTACCTGAAAGGTTTTTATCCATGGTATATGCTTGTGTAATCTTTCTAATATCTTGTCTACTTCTTCTATCAACTTCTGTCTACATTCTACAAATAGTAAAATGGATTAATCAGATAATCACCCACAAAGAATCTGTAACAAAGGAAAAGAATATTTAGATCAACATTATTAAAGTTTTACAAGGTATTAAGCTAACAAAACACCTCAATTTTCAACAGTGTTCATGATCCATTCAAGCATTCAAGGCATTGTTTTAAATCAAGTTTCAAGATCAAGATCCATATCCATTGAAGCCATTTCATGCTAGTTGCATATTTAGGTGGAAGAAATCTTGGAGATCTCTTGAAGAGAAAAATTGAAGTTGTCAAAGTTGTAAAAGTTGTCATTTCACGAAAAATCAATTACATAATTTATTTTTGGCTTTTCAAACCTAAAATATAGGAAAATTGAGAGATTTAGATCTATTGCAGAGGCTCTGAAAAGTTACAAACAAACCCTAAACCAGGACCCATTCGCCCCTGGGTGAATGAGTCCAAGGTTTGCTTCAATAGAGCACTTTTGGTGACTGGTACACATAATCTTACCTCTCTCTGATTTGTGATTTGATTTTTGGTTCCTTCAATATTGAGCTTAATATATTGAATCCAAGTTGTAGGTTGCATTTTGGGTTTGATTTGCTAATTTTTATCTTTCTCCCCAAAGTGCTATTTTATTAGGACCCCCATCCTTGCAAAAAAGGAAATTTATAGATACATACTTTGACTTGACTCACCTTGAGGTTGATAGTTATTTTATTATGTAGATCTCATTTACTAATGAATTGATGAAGAATAGATCCCTAATTGGGTTCATCAATCTCATTTTGGTGAACTCACCCTATTTTTCACCATTTTCATTTTGGTGAACCCAACTTTTGATCATTGCAATTTTTTGATTTTTAGAGACCATTTTCACCCTAGATCTAGATTTTGCATTCATTTGCATTGCATTGCATTGAATTGAATCTCATTTAGGGTTGTTTAGCTTGCATTAGTTTTCATTTAATTTAGGGTTTTATGATTGCATTTTTGCATCTCTTGAAATCTAAAAAATACAAAAAATAA
Source organism: Sequoiadendron giganteum (assembly GCA_007115665.2). Classification (NCBI taxonomy): domain Eukaryota; kingdom Viridiplantae; phylum Streptophyta; class Pinopsida; order Cupressales; family Cupressaceae; genus Sequoiadendron; species Sequoiadendron giganteum. Next base: position 251,596,725 of record CM021102.1, on the reverse strand, counting down.
GGGTAAAATTATAAACCAGTGTCACACTTTATAAAGGAATCAGCCAACAACAAAAACAATATGAACTTGGACCACATAAAAGTGGTCTTTATGTTTTGAATTTAAAAATGGTGTACACTAATGAAATGTAGAACTTTGGATGAAGTTTATTCTTGTAATTTTTCATTTAAAAAAAATATTTTCATATGTTTTTATCAATTTAAGGACATATTTTAGAATGCTAAAAATTTGAGAAAATCGTGACTTCACGGGCCATCAAGAAACAAATTGAAAAAAAATTCAGTTCTCCCTATTTTTTTTTCTCCAAATAGGTAACTTCAATATCTTGTCATGGAAAAATAAATAAATTTTGATGTATATTTTTCTTGTAATAAAATTTTAAAGTCAAACTTGTCAGAATTTGACAGTTTTCACTGGCCATCAACTATTTCCAATTTTTTAAATCATTTTCAAAAAACAAATTATACGCTTTTGAAGAAGACTATCTCCTCTCCTGCCCCATATAATTTTCAAAAAAATTATAATATGTTTTACTATTTTAAAAAAATTTCTAATCAACCTCTTTTTTAATTTTAACAACCTACTTGCATTATTTTAAAAATAAAATATTAAAACTAATAAAAATATTAAAAATATATATATATATATTTGGATTCACCACTCTAAGCTCTACAAAAAGGTATTTTTCTTTAAAAAAAAAAATTATTCTAACTGAAGAAATACTAAGTTAAATTTAAAAGTTTCAATTTTTTTTGAAAAAAAGCTAAGTTGGCTGCCAACTAGACAGTTTCAGCCAAAAGGGTTTCTATCGAAAGGGTTTCAGCCGAAACCCTTTTGATAGAAACCCCACACATAAAATAAGCCAGTTTGAAAGTTGATTTCAAAGTTGCAAAGGGAAAAATTTATTTTTTTGGTTTTGGCTGAAACCTTGTGTGCCATGTATACGCCACATGGTTTCCACCGAAACCTATTCAGCTGAAACTTTTCCAGCCAAAAATAGTTCGCTCAAAACTATTTATTTGGTTGAGAGTGTGAAATAGGTTTGTGCTTTTACCCATAAGTCATTTTGTAAATCATTTACATAGAATTGCATCATCATTCATTTACATTTGAAAATTGAATCAAAATTGCACATCAAATTAGGTGTCCTAGTTTGTCATTTTGTCATATTTTGCATTTGCATTCAACCTTAATTTCAGAGAAAATTCAAACTATAACTCATTGTTTTAAATCAGAATCTGGAAACCGCTAGAATCAACTAAAAAAATTAAATTTTTTTTTTAAAAAAACCCTCACCTAGGAACCATTCACCCTTGGGCAAATGAGTCCTTGATTAGGGTCATTTTCTGATTTTTTGGGCACTAAAACATTTGTTTTTGCATTCTAGTTTGTTGTTTTCAATTCTATATATTAGTTTGCAAAATTTTTGTTACTTAGAATTGATCATATCTAGCTCCATTTGATAAAGTTAGTGCATTGTGTGATTTCAAAATTGCATTTACAAGGCATCATTTTTAAGTTTTTGCATAGAGTAATGAAAAAATTATCTGAAATCTAAAAACTGCATTACATTCTAGGTCATTGCATTTCACCCTCTTTCCATTTTGGGTTTACATTGAGTTTGTGAAAGTTGTATGAGATTTACAACTTGGTGTCCTATTACAATACTATTATGAGACGTAGTTCAAGACTCATGTCATCCCATGATACACCACTTTTTGTGGATATCGGGTTCTCCAACTCTTTCACTAATAGTGTTGATAATCAACCCTCCATGGATCATAGTTTTCATACCTAATTTATAATGACTTCCCTACCCACAACTAATGTGCATGATGTTTCTAATGTCCCACAAGAAAAAATAAGAAGGATAGATGAAGAAATAGAAAAATTGCTAGTAGTGTCATTCCTACTTTAGATAATGTGAGGAAAATGCTTGAAAATGAACATGGAATAGAGATTGTGCAAAGTCTAGTTCATATTGTTGACAAGAATATCCCTACCATGAATAGTTATGCTCAAGCTTTGGGGAATACTCAAATCCAACCTGTGGAAATTAAATTCCTCCTTCCAAAACCCTTACCTCTATTCCAACATACGCTAGTACTCATGTTACTACAACCATTCAACCTACTAGCAATGTCAAAACTTCCTTAGGTATTTCCACTGGAAATCCTTCTACCTTTGTGAATTCAAATCTCATACTTTCCCTCCGCATACATACACCACTCCACCTTATTCACCTCCATCTCATACTACCAATAATGATCCAATCCTTAACACACTTTTTCAAAACATGTCATCCCTTCAACAAAAAATCATCACCTTAAACCAAAATAAAAATGACCAACCCTCACAATACATCAAAACCAATCCCTTATCCTTGGATATATTGAGAACACAAATGCCACAAGGTATAGAGGTTCCCAGGTTTGAGAAATATGGTGGGAAAGGAGATCCCATTAGTCATGTTTCCATTTACATAGCCTTATGTAGTGACTTCATTTTTGAAGATAATCTCTTGGCTAAACTATTCCCTAGATCATTGAACGATGCTGCTTTAGAGTGGTTTTTCTCCTTACCAAATAATTCAATTGGTTCATTCAATGAACTTATTGATGCCTTTTACAACCACTTCCATATTCAAATGGGTCCTAAGATGACCTTAGCTGATTTTATGACATGTAAACAAAAGGATGATGAAAAAGTCACTGATTTCATAACATGATATCAAATGCTTTATTCACAAATAAACATTAAGATTCTTGATGCCGATCTTCAAAGAATGTTTATTTCCAATTTTTAAGATAAAATCCAAACTAAGCTTGAGATGATGATAGTCCCTCCCTTCACATAGTTTTGTACAAGCCTTCGTGATTACCAAAATTCGGTTAGTAGTCGTGAAGTGAAAACTCCCTCTAACCATCCTAAAAAATATGAATTTACAACTCAAACCAACTACCAACCTTTCAAGAAAAAAATAAGGGCTTCCTACAACTTAATCCCCCTTAATGTAATCAAAATGCTAATACCCAAGTGGCTGCTATAAAGAAAACAAAACCATTTTCCTTTGCAAATAGAAACATATAGTTTACACCTCTACCTGATACCCTTCATAATACCATGTTACAACTCTTAGAGAAGAATTTGATTTCCTTTCCTCCTGTTAGAGCTCCTGATCCTACTAAGACTTTACCTTCAAACTATAGACCAAATGCCTATTTCCATTTCCATCGACAAAATGGACATGATATAGAACATTGAAAGCTTCTTAAACATCTTGTGCAAGACCTCATTGATTCTAATCATATCCTAATTGGAGGTGTTAATGATCAAGGTAATAAGTCTGTAGCACCTCCTAATCAAAATTTACAAATATTTACCAATCCTATGCCTAATCATAATATCTCCTTTGTCAAATCTAGTGAAACAAAGAATGATGTGATGAATGTGGACACAGATGATGAAAACATGAACGACAATAAGAACAACCTTATGGATTATGTGATTGCATTTATTGATGATGGGTTACATATGTGTCCTAATTTATTATGCAATTTTAGTCTATATTTCCATAAGTTTTCCCTAAAGTTGCCAAGATAAATTGATAAGATTGCAGAAATTAATATAATTAGGGGATATAATATATCTTTGGTAAATATTGATTATTCAATACTAATGTTGATGGTTCTATATGTAATCTAGAGTCCTTGTGATCACGAGCATGAGGAACAAGACAAGGATTGGTTTATGATAATTTTTTGAAGATATTGTGATGTTCATGTCTTTTTATATGATTTTGTTTAAGATGGTTTTAGAAAAGGATGGCCATAGGCCACTTCATCCTTTCCTTAATCGATTTACCTGATTATTGTTGACTATATTCAACCTTTAGAATAGTTGGTTTCTATGGACAAGGCTATATATATGCTCGTTCCTTCATATGAAAAACATCGATTATTATTATTATCATTTTGATATGAAGAAGTACTTATTCCAAAATCTCATGCAAATTTGTGAACAATTCTATCAGTCGGCTAACTAGGAGGCAGGGCCCCCTCTTCAGTCAACCAATTGAATTTACGTTTTGATTGCTTTGTTTGTGAGTATATAAATTTTGATTGATTTAATTTTATGTGTGCACATTTGTTCATTCAATTTGTATGGTGATTTATTTAGTCTTGAATTTGAATACAATATTATCTCATGTGAATGCAATGTTATCTTATGTTTGTATCTAATCGGGATTGTAATTTTGTTTACTATTTTTTGTAAGACAATCTTTTCTACATGTGTCTTGTCACCAGTGTCACAACTCCTATCATCCAATTAATAGCTCATGTCTCCAAAATTTTATCAGTCGAAACTATTAGAATTTTCAAAATCATTTTATGTATAACTAAGACTAAAAGTATTTGATTAGTGATTTGTATTTAATTCAGATCTGATTATATTATCTGATTTAAGGAGTATTATTATTAGGTCATGAGTTTTTTTAAAGAATGAAAGTTAGAACAATTTCTAGTAAGTGTGGAAGTTAAATATTTTTTTTCATAGAGTGCATCACATATTTTCTCAACTTATTATCTTCAGTGCTTAAGAAAACAACCATGATACCTTTCATTAGTTTATGATCCCTGGATTGACATTCAGGAATAAATTGAGGAAAATTCATACCAATTGGATTCATAGAACCATTCAAGAATTTTATAAGGATAGAGTTTACCCCATTTGTAATCCATCTTTTTTCCCTACATTTTTGGTGTCATTGCCGGGGAAATGTGTTAAAGGCCTGAAACCATAGTAAGATGAGTTAGGACCAATACATCAAGAGGAAATCCTACACAACTGATGTAAGGCAGGACCACAAACCTCTCAACCAAAACTCAACTTGATAGAAACTCAATCCAATATTTCTTGTCCTTGCAACTAGGACTCACTCTCCCTTCATAAGACCATTGTTTCATTACACCAAACTGAGAATAAGAAAAAATTCCTCTTGTATATTCCTCAAAACGCCTTAAACAACATTAAATGACAGACTCAAAACCATTTCCCAACTTAATCATCTCCAATCAGAGAACTCCTCAAAATAGACTATCATAACCAACAACTAGGCCCAATTTAGGTTTTCTTTGATCATTCAATTTGACATACAATAAAAAAAGACTCTCTTAAACTCTAAACTTAGTTCCATGGAATATAAAACACTTTGTTTGATTGAATCTTTAATGTCTTTTTAGCCTTTCAAAGCGGATAATTCCAAAAGCTCCAAATACTATCCAATCTAGGATTTTTGACAACTCTATCCTAACAAGATAGTCAATAAATGGACTCCAAAACTTATAAATTCACCAATACATTTCTTGAAATGGACTCACCTATACCCAAAAACCTTTCCAAAGCAAAGTTACACGAGAAGGATCCTCATTCCATAAACAAAACTTAATAAATCATCATTGTACACATAATTACCAGTCATACTCAATGATTACAGACCTAGGGCTTCTTAGAAACTGCTCCAAATCACATTCTCCAACTCTACAACTCTGGGATACTTTAAAGGACATTTCAAAGCACCTTCTCACCAATTTTCAAAAGATTCTAGTAGTGCAAACAGGAGAAAATTAATTTTCATTGCATACTATTACCATAGTTAAGGGTTTTAACCCGCCTGAATAGATTTACTCATAACCTTTACAAAACTAAGTGATTTTAAATGAAATCAAATGAAAACTAAAGGAGTTTCATAGGGCTGTCATCTACAATGGAGGAGGAAAGGTTTCTTGCACAAATATGGTCATACAATGGCCTGAAAACAATGAAAATGTTGGAAAATAACAAAATTACAGTATTTTTTCATTGAAATTCTTCTTCACTCATCTTCCTCAACCTTCCTTGAAGTATGAGAGGTTACACCATGCCTTTATAAAGAAAATCCAATGCCAAAAACTAATTCTTCAACTACCTAACCTTTGGCAATCCATGATTTTACATTTTTGCAATGTTGCTTTAACAACATTTTGGTAACTTTTCAAATTTTCATATTTTATGCCCAATGATTCCAAAATAACTAACTAAGACCTAATACAAGCTAAATGTGACCATTTATGACTTATTTCAACATGAAATAACCTAGACTAAATCAAGAAGCCAAAATTTCCTCATGGAGGCATGATCTTGCAAGGGTGCACCTGCACCATTCTCCCAACCAATAGAAAACTCCAAGCCCTCTTGGACAATTATAACAAGCCTTCATCATTAATGCTACTCCATGTTGTCTTCCATGCCCTTCTTATTATTTCTTCACCTTTGGCTTGAGTTGGTCTATGCCAACTTGTTTCCTCTTCATCTTGTCTATGTGAATCTGCTCCTTCATGCTTTGAAATGTTCCAATCTCCTTTTGTCCCTCTTCAATCTGTTGCATCTTGATCCTTAAATTTTTCCCTATCCAAAGAATTAGCACACCAAAAAAATGATACATTGTTTCTACCACAATACCGAGCCATCTTTCTTCAACTCTTTGTAAGTCTCCAAGATGAATTCATCCTTGATCTTCTCTTCAACTAATCTTGACACCAACTCAATATCTTCTCCTTCTGAAGTCAAGTCCTTTATCTCTACTTCACCTTCATCTTCATGCTTGGGAATGGTTGCAATATCTTTGTCTTCATTCAGAAGTTCTTCTTCTGCATCTTAAAACACTTCTTCCTCTATTTTCTTCATTTGCCTTCTCCTTTTGACTATCTTTTGAATGGCCCATACCATCTTCCTTTTCACTGTCAAATTCCAACTGAATTATTTTCTATACAATTGTTCCATCTCCATTTAGAAATCAAATTCTAATATTTCTATGGCTTGCTTCAATTCTCCCACCTCTTTCTCTATTTTCCTCATATCTTTTCTCTTCCTCTAATTTGGATTCTTTCTTCTATAACTCTGCTGCATGCAAATGCCTTCTCAAAATATTCATCTTCACAAGAAAGTCTCTCCTTGCTTCCACTTCACTTTTCCTCACCTAGGTTCCTTCACTTTTCATACACCTAGTCTCTTGGCCATCAATTTATTTCCTCAACCTCCACACACACACAACCACAAACACAAACACCAAAATATTTCTCTGCCCAGACCTTTTTGAGCTCTGATACCAATTGATGCAATGTAAGACCACAAACCTCTCAACCAAAACTCAGCTTGATAGAAACTCAATCCAATCTTGCTTGTCCTTGCAACTAGGACACACTCTTCCTTCATAAGACCATTGTTTCATTACACCAAAATGAGAATAAGGAAACATTCCTCTTGTAGATTCCTCAAAACACCTTAAACAACATTAAATGACAGACTCAAAACCATTTCCCAACTTAATCATCTCCAATAAGAGAACTCCTCAAAGTAGATTGTCATAACCAACAACTAGGCCCAATTTAGGTTTCCTTTGATCATTCAATTTGATATACAATAAAAAATCTCTCTTAAACTCTTAACTTAGTTCCATGGAATATAAAACACATTTTTTGATTGACTCTTCAATGTCTTTTTAGCCTTTCAAAGTAGATAATTCCAAAAGCTCCAAATACTGTTCAATCTAGGATTTTTGACAACTCTGTCCTGATAGGACAATCAATAAATGGAATCAAAAACTTATAAATTCACCAATCCCTTTCTTGAAATGGGCTCAACTATACCCAAACACCCTTCCAAAACAAAGTTACATGAGAAGGATTCTCATTCCACAAACAAAACTTAATAAATCATCACTGTACACCGAATTACCAGTCATACTCAACAATTACAGACCTAGGGCTTCTTAGAAAATTACCCAAATCACATTCTCTGACTTTTCAACTCTAGGATCCTTTAAAGGACATGCCAAACCACCTTCTCACCAATTTTCAAGTGATTACAAAGGTGCAAATAGGATAAACTTAATTTTCATTGCACACAATTACCCTAGTTAAGGGTTTTAACCCGCTTGAATAGATTTACTCATAACCTTTACAAAACTAAGTGGTTTTAAATGAAATAAAATGAAAATTAAAAGAGTTTCATAGGGATATCATATAAAATGGAGGAGGAAATGTTTCTTGCACAAATATGGCCATACAATGGCCTGAAAACAATTAAAATGTTGGAAAATAACATAATTATAGTATTTTTTCATTGAAATTCTTCTTCATTCATCTTCCCCAATCTTCCTCAAAGTATGAGAGGTTACACCATGCCTTTATAAAGACAATCAAATTCCTAAAAATAATTCTTCAACTACCTGACCTTTGGCATTCCATGATTTTACATTTTTTGTATTTTTGCAATGTTGCTTTAACAACATTTTGGCAACTTTTCAATTTTTTACATTTTATGCCCAATGACTCCAAAATAACTAACTAAGACCTAATACAAGCTAAATATGACCATTTAGGCCTTATTTCAACATGAAATCAACTAGAATAAATCAAGAATCCAAAATTGCCTCATGGAGGCATGATCTTGCAAGGGTGCACCTGCACCAACAACTGTCGACCTTGTCAAGGTTAATAATCTTGATTTGTGCTGTTATAAATCATATAGGTGCATGAATCATAGTAGAGATAATAGAGGGAAATTTTTTAAAAAGGATAATGGAAGTAGTTCAACACCTGAAAATTTGAAAAATAAATCAAAACCATTAGTTGAGGGAAGTAGTTCACAACAAGAAAAACTAAAAAGAAAATTAAAACCATTGGTCGTGCACACACCATCTAAGGAAGGGTTAGTCGAACCAAATATTGATGTGTCATTGAGTCTACCATTGTTTAGAATCCTTTTGGTACCCGTCCAGATTCCTTTGAATAATTACATAAAAGGGTTGCAAAGTTATTCCAAGAATATTACGAGCTTAGACTTGGTCCGTCCTTAGAAAACCAAAAGGAATTTAAAAATTTCTACACCCCTTGGGAATTACAAGTCATGGATGACATCAATAACAACAAAAAGACCAACAACAATAATAATAATAATAAGAGGGCATTGGCTCACAAAACCTAGTAACTTTTGAGTTTCCAATCGCCCATCCTGAGGATGATGCTCCCATGAAAAATATACCCCATTCCGCTTTACCTATTTTTTGTGGTTTTTTTGTTGAGAATCTTGATATGTTCTTATTTGAGTTTGATGTATTGTGCCACAATTTGAGTGATGCACAAAAGCTCAAATTGTTCCCATCTACGTTGAAATATGTGGCACTGTGTTGGTTCATGAACCTTAGAAACATCAAAACATGGGATGAGATGAAGGAAGTATATTTGAAAAAATACTAGGAGTGTTATAAAACTAAAGAGGTTTGGGATGAGATTTTTTGTATGACACAAAAAGAAGATGAATCCATGGAAGATTACCTCGAACGCTTCATGTTCAACCTACAATGATCAAGACAACCTACTGATATTATTAGAATGATGTTTCTTAGGGTAATAAGAGATGATACTATGGATGCCTTGAATTTAATAGGTAAAGGTAATGTCTCTAAATTAAACTTTGATGATATTTGTGACATTTGAAAGAATTAATCAAGGTCTCAACATTCAGGGAGGATTTATTCAAGTAAGCTTTCTTCTTCATGAAATGCAATAGGTATAACAAAGCGTGAAATAGGTAATTTACTTGAAGATCTCAAAACTGATTTATTAAATCATATGGGTAAACAAATTGATACTTTATATACTAGTAAAAAGTAAGAAGAAGTTGAAAAGGCCTTGGCTGTATTTTGTCCAACCTATCGAAAGAAACATAGTAGTGAAGATTTCCCTTATAATAGGACAAATATTTCATCGTTAGAGGAAGCTAGCAAGATTTCCACTTTAAGGCCTCTTCTCGTAGGTATAACTGATATTGAATATTCTGAAGAACCTGTCTACTACATGGACCCAATGTGACCTTTTCCACCTTGAGTAATGCATCTTGGGATGACGAATGATTATTTTTCTCCTGGACCTAGCCAATCCAATTATTTTTCCAATCAACCTAGATAGTACGGGGGTTGGAAACAACCTCCACAATACCACCAAGGGACACGACAATACCAATATGATTCACAACCATGGTAGTAGGCATGGAGGCCACAACTGCCACAACTACCACAACCCTCACCATACCAACAACCGTACCCACCACAATCACAATTTCCAACTCCTCCCATGATTAACCCATATCAACAACCACAACAATTTCTTCTACCCATACCATCATTGTACACTCAGTCAACCAATCCAACACAGCCACCAAAGCCCACACCAATGTCAACTCAACCAAATCCACATCCCAACAATAAGGCAACACAACCCATGTATAATAATGAGGTGACAGGTTATCCTACTTATCCTGTTAATATTGTAGAAATAGATGGAGTCTAATTAAGATTGGGAAATTCTCTCTAGGGACCCACCATTACTAAAATTAATGAAGAACCTGAAGAGGATCCAGTAAAGGCACCTCCATTTCTCGTCTGATTTCATTCAAAACCAATACAAAAGGGAGTCTCCCAACTTGAATGTGAATTTATCAATGAATTATGTAATGTTAACATTAAGATTCCTTTGTTGCAGACCATCAAGGATATCCCCATATATACAAAAATAGTTTGGAATTTATGTACTTGAAAGCAAAAGAAGAAGAAGAAAGATATGAAGACTATTCAAGTAATTGGATAGCTAACAAACCTCATGCTTGGGAACCTAACCATTCCTAAGTATTCGCATCTAGGGAGTCTTGTCATCAAAGTGTGTATCGGTAAAGTTATTTGGGGCTGCAATTAATGTTATAAAAAATGAAACAAAGGATAATTTATCACTTAAGGGACTTAGACCTACTCCCACAATTCTCCAAATGACAGATCGATCTTTGGTCAAAACAGAGGGTATGATTGAAGACATAGTTCTTTCTATTGATTAGTGGGAATGCCCAATTGACTTTATGATTTTGCAGCCTAAAATTAAGCTAGGGGACACCCCTTAATCTTGGGATGACCTTGGTTAGCAGCTATAGATGTATTCATCAACTATTGGTCAAAAAACATGGTCATTTCTAATGGGGAGCACACAAAAAAGTTGACTCTATACCCACCAGCACAACCCCTATTGGACACAGAGGATCTAGTATAGGTTGATAGTGATTTGGATGAGTCATTACCAATCTTGATAATTGATCAAGCATTAGATATCAAAGAACTTAATGAAGACAATATTCTTGTTAGTTTTCTTCAAAATAGATATGCATCAATGAAATATTTGAAAGCATGCTTCTTCATTCAGGTATAAATACTCATTGTCCTTTTGGAAAATTTCCATTGGTAGGTAGCTCACAATCTATTCAACACTTCATTACATTGCATTAGTTAATACCTCATAATTGTATGTTCAGTCCATTTTTATCCTCTAAAAATTCTAGCAACACATCGTCCACTCCACAAGTACTAGCCATTAATTCACCTACACAATCAGAGGCCATGGAAATTTTACCTGGTCACACACTTAATATTAATCCACATTTAAGAACTAAACAAATCTAAGATCTCATTGCCATGGTTAGGAATCATAAAGATGAATTTTCTTGGGAATACCAAGACATGCGTGGAATACATCCTGATACGTACACACACCATATTTACATTGAAGAAGGTAGTCATCCAGTTAGGCAACCACATCGATGACTCAACCCTATCCTGCATGAAATAGTTAAAGAGGAATTATAGAAAATGTTAAATGTCAGATTCATATATCCTATTTCAGATAGTCAGTGGGTCTCTCCTCTAGTCATGGTTCCTAAAAAAATGGTAAGTGGAGAATTTTTGTTTATTATAGAGCACTTGATAAAGCTACTAAAAAGAATCATTTTCCATTCCGTTTATTGATCAAGTGTTGGACACTCTTGCAGGTAAAAAGGTATTTTCTTTTTTGGATGGGTTCAATGGCTACAACTAGGTTCAAATAGCACTTGAAGACTAGGACAATACTACCTTTACTTGTCCTTGGGGCACCTTTACCTATAAGATCTTGTTGTTTGGGACATTATGTAATGACCCTGCCACTTTTCAACGAGAATTTTTGAGTATTTTTGTAGATCTTGTAAATGATTGTGTTGAAGTGTATATGTACAATTTTACTATCCATGGTAATACTTATGATGAGACTAAAATAAATCTAGAAAAGGTACTCAAACGTTGTATAGAAACTAATTTATCATTAAGCCATGAAAAGTGTCATATTTTTATGGTGGAAGGGATAGTACTTGGTCATTATGTTTCTTCCAAGGGTATTCAAGTTGATCCCAAAAAGATACAAATCATTTAGGACTTCCCTACACTTGCTATCCAAAAGGATCTGCGTATCTTTCTAGGCCATGCGGGATATTATCGAAGGTTCATCTAAAATTTTAGTAAAATTGCCTCCCCTTTGTTTGCCTTGTTAGCAAAATATGTCATTTTCTCTTGGACACCAGAATGCCAAGAAGCCTTTGAAACCATTAAGACCAATCTTGTAACCACACTAGTACTTAGAGTTACAAATTGGGAATTGCCTTTTCAAATTCATACCAATGCCTCAGACTGTTCCATGAGAGTTGTGCTTGGACAAAAAGAAGATAACCTTTTCTACTCCATCTACTACATCAATAAGAATTTTACAGGAGCTAAGGTAAACTATACGGTAATTGAGAAGGAGTTTCTAGCTATTGTTTATGCAATGAATAAGTTTCATCATTATATTACCAGATATAAAGTGTTTGTTCATACTGATAATTATGTAATTTGATTCTTAATGAATAAACCAGTTGTAATTGGTAGAGTTATTAGATGGTTACTTTTGCTTCAAGAATTTGACATTACTATACTTGACAAACCTAGATGGGAGAATATGGTTGCATAATTTTTGTCTAGGTTACAATAACAAGATAATGAACTAGTTCGAACCAATGATGCCTTCCCAAATGAGCATCTATTTGCTATATCAGCAAAAATTCCATGATAACATTGTGAATTACCTGGTCATTTGCAGGTTCCCACTTCATTTCTCTTTGTGGGGACACCAAAAATTGGTTGGATTCAGTGGTCAATACACATGGATCAATAGATTTCTCTTTTGAACTGGCATTGACAATATCATATGTTGATGTGTACTCAAAGATGATGTCTTCGATATGATTTTGCATGCCACATAGAACCCTATGGAGGACATCTTGTTGCTTAGAGAACTACCCATGAGGTTTTAACTGCAGGCTACTATTGGCCTATAATCCATAAGGATTGTAAGTGTTATGTTCATCATTGTGACAAATGCCACCATAAGGGCCACCCCACATGCTTAGATGAAATGCCCCTACATCCTCAATTGTCCTTTGAGCCCTTTGAAAAATGGGAGCTTGATTTTGTTGGACCAATCAACCCATCATCGAGGAACAAGGAATACATCATTATTTGCATAGATTATGTAACCAAGTGGGTTGAAGTTGTTGCCTTGAAGCATGCAAGGGATACCAAGGTATCTGAATTCCTTTATTTTGAGATTTTTACCTCGTTTGGTGTTCCATGAGAGATAGTCACAGATCAAGGTCCATAGTTTACATTCAAACTCATTTATGCTTTGGTTCATGAGTATAAGATTAGACATCACAAATCTTCACCTTATCATCCTCAAGCCAATGAACAGGTTGAAGTTACCATTAGAGAAATTGAGAACATTCTTACCAAGATAGTTTCCCTCCATAAATGAGATTGGGCCACATGGCTTCCTAAAGTAGTGTGGGCCTACCGCATGATGTGGAAAACCACCACTGGTTTGACACCTTACAAACTTGTCTATGGTAAGAAATTTTTTCTTCCTATTGAGTTTGAAGCAAATAATCTTCGTACCGCACTCCAATTGTGTATGAGCCTGCCTGATGCACAAAAATAATGAATTACACAACTTCATTCACTGGATGAATTTCATCAACAATCACTCTTCTATGCAGTGATTATCCAAAAACAACATGCTCTTTGGCATGACCGTTTCATTTGACAACGATCATTTCAACCAGGTGATTGAGCACTCTTGTATGATTCCCACTTCTAGGATTTAAAGGGAAAGTCCCACACTCGATGGCTCAGCCCTTACAAAATTGAGATGGTCTACAAAAATTGTGTAGTTAATCTTCACACTATGTATTTTGACTATATGGCTCTAGTTGTCAATGGTCACCATTTGAAGCTATACAAGAAGCCTATTTCCAGGGAGGATTTGGTCTCAAATTTTCCAAAGGAACTCCATCTCCTTGAAAGAGTTCCTACGGAATCTTCAAGTACCTTCTAGTACTTTCTGAAATGTATTTACTTATTTGAAAAAAAAAGGAAAAAAAGAAAAATATTGCAATAAACCTAGAGGTGAAAACCAAAATTTTGGCATCTCTAGGCGATAACAGGGTGAAAACTGGCCTCCCAAAAATTTGTTATCAAGAAAAATAAATAAATAAAAACCATAACCCAAAGCATTGTGATGATCCAAGAGGTTTCCTTCTCTTACCACTTGTCAGGTGCAAAAGGAGCTCTTTGTTGTTCCTCCTGTCATTTCTTTGGTGTGATAGGAGATTTCTAGTTGCTTTCCACCACTTGCCGCTAGTTGTCTCTTATTCCATCCAGTGGAGGCTCCACTATCATTCCCATTCAAATCTTCATGCCCTCCTTGACATCTTATTCCCACTCTCTTTCTTCACCATCATCGCCATGTCATCATTGCCACCTAGTTGTTTTTCTTTGCCTTTTCCTTCCCCATGGTCTTTCTGCAGGATCTACTACCCATTCACCATGTCATACTCTCCACCTATGCTTTCATCCATCACATCATCTTTCCTATCACCGATTGTATCTCACCACTTTTTGTCTTTCCATTTGACCCCATCTTCATGGCCTTCTCATTTATGATCCAACCTTGCCAACGTGTCGCTTCCACGTCATCCTTTTGTCTGTGGTCTTCCTTCAACTGTCCCATCACTGCTGCTCCTACATCACCTATGATGTGATGCTTAATCCTGACTCATCATTTATTTTGGTGGTCCTTTCCAAATCATGATTTATTTTGCAGCTGTGATCGATGCTTTGCACATGCGACCAATTCATCACACTTACCTCCTTGCCAGAATTTCTACTCCGATCATCGACGACATATTGTTATCGGTAATTTTCTCTGGTATATTTTCTTTTATTTATATTTAATTTTTACATCTTTCATTTTATGATTGGAAATCGAGGATGTCGCCAAAAATTTAGCTGGGGGAAGGGTAAATAAATATTTTTTATGTCACCATTATGAATATGTCAGTTGCTCATGTGACGGATTAAGTCTAGATTTGAGTTCATCATCACTAGTTAATAATCTCACCTTACAAATACCTCTCTAACAATCTCATTTGTCTTCCTCATTTATCATGTGTTTCCCTTACCACTACCTCTTAGGTATTCACTGTAATTAGTCTCTAGTATAACCGCCACGGGAGGAGTTCACATTCATCAGGAATCCACTTCTATGACTACATCGAGAAACCATAAGGAGGATTACAAAATTTTCAAGCAAGCTAAATGGGACATATTTTTCAAATCTTTGTGTGGGTATCATAGTCGGGTCACCCATGATTTTTCCATGGCGTTCAATGATAGTGGGTTTGTTACTCTAAGAGGTTTTTCTTTCATAGTCACTATCCAAACCATAGTAGAGGTTACTGGTCTACCTCAAGAGGGTGAAGCTTATTATCCATAACATGCAAAAAAAGCAACTGATTTACAATAGTTTAAAGAGAGATTTTTGAGGTGAAACAAAAAGATGTGAATTGTTGTCAACCAGGGAACCGTATGCCTTTCACTTCCACAACCATGGGTGGATGTTTGCAAGTTTCTTATTAGGTACATCACTAGAGAGGGAAGGTATTTTTATATTTTTTCTCAACACTTACGAATGCTCTGTCATTTGCGGCATCAGGATTTGATGAATTTTCCTTATTTCATTTTTCCTTATTTGATGAATTTTGCTCTGAAGTTCAAAAATGGCATATTATTTACCTGGCACATCATGGGCTGATAAAATTGATTGTAATGGAGGGTTTGAAACATGATACACCTCAACTCACTTGGGTTGATTTCATTGGAGATAAATATTCCCCAACCTTAGAAGTTGAGATGAAGTCTCATGAGGCCGAGGGTAAAGAGACAATGTTAGATGCTCCTATAGCTGAGGGCAATAAAAAAACCCCAAACATCCCTAGTCTAGGAAATGAGACTATTGTACCTGATAAAAAGTAGAAAACAAAGAGAAGCAAGGGTAAAAGGGTTAAGGTTAGGAACTCTCCAACTTAGAGAAACTAGAAGCCTATTAAAACCCTCTTAGAAGACCCTTCCCATAATACTAGGAGAAGAAAAAAAATTAAAACAGAGGACCATTCAACCTCCAATTTGCAGAAACTAGCTAATGCAGCAAGTATTACAGGTGAGAAACAACCAGAGCTAGAGCCGAATATTGAATTATTGGCTACCTATTGTTCTAGTAGAGATAGGAAAAGTCGGGAATTAAGGCATCAAAACTGATACAACTTAAAATAGAGGAACAATAGGGCTCAATTGACAAAGAAAGAAAAATTTAGCTCGGTAATTGAATAAATGGATGATGAGCCTCTATAGGTAACGAAAATTGTAGAGGAATCTAGTCCAGAGATTGAACAAATAAATGTTAAAATCCCCCAGGTAATTGAAAGTATTGCAAAGAATCTTTCTTTAGCACAAGAAAGGCAAGATGTTTCTCTAGAACAGGAAATAAGTAATGAAGAACATATACATAATGATAAAGGAGATGTACAGAGTGAAGAGGAAAATTTAAATAAAGAAGGTAATAATGAGTATATGTCTGATGATCACACACTAAATGAGGAAGGAGATGTAGGTGAACCAGAAAATGATGCTCTACAAGAGGATAAACATACCAAAGAGTCATCTATACTCTATGTCTCTGCCCCTATGCAGGGGCATACTCTTTCTATTCTTCCTAATAAAATGGGGAATCCTATGCTTCTATCCAACCCATCTCTAATAAATTTTATGCAAAATGAAGAAGGAAAAATTCTATTTGACAATTCCCCTATGCAAGAAGAATTCTACTTAGAGGAGATAGTCAGTAAATAGAAAAAGGAACTTTGGGACTTGAAAATCAAGGTACAACAATTGGAAATGGAAACACAATCTCTTAGGGAGAAGCTACATACAATGTATGAGGATAATCAACAAAAAATTAGGATATTGAAACAATAGTTGGAGAAGTTGATCTAGAGAAAGGAACCAGACTTGAGGAATTATCACATTTGTAGAACATCAACATGTTCTTAACACTCAAAATGCTATGTGGGAGAAATTTTTTGGAGTTGACTATATTCCTTTAGCCAAGCATTAGAAAACTGTTGACAGTTTGAAGGTCTCCATAGAATGAAGTCTCAAAGACAACTATATAACTCTAGTTGAACATCAACAAGAGATTTAGAGCTTGAAGAACAAATGGGGAACACAAATAATGGCCACAGTGGAGAGGTTGACCTATAATAAAGTTAGGACTATAAGTTATGCATGAGGACATGCAAACCCTTCAGCTGGGGGAAAATGATGGGTTACATATGTGTCATGTTTTATTATGCAATTTCAGTCTATATTTCCATAAGTTTTCCCTAAAGTTGCCATGATAAATTGATAAGATTGTAGAAATTAATATAATTAGGGGATATAATATATCTTTGGGAAATATTAATTATTCAATACTAATGTTGATGGTTCTATGTGTAATGTAGAGTCCTTGTGATCACGAGCATGAGGATAGTGACTGCCAAGAAGAAGACAAGGATCGATTATGAGAATTTGTTGAAGAGATTATGGTGTTCATGTATTTTTGTATGATTTTGTTTAAGACATTTTTAGAAAAGGATAGTTGTAGGCCACTTCATCCTTTCTTAATCAGTTTACCTGATTATCATTGACTATATTCGACCTTTAGAATAGTTGGTTTCTATGGATGAGGCTATATATATGCCTGTTACTTCATATGAAAAACATCTATTATTATTATTATTATTATCATTTTGATATGAAGAAGTACTTATTCCAAAAGCTCATGCAAATCTGTGAACAATTCTCTCAATCGACTAACTGGGAGGTAGGGCCCCCTTTAGTCAACTGATTGAATTTACATTTTGATTGCTTTGTTTGTGAGTATATACATTTTGATTGATTTAATTTTATGTATGTGCATTTTTTCATTCATTTTGTATGGTGATTTATTTAGTCTCAATATGAATATAATTTTATCTCATGTGAATTCAATGTTATCATATGTTTGTATCTAATCGAGATTGTAATTTTGCTTTCTATTTTCTGTAAGATAATATTTTCTACATAAGTCCTGTCAGCAGTGTCACAACTTTTGTCATCCAATTAATAGCTCATGTTGCCAAAATTTTATCAACCGAAACTATTGCAATTTCAAAAATCATTTTATGTATAACCGAGACTAAAAGTATTTGATCAGTGTTCTGTGTTTAATTAAGATATGATTTTATTATCTAATTTAAGGAGTATTCTTATTAGGTCATGAGTTTTTTAAAGAATGAAAGTTAGACCAATTTCTAGTAAGTATGGAAGTTAAATATTTATTTTTCATAGCGTGCATCACATATTTTCTCAACTTATTATTTTCAACCCTTAGGAAAACAACCTTGATACCCTTCGTTAGTTTATGATCCCCAGATTGACATTTAGGAATAAACTGAGGAAATTTCATACCAATTGGATTCATAAAACCATTCAATAATATTATAAAGATAAATTTTACCCCATTTGTAATCCATAGTTTTACCCTAAAATTGACAATAAACATCGTAAGGGCCCAACTAAGATATCGCTTGATATTGCTTTCTCACAAAAAGAAATACTTAAACATGCACTCGATGGTCCTCTTTACATACCTGGAAGAATCAATGACAAGCCTATTAATGGGATATTAATTGATCCCATCCATGTAGAGAACGTGATCACTGAAGAATTCCTATTTGTGCATGAGCTTTATCAAGATACATATGAAAAATTGAAAGCACAGAGCAAAATTCATAATGGTTTTTCTTACCCTAGGATTGGATTGATAAATCTCCCTCTAAAGGTTGGACCAAAATAATTAACTGTCACATTCACCATCATCCCAACTTCAAACCAATTTAGTGTGAAGTTATGCTATCCATGGCTTTTCTCCATGAATGTTGTCCTGTCGGTTGGTGCATAAATGTTTAAAGTTTCCATTTGACAATGAGATCTTTATAGTGCATCATAGTGGCTTTAATCTTGTGTCTTCCCGTGGGAACTTTTCATTGGATTTCTTTTGGCCCAAGCCTATTGAACCTATTAGACCATGTGAAGACTTCTTTTTAAAATCCTATCAAAATTTTAAAGCAAAGCATATAGCAAAATTATCTCATAGCAATATGCCTCACCCCATGATTGAGCCTCTTATCCTTGATGAAACCATAATTGAACCAAAATCCCTTCCAAGTATCCAAGAGCAACCTATGACAAATCCTTTACCTATTTCCTACAAGATACCATGAGATAATAATAAAATTGTGTTGTGCCTCCTAAAGTCAAACAAGTTTACAAGTCCAAAGAGAAAGTGGTTGAACAACCTCCCATGGTTCATTTTGTTCCTCCCTTAAGGGAAGAAAATAAACCTATGATTGATAAACCTGCTCCTATGCAATCACAACTTGAAAACTGAATGAAAAGAAACCGAAATGCTAGAGAGCGTAGGTGTAGAAATTGTGCTATTGCTCATTCATTACAAGAAAAATAAGAAAACAATGACATAGAAAACCAAAATCCAAATTTGTCCAAAGTAAGGCATGATGCCTCTCCACCCTCACCACAAAATAAACAAAATTTTGTGGATATTGTCATTAGACCTCCTATTGTGATTAACTTGGATGATGATAATGAAATTGCAATGATTGACGAAAAAGCGCATAATGAGTTGAATTTAATGTTTTTATCTTCTATGAGCTTAAACAATGATCCTCCTAATATGAGTTCTGAGCTTGGTGTGTGTCCTAACACTTGATGTTGTCCCTTTGGCTAGTTTTTTGCCTTCCGTATATACTGATCAAGATTGGGATGCAGATGAATTGCTATAGGTTGACTCGCATGTGCCTTACTAGTATTTTGCTTTGTTTTATTTTTCATGTTTCTTTGTGTGATTGCATGTGCGTAATGTGATCCCCTGTATTGTTTTGTTTGATGTATCTCTCTTTATGTGCATTCCTCTATTTGTATCTCAATTCTTCTATATGTCATAAGCATTTATCTTTTTATTTAGCTTGTGTTTTCCTTTTGGGGATGATGCAAGGCATTGAAACATTTAGGTATCTTCCATGTTGACCCAAAATATTATTGTTTTTTTTCGCTCTCTATGTGTTATTCTTCCTATTCTACAAGTATTTGGGGAATGATGACATTTCTAAACTCTATAACAATATTGTAGGAAAGATATATATTGACCTTGAATATGTGGATCCCTTATGTCTTTTCATTTTTGGGGCAACCCATCCCTCTCTTTTTCATGATTTAGTTTCATTTGGGAACATATGACTTGGCATAGGGATTTCTAAATAAGCTCTCATGTCTTGTTCATTGGCTACTTTAAAGAAAATTTCTCACTAAAATGGTGTTAGCAATTTATTTAAACTAGGGGCATACATTGACATTCTTCATGTTTCATTGTGTGATTTTATTCCTTCTTGTGATGTGTCCTTTTCTTGGTGGTGTCATTGGGTTTGATGTCCTCCAAGAGCGTGAAATTTATTAGCATACGAATTTCCTCTTAGTGGTGATGGTACACATTGCATTCCCTAAGTTGTGATTCTCTTATTCTTTGACTTGTCCTCTCTTGGATATATTAGGAACGATGTTCCCTAAGAAGAGACCTTACAAAAACTAAGTAAAGTCCCTTTGAACAAAACTTACCCACATTTTTGTTCATAAGTGTTTAGCATAATACAACTTGTTAACCTTGTGAATCTCAAAGCCTTAGTTGTGTGGCACCCTATCGAAGTTGTTAGAGGGATAACTTTGGTACAATTAGTAAAGTGAGAGCCTGTAGACCTAGGATGAATTTCTCACTAAGCCACTATCCTGGGGGATCACCTAGTGGATGACCTAAGGTTCCATTATATTTGAGTCAGTGTGTGCATTGTTTGCATAGTGGACATCAACTTCTCCTTGTGAACATTCTAGGACAAACAATAGAGACGTGTTCCACATCGCTTTGAACAGTCGAAGCTTGATCCACCCACCTTTTCTTAGGTCTTTGATGTTGTATGATTGAGTATCTTTGTCATTGCTACATACATATGTGTCTTGAATGTCTACTTTAGTGTAAGTTTGACATGGGGTCATCCTCTCACTAAAGTGGGGGCTAAATGTAGTATAGAAAAATGTATCCATTTTCATTTTCATAATTAATTAGGAATTAATATTAAAATAAACTTAATTATGCCTTAATTTAGTGTTGTAATATGTATTTTACATATTCACATTAAGTTTAGGGCCCTATTAGTTAAAATGGACTTAATTGTGCCTTATTTTTAGTGTTGTAGAGTGTACCTCTTTACAATTTCACACTTATTTAGGGTCCCCTTAATTAATTGAGGTTAATTTTCCTTAATTGGCCCTTTTAATTCAAATCCAAGCCTAATTAATTGCATTTTCTGAAGAGGAAACCCGACATTCATTAATGCCTAAACACAACACTTCTCATTGAGCAATGTGTGAGCTAGGTGAGTGTCCTGGGACCCATTCACCCCTGGGCGAATTGGCCCTCACTTAGGCCTAGGACCTAAATTCAAATTATGTTTTTGGTGGTATTTTAACATATTCAAATCCATATTCACATGTTGTCTTGTGTTATTTGAATTTAAGGAAATATAATGTTACATACCCATAAATATAAGGTCATTTCAATTCATCTAAGAAATTTTTATGAGAGCAAGAGTATTTTCACAAGAGAAATTCAAGAGAATTTCAAGGCATCCAAGAGAATATTTAGTGAAGAATTATTGCAACAATCAAGATCCAATTGTCATGTCAAAGTATTATTGCTTCATGCATGTTGTCATAGCTAATATGTTGATGTAGTGTTAATGATCCATTCAAGCATTCAAGGCATTGTTTCAAATCAAGTTTCAATATCAAGATCCACATCCATTGAAGCCATTTCATGATAGTTGCAGATTTAGGTGGAAGAAATCTTGAAGATCTCTTGAAGAGAAAAATTGAAGAAGTTGTCAAAGTTGCAAAAGTTGTCAAGAAAGTTGTCATTTCATGGAAACTCAATTATAGAATTTATTTTCAGCTTTCCAAATCTGAAACCTAGGAAAATTGAGAGATTCAAATCTATTGCAAAGGCTCCTAAAAGTTGAAAGAAAACCCTAAACTAGGACCCATTTTCCTTGTTGAAATAATGAAGGAGAAAACCTTCAATGTGTTGTCATTGATGCTAACATCGATTGTTGACAATTTTGTCTAATATGGTAAACTTTAATTCGACATTTTGGTCCAAACTTTCTCATGAAAATAGTTTGGATCAAGAAGTTACAAAATGTTATTCCTTACTATAGATGCATCTATGATCAATATTTCAACTATTTTGGCTAAGCAGGTTGAAAGTTGCAAATAACAAAAGTTCGACATTCAGTTGTGGCTTATATAGTGTGATTAGATAGTTATAATCTGGTTCACATTTCTACGACATTAAGAATCAATCTTAGAAATTTTGGGAGATTTCTAATAGGTTTCATTACTAAATATATTCCAGACAGAGTGAACTTATATGATCATTTGAATCGATTAATGTGTAATTAGTTGGCTTATTTTATGATTAGGCCTAATTCCTAACCAACCTAATACATGTTATGTGTTGTAAAGGATAAGTATATACTACAGATGTTAGCAGGACCTATTTTAAGTCCCTACCAACCTAAATAAAGTAATTACATGTTTGGGTGGAGCACGAAGATGTTTTTGAATTGTGTATAAAGCTGAAAAAGCTATTTTTAATTAAATTAGGGCCACATCCAATCAGGTCGGCCTAATTGGTGTATGAAAATGTAATTGGGTATATAAGTGAGATGCTTTTGAGTGTTAGAAGATAGATTACATGAAATGGTATGATATGATCTGATGTGCAATTATGCAAATTTAGATGTGTGAGATCAAAGTCCAGAATTTTTGTGAGCATCGAGTGACTGCTAAGCTAAGTAGTGTTTTGTGTTCAAAGCTTAAAAGGAAACTGAATTCAACACTAGGAAGGTGCACTTTGTATCAATTCAAACTTTGGTTGTGAAGCCATTCTGTTTCTTTTTGTATCTATCTTTGGCTATGAGCCTTATAAGGAAAATGTGTCCTAGCAATAAGCCCCTATAATATCTTATAACCGATTATAATATATTGTGACCTAATCCTCACCGTGGTTTTTCCCTTTTTGGGTTTTCCATGTAAAAAACCTGGTGTCCATGTGTTATGAGATCTTATGATTCCTTTCATGCTTTCATTTATTGTCACAGTTAGATATACTTTATTAATTGGATGGGTTGTGATTAATTGGTCATATAGAATATTGATTCACTCCCCTCTCAATATTCTAGGTGTTCAACATGCCCTTGGGTGAATGAGTCCCAGGTCAACTTTAGTAGAGCACTTTTGGTGACTGGTACACATCATCTTATCTCTCTCTGATCCGTGATTTGATTTATGGTTCCATTAGTATTGGACTTAATCTATTAGATCCAAATTGTGTGTTTAATTTTGGGTTTGATTTTCTATTTTTAATATTTCTCCCCAAAGTGTTATTTAATCAGGACCCCTGTCCTATTACAAAAAAAAAGGAAATTTGTAGATTTACACTTTGACTTGACTCACCTTGAGGTTGATAGTTATTTCATTGTGTGGATCTCATTTCCTAATGAATTTATGAAGAATAGGTCCCTAATTGAGTTCATCAATCTCATTTTGGTGAACTCACCCTATTTGTCACCTTTTCAAGAAGAAAACTCAAATCAGCAAGTAGGCCATCTTGATATACTAGGATTTATGTTGTTTCTCCCACTTTCAAAGTTCTTATATTTCATATTACAAATATTTATCTTGTCATTAATTTTCATCCTACACATTTATAAATAATGTAATAGTATCAATGTGTCCCTTAGGGTGCAACCATTGGTTATCTTGCACTTGGTAATCAACTTCATAATTTACTTCATGTCTCTAGAAATAACCTACCAAAATTTAAAGGAGATGGGAATATTACCATAAATGAACACATTAACGGTTTATTTGTTGTATGTGTTTCTCTAGTTGTACAACATAAATATGTGGTAATTAGAGTACTCATAGAATCTTTAACCAATGTTGTAGCTAAGTGGTTCTACCACTACAATCTAGTTCCACAAATTATTGAGTTTTAATGAAAATAAATTTTGAAGAATGATTCAAGAGAATTGGAGATAAGCATTCTATTTTGTCCTAGTTAACTCAACTAAAGAAGTATATGCTTGAACCAGCGTGGAATTTTCTTGATAAGTTTAATCAGATCATAAATTGAAGTAGCAAAGAGACCGATAATAGAAAACCAAAATCTATTCTTCATTAATGCACAATATCCTAAAGTAAGATTTCACTCAAAAAGGGTAAGATTTTCTAATTTATAAGATAATCAAACCATGGAAATGAAGCTTGAATATTACCCCTTTATGCCTAGGACTTGTGGAAGAAATCATTACAAGAGGGTAAGAGTTTAGCTATTACTTCTTCTAGATCTATAGTTCAAAGACTAGAAAATGATCTAATTACTTTGAAAATATAAATGACATGTTATTTAAATGGTAGAGAATACAACATATTGTAAGAGATTAACCATTACTACAAAAAAATAAAATATATATTTATTTTAATTAGATGATTTACATTTCATTACATTTGTATTTATAAAGCCTTTTATTTTCCTAACAACTACCCAACATGAATAACTTCTGAAAAATAACTATTTTTTATTCACTAATAATAAAAATAATATTATTTATTTATTATTAAACTACATACTAGACTAAAAATATGCAATAATCCAACATTCCAACTTTATTACATCAATCCAAATAAAGGATGGAACATTGCAAGAGTTGAACACAAAAACTCTTTTGGAAACTTTGATGAAGAATATTCACCAATTCTCCTCACTCACAAAGGAAACACTAAACTGATTCCATCAGTGGATCTTGTGACTATCAAACCTACAAAAAATCTCTACAACATGAGAGAACATAAGATAATATCATCCTCCATTCACAATGAGATAAAAACTCTCCTCCAAGAATCCACATCTCCTCTAAGTGTTTCAATATCCCTCATCCATTGCTACACAATGAGAGAACAACTCTCTTCCAAGAGTTCACATCTTCTCTGAGTGTGTCAACATCCCTCTTCTATTTCTATGGGAACCAATCCCCCCTTTTTTGCACAAAAGAAACTAAAACCATAGTGAATACATCAATTTCACCCACAAGAAAGAAATTCCAAGCCCCCCCTTGCTCCATAAAGGGAAAAATATTGAAATGGTGCTTCTCATGAAAGATATCATCTATGAGTGAGAATCTAACTCGGGATGACAAAATTCTTCTATCCTATAATTCATCCAACTACTAATATGATTTAATTAGTCTTTACTATCTAGGTGCATCATTAAAAACTATATTTTCAAGTGTAGTATGGATACCCCATGGCCATAATTAAAAAAAGAGAGGTTATAAATCAAACTCAATTGATAATGCACCATTTTACAAAATGTGACCTTTAACTTAAAAATGCCTCCAAAAATATTTAACACAATTAACTTTGAAGTATTAATAATAGAACATATCAAAATAATATACTCTATGCAATTATATAGTGATTTGTTTGCAACTGGTATATGGCATCACTCACTATTGCCTAAATATTAATCCTACCTTGTAACTCCAAAAATAAATATTTATCCTCATATTCCAACAAAAATTATAAAATATATCCAAATTTAAAATCACTCCTTTCTAAATATTATATGTTTGAAAGAACCAAAGAAAATTTTAAGGCCTATCCAACCTTTACTTCATTGCAACTTATTCACATAATTACAAATTGTATATTTTAGAAAAATTCAAATAGAACAAATAAGATCCACTCGCCTCACATCCATACTTGTTTTGAGAAGGAGTTTAAATATATGCAACACCCAATATATTTTAAATAGTAGGCAAAAAATTTCAAATACCAAACATGGATTTTGTAACACCAAAACTCATGCTACTATCGTGTACTTCAAACTGATCATAAAATACTAATAATATCCTCAAAATATTTTTTATTTTTTATTTTCCTCTTTATCACCTTTCCAAAGTTTTTTTTAAATTTTTTTTTACATGAAACAGATATTGCAATTTAATTGAAACTACCTTAGACTCTTAAAAAAATGGCTTTCTACCCAACTATGATTTGTTGTGTTTATTAGGAATCAACAAGCACAGGTCATGAAGAGGACTAGAAATTAGAAGAATCGGCTACATGGTGTTACTATCAACACCTCTAAGTACATCTTGTTTGAAAACTCTTCTTTATTGAAATATCTTGTTGTTATACCACTAATTGTTAAGCCTAAATCGATAGATGCACACATATTCTCTCAAAATTCCAAGTTCTATTAATATAAATAATTCTAGTGATTCCTTTAATATTGTAGAATATTGTAAGAACACTAAGGTTAAACTATCCAAAGCTAATTATTTAATGTTAAACCATATTGAAATAGATAGAATTATCAAATTTGTAAATAAATACATATCTTCCTCCTCTCTCATAAATTTACATTCCTTTTACTAGACTGTTGAACCGAAAAATTATGAAGATCCCTCTACAAGCTTAATATTCAATACAAAAAACTATGCCCCATAAAACTAGATGAAAACCTAACCTATTTTATATATCTTTATATTTTATTGGTTATAGATAGAGTGAATATATTATATACTCAAGTGAATTTGACAATTTTATACCCACGAAGGTTCCTAATAGCCTTGGTCTATATCTTGCAAATACCTTTGGAAAATTATACTCCATGGAGTTACAATAAGTCTCACTTGTAGGTAAAATAAAATATTCTCAAGTATCCCTGACAACCTACCACAACAAGAAGTTGAAACTCACCATCCTAGTAGTAGACATCCCTACAAGTTATATCAAGCTACTTTTCCACAACTTTTTCAAGGATCCAAGTGGTGAAACACAAATGGATTGGTAACATTCTTATATTCCTCTTGATGGAAAGAAGGTTTTAATCAATCATTAAACCAAGGCTAAGTTAAATATTCTCAAGTTTTTTGATCCCATATTAGAGATATTGTATGAAAAAATAGGGCTTAGTATGTACATGATTTACTCCATTTCAAGTGAAGATGCCCTAGGAATCACTTTCACAAGCATATTTCTAATTTTTGGACCTTATAAGTTGATGGTAGTTGTTTATCTTTAGGATTTAGGGTAGGTTTTATCTTAATTTCACTTGATTATGATAAATTTCCCTTTTCTTATAAGCTAAATCATGAGAACACCAATGATATGACAAAGTATGAAGCCTTCTTTTTGGGACTAGTTATTTCCAAATAGAGATGAATTAAGAAGTTAGAAGTTCTATGTGATGTCAATTATTTTATTTGGTCTAAGAGAATTTCCCAAATCTAGGGAAGACAAGACTTCATATTCAACTTTGAATTGAACTATTATTACTAGAAACAATGCCAGCTTTATAGTGTCCAACAAACAAATTTCTTTCCTACAATCCATCTACAATATCTTGAAGATTAAAAATTTTCCAAAATATTGTCAGTGCATCCCATGATGAACTGATTAATGTAAATCATGTCTTTTTTGGTACTGGAAATCATAGCCAAAGCTTGGACTTTGACCTAACTTCTCCCATCTTTCTTTCACATTGAAATTTGAATCCAAAAGAAATAAATTGATACCTTTTGTATTGCTATCTTTGTCACCTTTACATGAAATCAAAATGTTTGCAAATGAAAGACAATAAAATCCAAATTTGTTTTACCCAAGATAGTCTTAATCTCAATGAATTTGTGAAGGACTGACACCCTTGGATTGTCTCTTATATCAACAATATAGATACATGAGGACAATAGTGATGGTAAGATAAATGCAATGCCTTGAGGAAAAGGATCCCTATGATAAGAGTTGAATGAACACCAAATGATTATATTGAGTACATGTTGTGAGAACAAATTGGAATCCCTCAAGGCTTGTATGATAGTCTTGTTAACTATTGAGAATTTATAATTTATAATTTCTTGACTATGAGACTTTTGGAATGCAAAACCTTCAACAGTGTATGATTTTATATCCAAGTGAATGGAAAAATAAATTTAGTTCTTTAAATTTAGTTTTTGAGTGATCTCATAATCAAATTCAAAACTAAAGTAGATTACTAATTCTTTTGGAAAAGAAATTACACATTTCCCCTTTGATACATCAAAATTCTTAACACATTTCTCATAAAAGTATGCATCAATTCAAAAATATGTTAGAATTATCATACATGTTTTCTCTTAGTGATGATCACTAGAAGTGCATCAAATATTTATGGTATGTTTGATTTCAATTTTTATTTTGGAGCCATATGAATTAGTTTAGTGCAATGTCCACATTCTTCTACTTCTTTAATACCTCTCATTCTCTATATTTTATCCTTCCCTTGTATCGTAATTCTCATCATGTTCCATGAGTTGACATCTCTTCAAGGATTTTTGTCAAACAATTTATCAACTTTTCCTTGTCTATGCTTCCATATATTGCATACTTATATACTAGAACATTTCCAACCATATTATTTGATAAAAATACCTCTATCTGGCCATGCTTAACCAACACACTCTAAGAATCTAAATTCTTAGGTGGTTGGGCCCACAACCCCCTTAAACAATACCTTTCACATTTCCATTTTTTCCATTTTCCTTTGTCGTTCTCATTTTTGTTCACATCCACCATTTGAAATGATTTTTTTCTCATTTACACCGTTATGCTACCATATGAAATTTGTAGATTTGGCCACTATGTCTAGAAGCAAGCATGCCTTCTAATATCTACCACTCATTAGCAAGTGGATAAGATCTCTTCTACAAAACTCATTGCCATCCATCCTCAATGTTGATTTGTTATCCAAAAGGATATGTATTTGGTTTGATGCAAGGTTCTTAATCCCACATGTGTCAAGTGAGTAAAATCAAGGGAGAAGGGTATTAAAAGTAAAGGCTTAAGTTGTTGAACAACACAAGCAACTAAGACAAATAAATGTTAGATCCAAGTCTGAGTTAAATTATTTATAACATATTGAACTATTTTTTTATTTTTTTTCATTTTTAATAAAGATAATTGTAAAATCCAAATATTAATTGACTTCAATTAATTTCTTTTAAGTAAGCCTATATATATGTGTTGGGTTTATTAATTATAAGGCTAAAATTTTAGTTGAAAAATATTAGTTGGATTTATTGTCATTTGAAAATTTTCTTTATTTTTAATTATTTCAACAATTTTATTTTCTATATAATTGTAAGGATGAAAAATGTCTCATTTATCTCTATATAATTATATAGATGAAAAATGTATTCTAATGATATTTTTTTAATTTTTATTTTTTATTTTTGAACAATGTCTTGATACATGTGCATGATGATAAATGTCACACTGTAATGTGAATTCAATAACATTTACATAGATTTTATCTCACCTTTATTTACACAAGTTCTTATGCTTATTAATACCTCACTTCTATGCACACATGTTCCTATACACTTGATCTATCCATTTGATTATCCATAATAATATGTTCATTAATTCTAAACTCTTTGTTTATCATGATCCATTCCATCTATTTTATCCTAGGTCAAGTCCATAATCACGGGGTCATCCTCATAACTATGAACTCAACTCGCCTAAATTCAAATTGGTCTATTGACCCCCTTTTCTTTTTTCACATAAAGCCTATTTTGTGTGTGTGTGATTGGTCTATTGACCCCCTTTGCTTTTTGCACATAAAGACTATTTTGTGTGTGTTTTTTTTATGCAATTTATTATGTATTGGTGTAAAAGATTCATTTCCATTCATTTTAGACAACGCAAACACATTCATTTATCTCTCATTCTAGGAGCATTTAGAAGGTCAATGAATAGTAATAAATTTTGGATTTAGTGCTTAAAAAGGACTGACAAGTCTAATTTCTAATCAAATTATCTATTGTAAGTCATTAAATTAATATCCTTAATTGAATTGACATAATGAAAAATAGTGAGATTCCATCAATTTGGAGATTTTTTCAAGAGATAAGTGGTTAAAAAGGAAAAGTAGAACAATATAGCAATGCATATGATAGAGGAATTTGGAAACAAATTTGCAAATGTTTTTCTTTGTTCCTCCTTGTTTTGGTTTGTCCTTGTTTCCAAAAGACACATGATGATTTTTGTCCTTGTAACATACACTTGATGTGTAGATAGTGATATACTTCATGTACAGGTGACATGAAATTTGTGATATGAGCATTGGCACAGGTGATATTTGGTTGTTAGCTATTCAATGGTATATTGATTTCATTAAGAATGTTTCTCTCATACCTAATGCAAAGGTTGTGATTACACAAACGAAAAGAGAGGTATTAAAATACTCAAAGACATTGTGATAAAAAAAGGGGAAATAAATTTCATCGGGTTCAAAGTATCATATGTCATAAAAGACATAATGTTGTTGAGCTCATTTTGTGAAGTTATTGTGTTTCTTTTCCTCGAGCTAGGGAACAGACTTGTTTATCCTGTTAAGGTAAATTATGGCGGCCGCAAAGGAAGGGTTCATGGCATTCTGTGATCATAGACAACATACATTACATTTGATGAATTCAATCAATAGAGGGTGTACACTGTCTTCAAGTCATTTTATGATACATAATATCTAAAAGTTACAAGTCATGAGTTTTTATATATTCTTCATTTATATGGCTCCACTCAAGTCATTTGATATTGGCAGTGGTTTGCAAACCATACAATAAATGAGGATGTGGCTAAAAATGTTTTTGAATAGGTCTATAAGCCTTGACATCCTATCACATTTGATGTTGGAAAACATTTGCATGAATTATTCTAAAAACAAAGGAGGCCTTAAAGTAGATGACTAAAGGCATATTTGTAAATCCCATCACATGGGGTATCGAGCACTAAAAGATGAGAAAAGTTTTAAAAATAAATAAAGTGAAATCAGGGAATGCTAAGTATTGTGACTTAGCATATGTTAGGGTTATCATTATTTCTTCGCATCATTGAAGAGCAAGGTTGTCAACTGCCAGGGTTTGCGGATGACAATCTTAGTATCCCTCAGACAAGACTTTGCTCAGCCACCACTAAGTGAAAAGAGGTATTTTTTTGTTCAAGATGCATCTTCTGGTAACATTCTCTAGTAGTTAATGGCATGATTAATCTTCAGTTTTTAAATGGTTTCGGTTGTATGTTAATGGTTTTTGGTTCCTAAAATGTGATTATTTCAGTTAGCTCATTGCACATTTGTTAGTCTGTTGCTTCAGAGGTCTATGATGAATTATTTCTTTGAAACCCTTGTCTATTTGTTAGGGCTTTGGCTTATCCTTGATTATGGGTAATGAGATATAATTTTTCATAACTATTTTTTTGTTGATAAAAATAGTAAATAGTAAAAGAGGCACCAAGCATTTCAATTTTTAGTTTGTAATTGAAGATTTTTTTAAGAACAGTTAAGAAGGCATTCTTGTTTCGAACAAGAGAGAGTGAGAGAAAGAGCTAGAAAAATAAAATAAAAAGAAAAATCTAGTGAGAGAATTTTTTTGTTGTAGTTGGAAAAAAAGGAGAGATAATTCTGAAAGTTCTTTTGAAAGGCATACTATTGTTTTATTTGCAAGCACATTTAGTGCTTTGGTTTACATTCAAATCTATAATTCTGATTTGATCATAGAATAGAGAATGTGATGTATTTAAACAGATATCTTACTCTGTGATTCAACTTCATTTATACTTGTACATGTGATAAAAATCCAGTGAGACAAATCTTGAAAAGTCTTTTAGTGAGACAACATTGTCAGTGGGACAAGAAATTTTCTAGTGAGGCATTGCACAAATCAAATTTTTCAGATAAGGCTAGTGAAGCCAATTCGAGTGGTTTTATTCCCCATGAGGGTTTCCACTCAAGAAAATCTTGTGTCTCAATTTTGTAGATGTGAGCATTGATTAGTTACTTTATTGCACTGTATTTTTGTTTCAAAAGCAAATTATAAAAATTGTTTTTAAATTCTGATCACTGATTCACCCCCCCTCTCAGTGACCACCATACTCCAAGAATTGGTATCAGAGCCAAACCCTTGTCTAGAGTTAAACTAGGGGATTCCTGGTCATGGATTACTTGTCATGGCTAAGTGCAAAAGAAACAAAGGTCAAAAGAAAAGCACTAGTGTCAAGCAAAAAGATAGTTAAACAACCCTTGTCAAGTCTAGTGAAGCCTTGTCTCAAGAAAATTTCTTGTTAGTTGATTCTTTAAATGTTAATAAGAACAATTTTGTAGAAGACACGGTGACTAATATAGATTTTGATGAATTCATGGTAAATATGAGTGAATCGGATATAGAAGAGTGTGGTAGTAATCCTAAAGGAATAGTTGATTTTGAAGGAGAGCTTGTCTCTGCTCTAGATATGATTAGTAAACTTGAAAAAGAAAAAAATAAACTCAAGGTTCAAATGGAAGAAAAGGGATTTAAGTTGAAAGATAAAGAAGAAATGTGTAAAAAGTTTGAGGATGAACTTGAATCTTTGAAAAAGAGTGTAGAAAAGAATTCTCTGTTAAATTTTTCTAATGAATTAGATAAAAAAATCTTAAATTTGAAAAAGGAGATTGAGGAGACTAAGAGGATAGTGGAAGTTACAAAATCTGACTTGGATGAAAAACTCGAGAGTTTCATAAGCTTGAAGGAGAAGTTGTTGCTTTAAAGGAAGATCTTGAAGATAACAAGATTCAGTTAAAGAAATATAAGAAGTTTGAGAAAAGTACTAATGCTCTAGATGATATGTTATGTAGAAAAAAATGGCATAGATATCCTACTGGTT
Source organism: Sequoiadendron giganteum (assembly GCA_007115665.2). NCBI lineage: Eukaryota > Viridiplantae > Streptophyta > Pinopsida > Cupressales > Cupressaceae > Sequoiadendron > Sequoiadendron giganteum. The sequence goes on along the minus strand of CM021102.1, from coordinate 251,563,445 downwards.
TAGGATTTGAATTAGGGAAAAATTCTTCGAATGGGAAAGAGCCAAAATATGAGACAGTCTTTGTATTTGACGATGGAAAAGTGTAGAGTTTCAAGGTCAGAAATACTCCAAGGAAGACAATAGACTTAAGCTATACTGTTGCAACCTCAAAAAGTGATGACAATAAGAAATCAAAAGAGAATACTGATGATGTTAGAAGAAGAAGAACAAATAAAATCTCACAGCCTCCACCTATCAAACATTATCATTTAATGAGGTATGATTATTCTCAATTTCGTGGTTATTAATATTCATGTCATAAATATGGTCATAGAGCAAGAGTTTGTAGAATAAATACAAGAAATGTTTTTGGAAGGAATCAAGATAAAGATTCTTATAGTGTGCCAAACCAAAACGATAATATTATATGCTATAACTGCAATAAGGTTGGGTACAAGAAAATAGATTGTTTGTTGCTAGAAAGACACCAAGGTTTGAATAGTTTGTCAATAAGTTATCATGATTACTTTGTTGCTCATCATGTTATATGCATTAGATGTAATAATGTTGGGCATAAAGTACAACAGTGCAAGTATAACAAAAGATTAGGTACTTTGGACAAGCAAAAGAAAGAACCTAAGAAAGTTTGGAGAAGGAAATCTAAACAAAAACAACAATAACCTAATCTTGTTCATATTGCATGAGATTGGTATGCAATCAAGAGGAGTACAATGTGTAGTGATATCACATTGCAACATTTGGTCTTTCTGATTTGTTTGATCAAAAATGGTATTGGCATAGCTCCTTTACATGACTACTTGATTGGTATCTTGGTTAATAGATTTTCTTCATTGTTGTAGTTAACATGGCATGTGATACGGTACCTGGCACATTGACATGTTTTGTTTTTAGTGCTTCTCATCATTTGATAGTGCACAAAATGCTCATCATTGTTCATATTCTATGAATTCTTGTCATTTGTTTTGCTATGAGGTCTCAGTATTTCTTTGATGGGAAATTTTTAAGGTTGATAAGCAGGTGGCACAAATTTCCATATTTACAGTGAAATCTTGATAGGGTATTGGTGTGTTACACTTTTATCAATGACAGTTGCATAAAATTCTTGCAAGGACAATGAGTGATAGTTCTTAACTACTTGAAAGTGATATGACATAAATTTGTACAAAATGTTGGTCATATATTGCCTTTTGTAGTGGGTTTCTACTTTGACAGTGGTGTTGCACTTAATTTGGATCTTGATCTTGCATAGTTAGTGAAATTTTACTTTGATCAAATTTTCTTGAGACTGAGTTTTTGCAGTGCTTTGAGGTGGTCAATCTACTAGAGTGGAGAGTGAAGTAATCTTTTGTTTATACACAGTGGAATAATGCATAATGCCCCCTCTTAACCTGTAATGATGTACAATGACAACATGAAGTTACCTTTGCTTGAACATGAAGGCTTTGCAATTTTAACTTTGTTTGATCTTTTGAGTTTGTTTTGAATCTCTGTGTTTGTCAATGAATTGGTTTTAGGACAGTGCATGGATAGAAGATTCAGTCTAGATTTGACAGTGATATACATGCACAATGTTTTGTCTTGAGATATTTTTCCACTGATATAGTGTCTGGTGTAATGGAAAATGATTAGATGTCATTAAAGTGATGGATAGTGACTCACAGTATGTGTTGTTTGAGATAGTTCCATAGTGTGACAATTTCTTAATTACTTGTCATGATCCGCAGTGAATTTGCAGTGTTTTGTGTAGTGTTTTCTGGATACAACATTCTGCAAAAGATAAATGAGGAGGCATTATGTTAGATGATCACAATGTGACAATAGATGCAATGAGTTCTTTGTTGATGCAAAATAAGGTACAAGGATCATTTGGGACAGCAAGTGTAATGATAAGATTGTATTCTTCTTGGTCTAGCTGTATGGTACTTTTTTTTACAAAGAAAATTGATTGAAGTTACAATTTGTAGTCTGCTCTTTTAATTTGATGTCTTATTTTCATTCAAAGATATTGGTTCTTGATGTTTCTTATCTGACCATGGAATGATAGTAGGTGTTTTTTTGATAACAATGGTCATACTTGTCTCAGGGGGAGAAATATTACAGTGATTTTTTTTGTGCATATATACAGTATATAGTGTATTCTGGATATTGGTATGATCTGGATTTGGTATTTGAGATTTATAGGTTGATCTGATAGTTTCTTGTAATAGGGAAGATCATATGTTTAAACAGTGGCTTGATGCCTATGATAGTTCTCTATGTGAAGTGTTTTGCAATCTATGAAGGTCATGTAGATATGCAAGATAAGGGGAGTTATGCTTATTTTTTATTCTCTCCTGCCATGTGTGTTCTTTATTCCTGTTGGTATGGCTATTGGCTTCTACTTTTGGCTAGTGATAGTGGAATATGCTTTGTATTGTGCTCCTTCTTTCATGCTACTCATGCTGATTTATAGATAGTGGTTCATATCTTTTTTCTTGGATATCAAAAAGGGGGAGAAGTTTGTGTTTTTATCACCAAGGACAACAAGGGAGTTTGTTGTTCTTTGTTCCTCCTTGTTTTGGTTTGTCCTTGTTGCCGAAAGATACATGATGATGTGTGTCCTTGTAACATACACTTGATATGCAGATAGTGATATACTTCATGTACAAGTGACATGACATTTGTGATATGAGCATTGGCATAGGTGATATTTGGTTGTTAGCTATTTAGTGGTATACTGATTTCATTAAGAACGTTTCTCTCATACCTAATGCAAAGGTTGTGATTACACAAAGGAAAATAGCTAGGTATTAAAATTCTCAAAGACATTCTGATAAAAAAGGGGGAAATAAATTTCATTGGGTTCAAAGTATCATATGTCATACAAGACATAATGTTGCTGAGCTCATTTTGTGAAGTTATTGTGTTTCTTTTCCTCGAGCTAGGGCACAAGCTTGTTTATCCTGTTAAGGTAAATTATGGAGGCCGCAAAGGAAGGTTTCATGGAATTTTTTGATCATAGACAACATACATTACATTTGATGAATTCAATTAGTAGAGGGTGTACATTGTCTTCAAGTCATTTTATGATACATAATATCTGAAAGTTACAAGGCATGGGCTTTTATATATTATTCATTTATATGGCTCCATTCAAGTCATTTGATATTGGCAGTGGTTTGAAAAGCATACAATATAAGAGGATGTGGCTAAAAATATTTTTGAATAGGTCTATAAGCCTTGACATCCTATCACATTTGATGTTGGAAAAAATTTGCACGACTTATTCTAGAAACAAAGGAGGCCTTAAAGTAGATGACTAAAGGAATATTTGTAAATCCCATCACATGGGGTATCAGGCACTAAAAGATGAGAATTTTTTTTTTTTTTAATAAAGTGAAAGCGGGGAATGGTAAGTCTTGTGACTTAGCATATGTTAGGGTTATCATTATCTCTTTGCATCATTGAAGAGCAAGGTTTTCGACTACCAAGGTTTGCAAATGATAGTCTCAGTATCCCTCGGACAAGACTTTTCTTGGCCACTACTAAGTGAAAAGAGGTAGTTTTGTTGTTCAAGTTGCATCTTCAGGTAAAATCCCCGGTAGTTAATGTCATGATTAATCTTCAGTGTTTAAATGGTGTCGGTTGTATGTTAATGGTTTTTGGTCCCTAGAATGTCAACATTTTTGTTTGCTCATTGTGCATTTGTTAATCTACTGCTTCAGAGGTCTATAATGAATTATTTCTTTGAAACCCTTATCTATTTGTTAGGGATTTAGATTATCCTTGATTATGGGTAATGAGATATTGTTTTTCATAACTATTTTTTTGTTGATAAAAATAGTAAATAGTAAAAGAGGCACCGAGCATTTAATTTTTCAGTTTGTAACTGAATGTTATTTTAAGAACAATTAAAAAGGAATTCTTGTTTCGAACAAGAGAGAGTCAGACAAAGAGCTAGAAAAATGAAATAAAAAGAAAAATCTAGTGAGAGAAAGTTTTTTATGTAGTTCGAAAAAATGGAGAGATCATTCTAAAAGTTCTTTTGAAAGGCATACTATTTTTTATTTGCAAGCACATTTAGTGCTTTGGTTTACTTTCAAATCTCTGATTCTGATTTGATCATAGAATAGAGAATGTGATGTATTTAAACAAAGATCTTACGCTATGATTCAAATTCCTTTATACTTGTACATGTGAGAAAAACCCATTGAGTAAAATCTTGAAAAGTCTATCAGTGAGAGGAAATTTCCAAGTGAGGCATTGTACAAATCAATTTTTTTTAGATAAGGCTAGTGAAACGAATTCGAGTGGTTTTATTCCCCATGAGGGTTTCCACTCAAGAAAATATTGTTTCTCAATTTTGTAGATGTGAGCATTGATTAGTTAATTTATAGCACTACATTTTTGTTTCAAAAGAAAATTGTGAAAATTGTGAAAGTTGTTTTTAAATTGTGATCATTGATTCACCCCCCCTCTCAGTGATCATCATACTCCAACAATTGTTATCAGAGCCAAAACCTTGTCTAGAGTTAAACTAGGGGATTCCTGGTCATGGTGTACTTGTCATGGCTAAGTGCAAAAGAAACGGAGGTCAAAAGAAAAACACTAGTGTCAAGGAAAAAGATAGACAAAATAACCGTTGTCAAGTCTAGTGAAGCCTTGTCTCAAGAAAAGTTCTTTTTAGTTGATTCTTTAAATGTTAATAAAAACAATTTTGTAGAAGACACGGTACCTAATATAGATTTTGATGAATTCTTGGTAAATATGAGTGAATCAGATATAGAAGAGTGTGGTAGTAATCCTGAAGGAATAGTTTAGTTTTAAGGAGAGCTTGTCTCTACTCTAGATATGATTAGTAAACTTGAAAGAGAAAACAAGAAACTCAAGGTTCAAATGGAAGAAAAGGGAGTTAAGTTGAAATCAAAAGAAGAAATGTGTAAATTTTTTGAGGATGAACTTGATTCTTTGAAAAAGAGTGTAGAAAAGAAATCTCTGTTAAATTTTTCTAATGAATTAGATAGCATAATCTTAAATATGAAAAAAAAGATTGAGGAGACTAAGAGGATAGTGGAAGTTACAAAATATGACTTGGATGCCAAAAATTGTGAGTGTCATAATCTTGAAGGAGAAGTTGTTGCTTTAAAGGAAGATCTTGAAGATCACAAGATTTAGTTAAAGAAATATAAGAAGTTTGAGAAAAGTAATAATGCTCTCGATGATATGCTATGTAGGAAAAAATTACATAGAGATCCTACTGGTTTAGGATTTGAATTAGGGAAAACTTCTTCAAATGGGAAAGAGCCAAAATATGAGACAATCTTTGTATCTAACAATGGAAAAGTGCAGAGTTTTAAGGTCAGAAATACTCCAAGGAAGACAATAGACTTAAGCTATATTGTTGCAGCCTCAAAAAGTGATGACAATAAGAAATCAGAAGAGAATACTGCTGATGTTGGAAGAAGAAGAAAAAATAAAATCTCATAGTCTCCACCTATCCGACATAATCATTTAATGAGGTATGATTATTCTCAATTTCATGGTTATTGTTATTCATGTCATAAGTATGGTCATAGAGCAAGAGTTTTTAGAATAAATACAAGAAATTTTTTTGGAAGGAATCAAGATAAAGATTCTTATAGTGTGCCAAAACAAAATGATAATATTATATGCTATAACTGCAATAAGGTTGGGCACAATAAAAAAGATTGTTTGTTGCTAGAAAGACACCAAGGTTTGAATAGTTTGTCAATAAGTTATCATGATTACTCTGTTGCTCATCACGTTATATGTTTTAGATGTAATAATGTTGTGCATAAAGTATAACGGTGCAAGTATAACAAAAGAACAGGTACTTTGGACAAGCAAAAGAAAGAACCTAAGAAAATTTGGAGAAGGAAATCTAAACAAAAACATCAAGAACCTAATCTTGTGCATATTGCACAAGAAGATTGAGTAAAAGCATGAGATTGGTATGCAATCAAGAGGAGTACAATGTGTAGTGATATCACATTGCAACATTTGGTCTTTCTGATTTGTTTGATCATAGATGGTATTGGCATATCTCCTTTACGAGACTACTTGATTGGTATCTTGGTTAATAGCTTTTCTTCATTGTTATAGTTGTTAGAAATCTTGAACAAGATTAATAACGAGGAACACCTGCAAAAACAACGATGAATCTTCCACAAGAGGATATGCAAGAGCTTGCTTGATATTAAGACCTCTCAAAATGATGAGGAAAAGGGATTATCCAAATGATATAAAAACCCTCCTTATATAGGAAAGGGTGAGAAACAAGATGCAGTAAGATGTTGCCATGTGTCTTGATCTAACAACATGTGACAACAAGGAAACCCTAAAAAGATTAAATGCACCCATAGATTAAAATAACCTAAGTTAACTTATGCTAGTGTAGTAAACAAATATTTACACTAACACCCCCCCATAAGTGCAACTTAGGGAGGAAAAGAAAATGCAATGATTATGCATGATTATGATGATGGGTCCTGGCTGATGGCCATATTAGGTACCCATGTACATAGGATGAAAAAAGCAACTAATCTCCCACAAAAAATGGAGAAAAGGGGAAAACCCAGTGGGAAGAAAACCCCTCTCCGAAAAGGAGATAAAAAGCAAAAAGGTGATGATTTGGAGGACTCAACATCATCCCCCCAAGGACAACAATCATCACATGGATACAATACAATCAATGCCCCCCCCATAGGAGGGAAATAGAGAGACAATATAGTCCCCCCAAAATATGTGATCACCTAAAAAAAAAGGTAAGTGTATGTAGACAAAACATGATCCAATGTCGACAAATAACTTGTCTCCCTTTCGAAAGAAACAAAACCAAGTGCAAGTGCAGAGATGCTTCCCATTCCGGATAGGAAATGAGGGAAGGATGGATGTATATGAATGCTGATGATATCTCTGAAAGCTACTCATGTGTCTTCTTGCCTGATGAAGATGAAGATGCCACAACCCACTCAGGTACATACCCAATCAATGTAGAAGGTGACAAATCAGGACGATGCAGTAAGATGTTGCCATGTGTCTTGATCTAACAACATGTGACAACAAGGAAACCCTAGAAAGATTAAATGCACCCATAGGTTAATATAACCTAAGTTAACTTATGCTAGTGTAGTAAACAAATATTTACACTAACAATAGTTACCATGGCATCTGATATGGTACCATTCTTGGCACATTGACATGTTTTGTTTTCAGTGCTTGTCATCATTTGATAGTGCACAAAATGCTCATCATTGTTCAGATTTTATGAATTCTTGTCATTTGTTTTGCTATGAGGTCTCAGTATTTCTTTGATGGGAAATTTTTAAGGTTGATAAGTAGGTGGCACAAATTTCCATATTTACAATGAAATCTTGATAGGGTATTGGTGTGTTACACTTTTCTCAATGACAGTTGCATAAAATTCTTGCAAGGACAGTGAGTGATAGTTCTTAACTACTTGAAAGTGATATGACAAAAATTTGTACACAATGTTTGTCATATATTTCCTTTTGTAGTGGGTTTCTACTTTGACAATGGTGTTGCACTTAATTTGGATCTTGATCTTGCATAGTCAGTGAACTTTTACTTTGATCACATTTGCTTGAGACTGAGTTTTTGCAGTGCTTTGAGGTGGTCAATCTATTAGAGTGGAGAGTGAAGTAATATTTTTTTTATAAATAGTGGAATAATGCATAATGCCCTCTCTTAACCTGGAATGATGTACAGTGACAACATGAAGTTACCTTTTCTTGAACACGGAGGCTTTGCAATTTTAACTTTGTCTAATATTTTAAGTTTGTTTTGCATATCGATGTTTGTCAATGAATTGGTTTTAGGACAATGCATGGATAAAAGATTTAGTCTAGATTTAACGATGATATACATGCATAATGTTTTGTCTTGAGATATTTTTCCACTGATACAGTGTCTGGTGTAATGGACAATGATTGGATTTCATTAAAGTGATGGATAGTGACTCATAGTATGTGTTGTTTGAGATAGTTCCATAGTTTGACAATTGGTTAATTACTTGTCATGATCCATAGTGATTTTGTAGTGTTTTGTGTAGTGTTTTCTGGATTCAACATTCTGCAAAAGATAACATTACCTATAGATGTCATGAAGAAAAATTTATGAGGAGGCGTAACGTTAGACAGTCACAATGCGATAAGAGATGCAATGAGTTCTTTATTGATGCAAAATAATGTACATGGATAATCACAGTTTTCTAGGTACAGGGATCATTTGGGACAACAAGTGACTGTATTCTTCTTGGGCTGGCTGTATGGTATTTTTTTTGTTACAAAGAAAAGTGATTGAAGTTACAATTTGTAGTCTTCTCTATTACTTTTATGTCTTGTTTTCCTTCAAAGATATTGGTTCTTGATGTTTCTTATCTGACCATGGAATGACAGTAGGTGTTTTTGTGATAATAGTGATCATACTTGTCTCAGGGGGAGAAATGTTATAGTGATTTGTTTTTGTACATATATATAGTATACAGTGTATTCTAGAAAGTGGTATGATCTGGATTTGGTATTTGAGATTTACAGGTTGATTTGATAGTTGCTTGTAATAGGGAAGATCATATGTTCAAATAGTGGCTTGATGCCTATGATAGTTCTCTATGTGAAGTGTTTTGCAATATATGAAGGTCATGTAGATATGCAAGATAGGGGGAGTTATGCTTATCTTTTATTCTCTCCTGCCATGTGTGTTCTTTGTTCCTGTTGATATGGCTATTGGATTCTACTTTTGGCCAGTGTTAGTGGAATATGATTTGTATTGTGCTCATTCTTTCATGCTACTCATGCTGATTTACAATACTGGTTCAGATCTTTTGTCTTGGATGTCAAAAAGGGGGAGAAGTTTGTGTTTTTATCACCAAGGAAAAAGGGGGAGTTTGTTGTTCTTTGCTCCTCCTTGTTTTGGTTTGTCCTTGTTTCCAAAAGACACATGATGATGTTTGTCCTTGTAACATACGCTTGATGTGCAGATAGTGGTATACTTCATGTACAGGTGACATGACATTTGTGATATGAGCATTGGCACAGGTGATATTTGGTTGTTGGCTATTCAGTGGTATATTGATTTCATTAAGAACGTTTCTCTCATACCTAATGCAAAGGTTGTGATTACACAAAGGAAAAGAGCTTGGTATAAAAATGCTGAAAGACATTGTGATTAAAAAAGGGGAAATAAATATCATCGGGTTCAAAGTATCATATGTCATAAAAGAAATAATGTTGTCGAGCTCATTTTGTGAATTTATTGGTGTTTCTTTTCCTCGAGCTAGGGCACAGGCTTGTTTATCTTGTTAAGGTAAATTATGGTGGCCGCATAGGAAGGTTTCATGGCATTTCATGATCATAGACAACATACATTGCATTTGATGATTTCAATTAGTAGAGGGTGTACATTGTCTTCAAGTCATTTTATGATACATAATATATGAAAGTTACAAGGCGTGGGTTTTTATATATTCTTGATTTATATGGCTCCACTCAAGTCATTTGATGTTGGCAGTGGTTCGCAAAGCATGCAATATATGAGGATGTGGCTAATTATTTTTTTGAATAGGTCTATAAGCCTTGAAATCCTATCACGTTTGATGTTGGCAAACATTTGCATGACTTATTCTATTGTCAGTGAGATAGGAAATTTTCTAGTGAGGCATTGTACAAATCGATTTTTTCAGATAAGGCTAGTGAATCCAATTCAAGTGGTTTTATTCCCCATGAGGGTTTCCACTCAAGAAAATATTATGTCTCAATTTTGTACATGTGAGCATCGATTAGTTACTTTATTGAACTGCATTTTTGTTTAAAAGAAAATTGTGAAAATTGTTTTTAAATTCTGGTCACTGATTCAGCTCCCCTCTCAGTGATCACTATACTCCAACAATTGGTATCGAAGCCAAACCCTTGTCTAGAGTTAAACTAGGGGATTCTTGGTAATGGAGTATTTGTCATGGCTAAGTGCAAAAGAAACAGAGGTCAAAAGAAAAACACTAGTGTCAAGCAAAAAGATAGTCAAACAACCCTTGCCAAGTCTAGTGAAGCCTTGTCTCAAGAAAATTTCTTGTTAGTTGATTCTTTAAATGTTAATAAGAATAATTTTGTAGAAGACACGGTGCCTAATATAGAGTTTAATGAATTAATGGTAAATATGAGTGAACCGGATATAGAAGAGTGTGGTAGTAATCCTAAAGGAATAGTTGATTTTGAAGGAGAGCTTGTCTCTACTCTAGATATGATTAGTAAACTTGAAAGAGATAACAAGAAACTCAAGGTTCAAATGGAATAAAAGGGAGTTAAGTTGAAAGATAAAGAAGAAATGTGTAAAAAGTTTGAGGATGAACTTGATTCTTCGAAAAAGAGTGTAGAAAAGAATTCTTTGTTAAATTTTTCTAATGAATTAGATAACATAATCTTAAATCTGAAAACAAAGATTGAGGAGACTAAGAGGATAGTGGAAGTTACAAAATTTGACTTGGATGCCAAAAAATGTGAGTGCCATAGGCTTGAAGGAGAAGTTGTTGTGTTAAAGGAGGATATTGAAGATCACAAGATTCAGTTAAAGAATTATAAGAAGCTTGAGAAAAGTACTAATGCTCTCGATGATATGTTATGTAGGAAAAAATAACATAGAGATCCTACTAGTTTAGAATTTGAATTATGGCAAACTTCTTCAAATGGGAAAGAGCCAAATATGAGATAGTCTTTGTATCTGACGATGGAAAAGTGCAAAGTTTTAAGTTCAGAAATACTCCAAGGAAGACAATAGACTTAAGCTATACTACTGCAGCCTCAAAACGTGATGACAATAAGAAATCAGAAGAGAATACTATTGATGTTGGAAGAAGAAGAACAAATAAAATCTCACAGCCTCCATCTATCAAACATAATCATTTAATGAGGTATGATTATTCTCAATTTCATGGTTATTGTTATTCATGTCATAAATATGGTCATAGAGCAAGAGTTTGTATAATTCATACAAGAATTTTTTTTGGAAGGAATCAAAATAAAGATTCTTATAGTGTTCCAAAATAGAATGATAATATTATATTCTATAAGTGTAATAAGGTTGGGAAAAAGAAAAGAGATTGTTTGTTGCTAGAAAGACACCAAGGTTTGAATAGTTTGTCAAGAAGTTATCACGATTTATTTGTTGCTCATCATGTTATATGTTTTAGATGTAATAATGTTGGGCATAAAGTATAATAGTGCAATTATAACAAAAGAACAGGTACTTTGGACAAGCAAAAGAAAGAACCTAAGAAAATTTGGAGAAGGAAATCTAAATAAAAACAACAAGAACCTAATGTTGTGCATATTGCACAAGAAGATTGAGTAAAAGCATGAGATTGGTATGCAATTAGGAGGATTACAATGTGTAGTGATATCACATTGCAACATTTGGTCTTTCTGATTTGTTTGATCACAGATGTTATTGGCATATCTCCTTTACAGGACTACTTGATTGGTATCTTGGTTAATAGCTTTTCTTCATTGTTGTAATTAACATGGCATGTAATGTACCATTCTTGGCACATTGACATGTTTTGTTTTCAGTGCTTCTCATCATTTGACAGTGTACAAAATTGTCATCATTGTTAAGATTTTATGAATTCTCGTCATTTGTTTTGCTATGAGGTCTGAATATTGCTTTGATGGGAAATTTTTAAGGTTGATAAGTAGGTGGCACAAATTTCCATATTTACAATGACATCTTCATAGGGTATTGGTGTGTTACACTTTTCTCAGTGACAGTTGCATAAAATTCTTGCAAGGGCAGTGAGTGATAGTTCTTAACTACTTGAAAGTGATATGACAAAAAATTGTACACAGTGTTGGTCATATATTGCCTTTTGTAGTGGGTTTCCTCTTTAACAGTGGTGATGCACTTAATTTGGATCTTGATCTTGCATAGTCAGTGAAATTTTACTTTGATCATATTTTCTTGAGATTGATTTTTTGCAGTGCTTCGAGGTGGTCAATCTATTAGAGTGGAGAGTGAAGTAATATTTTGTTTATACATAGTGGAATAATGCATAATGCCCTCTCTTAACCTGGAATGATGTACAGTGACAAGATGAAGTTACCTTTGCTTGAACATGAAGGCTTTGTAATTTTAAATTTGTTTGATCTTTTGAGTTACTTTTGCATCTCTGTGTTTGTCAATGAATTAGTTTTAGGACAGTGCATGGATAGAAGATTCAGTCTAGATTTGACAGTGATATACATGCATAATGTTTTGTCTTGAGATATTTTTCCACTGATACAGTGTTTGGTGTAATGGACAATTATTGGATGCCATTAAAGTGATGGGTAGTGACTCATAGTATGTGTTGTTTGAGATAGTGCCATAGTGTGAAAATTTATTAACTAATTGTCATGATCCATAGTGAATTTGAAGTGTTTTCTGGATACGACATTCTGCAAAAGATAACATTACCTATAGATGTCATGAAGAACACTTTATGAGAAGGCGTTATGTTAGACAGTCACAATGTGACAATAGATGCAATGAGTTATTTTTTGATGCAAAAGAAGGTACATGGATAATCATGGCTTGTTGGGTATAGGGATCATCTAGGACAACAAGTGTAATGATCATAATGTATTCTTCTTGGTTTGGTTGTATGGTATTTTTTTTTGTTATAAAGAAAAGTGATTGAAGTTACAATTTATAGTCTGCTCTTTTACTTTGATGTCTTGTTTGCATTCAAAGATATTGGTTCTTGGTGTTCCTTATCTGACCATGGAATGACAGTAGATGTTTTTTTGATAACAGTGGTCATACTTGTCTTAGGGGGAGAAATATTACAGTGATTTTTTTTGTACATATATATAGTATACAATGTATTCTGGATAGTGGTATGATCTAGATTTGGTATTTGATATTTACAGGATGATCTGATAGTTGCTTGTTATAGGGAAGATCATATGTTCAAACAGTGGATTGATGCCTATGATAGTGCTCTATGTGAAGTGTTTTGCAATCTATGAAGGTCATGTAGATATGCAAGATAGGGGGAGTTATGCCTATTTTTTATTCTCTCCTACCATGTGTGTTCTTTATTCCTGTTGATATGGCTATTGGCTTCTACTTTTGGCCAATGATAGTGGAATATGCTTTGTATTTTGCTCCTTCTTTCATGCTACTCATGTTGATTTATAGACAGTGGTTTAGATCTTTTTTCATGGATGTCAAAAAGGGGGAGAAGTTTGTGTTTTTGTCACCAAGGACAAAGGGGGAGTTTGTTGTTCTTTGTTCCTCCTTGTTTTGGTTTTTACTTTTTTTCCAAAAGATACATGATGATGTTTGTCCATGTAACATACACTTGATGTGCAAATAGTGATATACTTCATGTACAAGTGACATGAAATTTGTGATATGAGGATTGGAACATGTGATATTTGGTTGTTAGCTATTCAATGGTATACTGATTTCATTAAGAATGTTTCTCTCATACCTAATGCAAAGGTTGTGATTACAAAAAGGTAAAGAGCTAGGTATTAAAATGCTGAAAGACATTGTAATAAAAAATGGGAAATAAATGTCATTGGGTTCAAAGTATCATATGTCATAAAAGACATAGTGTTGCCGAGCTCATTTTGTGAAGTTATTGTGTTTCTTTTCCTCGAGCTAGGGAACAAGCTTTTTTATCCTGTTAAGGTAAATTATGGTGTCCGCAAAGGAAGGTTTCATGGCATTCTGTGATCATAGACAACATATATTGCATTTGATGAATTCAATTAGTAGAGGGTGTACATTGTCTTCAAGTCATTTTATGATACATAATATATGAAAGTTACAAGGCATGGGTTTTTATATATTCTTCATTTATATGGCTGCACTCAAGTCATTTGATGTTGGTAGTGGTTTGCAAAGCATACAATATATGAGGATGTGGCTAATTTTTTTTTTGAACAGGTCTATAAGCCTTGACACCCTATCATGTTTGATGTTGGAAAACATTTGCATGACTTATTCTAAAAACAAAGGAGGCCTTAAAGTAGATGACTAAAGGCATATTTGTAAATCCCATCACATGGGATATTAGGCACTAAAAGATGAGAAAAGTTAAAAAAACAATAAAGTCAAATCGGGGAATGCTAAGTCTTGTGACTTAGCATATGTTAGGGTTATCATTATCTCTTCACATCATTGAATAGAAAGGTTGTCGACTGCCAGGGTTTGCAAATGATAGTCTCAGTATCCCTCAGACAAGACTTTGCTCGACCACCATGAGGTAGTTTTTTTGTTCAAGCTGCATCTTCAAGTAACATCCTTTGGTAGTTAATGGCATGATTAATCTTTAGTATTTAAATGGTGTCAGTTGTATGTTAATGGTTTTTGGTTCCTAGAATTTTGACATTTCAGTTAGACTCATTGTGCATTTGTTAATCTACTACTTTAGAGGTCTATGATGAATTATTTCTTCGAAACCCTTGTCTATTTGTTAGGGCTTTGGCTTATCCTTGATTATGGGTAATGAGATATTATTTTTCATAATTTTTTTTGTTGTTGATGAAAATAGTAAATAGTAAGAGAAGCACCAAGCATTTCATTTTGTAACTGAAGGATTTTTAAAGAACAATTAAAAAGGAATTCCAGTTTCGAACAAGAGAGTGAGAAAAAGAGCTAGAAAAATGAAATAAAAAGAAAAATCTAGTGAGAGAAAGTTTTTGTTGTAGTTGGGAAAAAATGAGAGATCATTCTGAAAGTTCTTTTGAAAGGAATACTGTTGTTTTATTCGCAAGCACATTTTGTTCTTTGGTTTATTTTCAAATCTCTGATTCTGATTTGATCATAGAACAAAGAATGTGATGTATTTAAACAAAGATCTTACTCTATGATTCAAATTCATTTATACTTATACATGTGAGAAAAATCCAGTGAGGCAAAACTTGAAAGGTCTGTCAATTAGATAGCATTGTCAATGAGACAGGAAATTTTCCAGTGAGACATTGTTCAAATCAGTTTTTTCAAATAAGGCTAGTGAAGCCAATTCGAGTGGTTTTATTCCCCATGAGGGTTTCCACTCAAGAAAATATTGTGTCTCAATTTTGGATATGTTAGCATTGATTAGTTACTTTATTGCACTGCATTTTTGTTTCAAAAGCAAATTGTGAAAATTATTTTTAAATTCTGATCACTGATTCACCCCCCCCCCCCTCTTAGTGATCACCGTACTCCAACAACAAAAGTTTTTTAAAATGTAAATTTACATATATATTTTTTATTAATGAGTCTATTCTCTTGTATCAAAATAAAATTTAACAATTTTAAAATATAATTAAAAGATGTATTCTTTCATTGAACATGTATTTTTATGTCCTCTTTTTAGAGGTTCACTTTTTTTTCATTTTTTAACATAGTTTCTTTATATAAATCTAGTTTGAGTTTGATCTATTAAGTTTTCTATTATATTTTTAATACATTCAAATTCATCAATATATACTTCTTTAATTAACATTCTTCATCAAATTCATTATTCTTCAATGCATGCCTGGTTAAATTATTAAAATAAATTAAATTATGTACATTACTAAAATACTTAATTTAAAAAGCCCAAAATTTTTGTAAGTCAAACTATAAGATTATTTGTAATTAAAGGGAAGAAAGTCCATACTTTAGAATTTACATCTTTCTTATACCATTTTTCACAAACATCATAAATACTTAGTCCTAACATGAATTTTGACCCATTTAGTGCACAACACCAATTAGTAATCTACCATTACAAACCACCTCAAGATTTTCCATTATACAATCCAAAAAAATAGCCACCTTGGACTAGATTATTTTGTGAGACATTGTCTACCAAATTTAAATTCACCTTTTTCATGCCCAAAAGTCAAACCTTTCACAAAATATTCATTATCACATTGCATCTCATGTCATATATTTCTAATTAATGACCATGGAAATGTATTTATGCAAATTTCCTTTGACATTCAAATCTATCTACCAACCAATCGAACACAAAATACAAATCTAATTTGAAAAAAAATAAAAATAAGATTCTTTATACTACATTAACTCACTAGTCCACTAGCACATCATATTTTGCATTCACATACCTTGTTTGACATGTTTGTGACACATTATTTTTTATGTGCTTTAATTTCATCAATTATAGCCAAGGATTCATGTTCAAGTAAGTCCTATCATACTTCTAAGCATGACCAAAAATCAAAAGAAGTACAAAAGATAAAGGTACTTGATTGGAGAGAATGTAAGCCTATTATATGAAGTCTCCTCTTCTTGCTAATTGTTTTTCTCCTACAAAATAATTGGAAATATCCAACACCCCTATGCTGACTCCATCATTGGATAGAGAATTAACTCCCCTTTTATGATACCTTCCTTTATTTCCATGTGTTATTATTTTATTATTTTATTTTTTATCCATATCTTAACATTATCTCCTCTATCATGTGGCCTTCTCTTTCTCTTTCATTTTTTTGTGATTATCCTAGTTTAGGTGCCTATATTACTTATTTAATTCTTAATATCTCAAATATTCACCTACCTTTTTATTATCCATTATTTTGTGTGCATCCTTACTTTCTTCTATATTTTTTCCCTCTCAAATTATTCCAAAAAATGCTACTCAAAATCCCTGTGGGCACCAAAATTAGCATATTAATTGTTGGGAGTGGTGAAGTACCAAGTTGAATTTTTATAAATCTACTTGAATCCTCTTCCCTATGTTGGATATCCATTAAATGTTCTTGGAGGTGAAGGTGAACAAATTTTCAAAGAAACAATCAACAAAATTTTCTAACTTCAAAATTTTATGGCTAACTTCAAAATTTTATGGCTACACAAAATGTATACATTTTTATTGTTGGCCATAATTACCCTATACCTTTCTTTTTGATAGGTTAAAAGGTAGGTTTCTATTTTATATAGCCTTAATTAATTTTAGGGAACTCTTCTTTAAAATTAATGGGACTATCCATTAAGATGAAGTTGCCCCTATCTTGACTAGTTAAACTATGCAATCAATTATATACTCAATAATTCTAAACTCAAAAATATTGAGAATTCCCTCCTTCTAGTGCCTAAATTTTTTTATTTCAAAATGATATGGTAGTATAATTCAAGAATTAGAGATTATATTCCTATCTTGAATTTGTTTTCTTTTTAAATATTGACATGGTTCAGTTACCAATTCTTGGCTTTACAAGAATCACATGGTGGAAAATAAGATGTCATTATAACAAGGGGATTGGTGATATTCCAAGTGTAGCTAGTTAAACTCATTTATGAATCTCACTTTTAGTGAGAAACAAATATAATCCTAATTTTTCCAAACTACAAAGAAAATATAAAATACTATGGGGAAAAGAGGGAAGGAAGAGAGAATAAAAACATTACCAAATATAAACTTTCCCTATGAACATAATCTTAACAACTTATTCCATTGTAAATTTTATTGCAGCATATGGTATAACTAGTTTGAGAGTGTGAGGAAAACTATATATTTCATGATCATAATTATAATATATACAATAAAATGAATCATTTCCATATTACATTTGTAGATAATAACCCATGAAATTCACAAATATATTAACTAAGGTCAGATGGAATTTGTTCACAAAGAATATTAATACACAATATAATTTTTTATGCTTACAAATTTTAGGAATCTTAGATTGAGCTATAAGTTCTATCTTAGCATTTACATATGTATAGGAAGAATTTTCCCTACATTTCTTATTGATATTTTTAAATTTTTCCTATCTCTTTTATTTTATGTATAGTCTTCATTATGTACATATCTAGTTGCTTGGGTTTGGAAAAGATTGCTCTACTAGTATACATTTTGACAATATTAATTACATCACATTCAATTGGCCTACTATGTAGATGAAATCTATTCTAATGGGTAGGACCACATATACGGCCTAGTATGTTTATCAAATTCATGTAGATGGACTATCCTCGATCATAGTCCTAACCAATCATATCATCTATTTGGAAATAGTGTTGGAAAAGCCATACCAAGTAACCCATCTAAGACATAATCATTCAATAGAGATGCTCCAATCCTTGGCCAATAAATTAGTGATCCTATATCTACTTTAGGACTATTTAAAAAAGCATGAATTAGTTCCATGTCTCTTGAGGCATTTGGTGGTTTAAAGGCCATTGATGCCATGTGATCAAAAAAATTCCTTAGTCCATCTCTATTTTTTGACCCACAAATATATATTCATTTGTATCATAATCAAACTCTGTATGGATAGAGTTCAATTGGTGAAAAATATTTTTATTTGAATTGGATGAAAGTTGATTAAGAATATTTTCATCAATTTGAACATATTTATAATAATTCTCATGTTCTTTTTTAATATTTGAGTGCTTTGTATACTCTCCCTCTATTGATTGTAAAATTATAATTTATTCCACACCAACCCATTTTTCAAACAATAATAATAGGTAAATCTTTTAGTTGATGTGGAAAAATGTTAGTTTTTTGTTTTACTTCTCATAGAACTATGATATATCTTTTATATTTATATTGGGCTCTAGTTGCATGAATGAATTTAAATATTGAGTTGATATGCTATCAATATTTTCTCAATGTATGCCAGGTCTTCATGTTCTCATGGTTGTGGACTAAGATCCATGTTATTTAATGTTAAAAATTAGTGTCCATTCTTCTCTTGTTGACATCTATCGCAAAGAGGACCTTTAAGCTTCCAAGAAACCTCCATTGTAGGGTAAATTTTTTGATAAATATAACACATTCTTGATGAAAAATGTTTATGTAGTCAATGTCAAAATACTACTTGATGAAGTTTTCAAATCAATATCAACATTTTTATTGTGATTAAGTGTACCTTCATTTATTTAATTTTTTGTTCTTTATAATTAACCTTACCATTAAAATGAAATTGATTATTTATTTAAACTAATTGACATTTATGTTTTTTTAGTTGTTCTCTTTGTCTCAATGATTAATCTAAATGCACATCTCTTAACAATATTATTCTTAATCTATATTTCTCCTATTTAATTGTTCTTAGAAAATGTGTTATCATCTCATCTACATGTTCTCTCATTTTTGCATTGATCTCTTCAACTATCATATCTACCCTACATTTATCAAATATTTCTCTGTCATTTTTATTTCAATGATATATTACTTCCCCTATTTGTACATTTGTCACTTGTGAAAAATATCGTGTCATATAATTTAAAGTATATTCTCTATGGAATTCTCTTTGTTCCTCTTCATTTTCAAAAATATAACCTTGGATGAAGCATACCTACAAAATTTGAATCAAATATATAAATTAACTTACAATTTACATTTTAATAATACATCATAAATGTTGGAAATATGTGTTGTCATTGATGTCAACCTAATATAGGTTGTCATTGATGACAAATGTGTGTTTTGAAGATTGTAAAATACTCCTGAGATAGTTGATGTGCAGTGATACTTTTTGATACAACCAACAATACGACATATGGAAGAATGGTGATCAACCTGGTGGCTAAGTGTGATGTAGAGGTAAATAAATATGCTCTAATGTGTTTACAACATGTTTGCATTGATATCATTCTAGATTTATGTACCACACATGGAAATATATTGCAAAATTTTTGCTAAGGCATTCATAGTGTATATCCTAAGACAGGGTCATGATGTTTTGGTCTGCATCCTTCTGTAGAGTAAGATTTTGTCTAGTGGCTTAGAAGTTAAGATGGATGAAGATGTGAAGGTTTTATATTCAATAATTCAAGTCATTGCACATTGTATAGTAAAAGATATATGTGACAGAGTTTCAGTTTGTGCTCTAGCAAAGTAAAGTGTTAATGAAGGCATGTTGTAATACTCCACATTCCTTTGAAATTGAAGGTTTGGCCTTGTGTTTTTTTTTTATAGGTTTTAGGATGTTAAATTCACACTAGTTTGCAGTATCTGGTGTTTTGGTGGTCTACAAAGATCATTTTCCAAATGATAGTTTGCTATAGTTTGTCTGGAATTCTTTGTTCCTATATATTCAGTGGGTTTCTTCAGTTGCGCCAGCATATGATGTTCAAACACTTCAAGAAAAGGTTGAAGGGATATTGTGCATGAACTAAAATTATTTCATCTTGATCTAAATTATGTTTTTGGTTTCTACTCGGTGGTGTAAAGTTGAACAGTTTGCAGTTTTGGTGGTGTTGTGATTATTTGGGCCGATATGATTGTTTCCTCCATCTATGATTGGTCCTGATTAATTAATCTTTCCTTGGAGGATGTGTTGAGATGGTTTATGGTCTTGATATTTTGTGTGTTTATCCACAACTCTTTTTCTCTTCATATAGTATGTGTTTGGAGCTCACCTGTGTGATAACATATGCTTCTTCTAAAGGTCGTCTTGAAGTCGACCTAATTAATATTCTGAGTTATTGTGGAGTATATTTATAGAAGAACAAAAATTCATTTTTGAAGGTAAGTTAGGATAGAGAATTGAGACTAAGAAGTATTTTCAAAATGAAGTGTGTGAAGTCAGTGTGAAGCTTTAATTGTGTGAAAAATGGATTACAACATCAACAAATATTGGATTCTTCTCTATAGCAGTTCACATTCAAATTTATCATTATAAATTCATGTATCTTTCTCTGAGATAGTGAGTCTCATTAGGTCCTTGTATCTTTCCCTAAGCTTGTACACCTTAGTTTGCAAGTCCATAGGGAGTGATCTTTAAAAAAACATTGTAATTTTTGTAAGCATTGAGCTTCATACATTGTGAGTTAACTCTCACCGTGGTTTTTCCCTCCTTGGGTTTTCCACATAAAAATATTGGTGCCCTTGTCAGGCGCATGTTTTCATTACTGATCTTCTTTCAATGTGATGTGATATTTTAATATGTAAATGAGAATGGTTAAGTTTTAATATATGTTGAGTCACCCCCCTCTCAGCACTACAATGTGTTCAACAAAAGGTATCAGAGCCAAGTGCCTTGAGAATATTTTAAACTAAGGTTGGTCTTGCTCTTGAACACATGGGATCTGTATAAAAAATTAATGATATGTTTGTTCTAGTACTGGATCTAGAAGAAATAGAACTTGAAGGTTGGGGAATCAATCCAAATGATTGTGAAGTTTATTATGAAGGAGAACTCTGGTCTAATCTTAAAGAACTGATGAAGCAATATTGAAAAATATCAAATATGAGTGTATGCTGGAAAAATTAAAGGAGACAATTGAAAAATTGAAGGAAAAACTAAAGAATCAAAAGAATAAATTGGAAAAATAAAAGAAGGAAATGGATGTGAGATCAAAATTAAAGAAGTTGAAGATATGATATCAAATTTAAAAGTTAAAGTTGAAGAAGGCAAGAGGACTGGAGATTTCTTGAATAGCAAGCTCAATGATAAAACTATTGAATGCTCAAAACTTGAGGAAGAGATTCTCTCTTTGAGAAAAGAACTTGAAAAAACAAAAGAGAAAATTGACAAAGGTCTAAAACTAAGAGGAAGTTTTGAAATTCTTGATGAGTTGATTAACTCTCAAAAGCCATCTAAGGAGAAATCTGGACTGGGTTTTGAAAAAGGGAAAATTCCTATGATTAATGCATCTACAAACCTATATGATAGATTCAAAGCAAAAGGAATTCCTGAAATAAGGGAGGAGAAATCTTGCACTAAAAAAATCAATGATAAATTCTCTAGAGATGCTAAGAAATATCAAGACAACAAGAAATAAGGTGGCTTCATTCCTATTTGGAACAAGAAGAAGAATTTTAGAAAGCCTTCCCCTTAAAAAACTACTCCTATCAAGTACAATGGTAACTTATATATGCCTATAATAAGTTTGGTCATAAGTCAATTAAGTGTAGAAGAAATATTATTCAAAATTATTCTAGGCCTTCAAGGTACAATTGTAATGCCCCGTCATGGAACCTAGAGAACAACACACAAGGTAACTAAATAACCGAACAATCTTTTTAAATAAAAAACATTCGATTACAACACGAGTACAAAGTAAACATCTACACAAATGTTCTCAAGGTTCCGTGACAATGCTATGAAAACATACAAAAGTAAGAACATCTCAACATTAACCCATAGACATAAAACATAAGGATATATATATCATATCAGTAATGAATAATCCAATTACATAATCATAATGTAGCCAAGTTACATATTCAAGTTACATCAAGTGAGATTATAATAAATCTCATTACATAATAGTAACATCACAATATGGTCTCACATAAACATATAGAATTTATACAATATAGGTGAAAATCATAACACATCTGTCAACCTTGTTCACGAGCACGCTCAACGTCCAACTCATTGAACAATGAAAAATTAGGAACCTGTCATGAGATCAATACCATCCATGCACTACAACACCTGCAAGAGAACCCAATGGAGGATAGAGCATGTTCCTCCCAACCATGTGGTACTCATAAGTCCACCCCCCATGCTAGGAGATAATATCAGGTCCACAAAGATAAACGAACATGAAGACAAAAGATAACATCACATGGCTTGACATACACATAACAACATAACGATATCGTAAACCACATAATTACAAACAATGCTCACAAAGGCAACATCATAAAAAATGGTAACTCTACAGAACAAACCAGATAACATGCATCAAGAAAAGAGTGTCACCACATAGTTAAATTAGGTTAACCTGGTGAATCTTTTTAGACTACCATCCCTCGTACCAAGTTACCCTAGCAATCTCTACCAATTCCCAACCCCTAAACAAAATCATGTGGAATCGATCTACCTTTCAATGAGACAAAGTAGATGATCATGCCATTCCAAGCCATCTCAACTTACCCTTAATCTATACAAGCACTAAGGTACAAGGCGAGGCAATAAAATTATCTGAATTATTAATGAACACTACCCAACCCCTAGTACATTGAATTACAAACTTCTGATAGGTTACCTTGGTTACCTCTTAGGGTTTCGGCCCCTATTGCAAGCCACTCTTGCTATATACAATAAAATAACATATTGACCCTTGCAAAGGACAAGGATCATGCACATTTAAATAAGAATCATGAATATACACATCTCAAACAAAACATAGAACAAATAGTTTATAAAATATCTCCAATGTAATATCATATCGTGCATGGCTAAGTCCCAAACTAAAATATTACAACTGACCAATAAAGCACAAACATAAAAATCTTTATAATACATGTTACTTTCCTAGCCCCTCGAAGATATAAAAAACTCAAAAACTTAGAAGTACATTCTTAATTTATTTTACATCTATAATATTGCCCAATCATAACATCCATCAAATCTTCTTGAACGAAAAGTTCATAAAAGATAATATTTTGACATAACTTAAATGTCTTAATATTATAGATTTCTATTCTAACAAAATAAATCAGTTATCATACTTCATTAAGAATAAAATAAATCCTTTATATTTAGTAACCAATTATAATTCAATTATATAAATCTATATATGTACACTATATGTGTGTATCCATATTTTCAACACTAATCTTAAAATGCATAAATCACAAAACCTATATACATATATATAGATTTAGATTAAAAGTATTTGTTAAAAGTATAATAATCTATATCGAAACACATTCCAAAGATAAAGAAATGGTCACATGCATCCAATGATGGCAGAATAGAGAAGGAACTGGAGATTAAATTCATGCGCCAATAAAAATAGCAACATTGCATGGACAGTGACTAAAGATGTACATCTATTTCACACTGACATAAATATAACTAACAAAAAATGACTGGTATGAAACTCAACTTGAGACTGAGGTAAACGAAAGAGATAGAATGTCTTCAAAGCTTCAAACTGAAGAGCAACATATAACAAAATAAAATGCAACGATAGTTTCACCAATCAGAACTTGCATGTGAAAGAAAAATAAAATGACAAGATAATTGGTTGTGTGAAAAACTTTCCAGGAATAAGAATGAGCAACATGCCAAAATTTTGGCCACGAAAACATACAAGACCATAAAAATGAGGAAATAACCAGAATAAAGGTCATATGCTGACCTTGTTTGGCAAAAGAAAATAACGCAAAACCATGGATGAGGTAAATGGATAAGAAAACTACAAAATAAAATAATATACATAGAATGAGGAGATTGCAATGCTAACAACACCAAGAAGAACTTGAAAGAAAAAAAATGTGGAATCGGGAAGAAGATATCCGAGTTGGTATAGGAATAGAAGATAGGAAAAATAAGAGTAGAAATGACAATACCAGACAAGTGTATGCATGGCGAATAACGAATGAAGAACAACAAGAAAATAATAAAGAAATGATAGACATATATATTGATTTTGATAGCTAGAGGGGTGCATGAGTTAATTGACATAAACATAGCATATAAGGTTATCAAATATGTGTCACTGAGTCACTAAAATAAGGAAAATATATGATTTAGATTTTCTCAATGAACAAGGGCGGTGACATGATCGAATGAAATAATCAGAACAAAGAGTATCAAGAACTACGTTGTCAAATAACCAATTTGCAAGGCAGAAAATTACAGGCGACAACTAAGGATCAATGGCAACCACATGCCGACTTCAAATTAAGGCAATTTTCTTTTAGATTCAGAAATGAAAACACATCAACTATGAGGTAAAAATAATTACATCTCACGGTGATCTGAAGCAATGAAAAAGTCTTAAACTGAACGAATTGCATAGACACAAGCATGAAAACTAATTATGTGATCCGGTCTCATCAATTTTATTAAAGCTAGGTTTTCATAATCTTTCATTTTTCTACAAAATTTTCCTCAATTATTTAAAACTAACCAATAACAATTTGGTTTTTGATGTTTGTGCAGATTATTCAGCTAACGAATTCTAACACAAGGAAAACCAGATTCCATAACAACATTAAAAAGTTTCTATCCAAGAAAATACAAAAAAAAAGAAGAAAAATCTGAATTTTTCGCTCGAAACCGATGAAGATTGAAGCGAGAATCTGCAACTCTGAAAACTCTTTATTTTCCAGAACGCACAAATCTTCGAATTCACAATCTCCAACACTTTTCAGCCAAAACATAGAGAATAAGTTTTTTCCCAAAAATCCAAAATAAATTGCCATGAAATTTTCGTTTTCTAGAAATCCCAAATCAACTACCGTGAAATTTCCTTTTTTCAATCATATAAAAAATGGTCGTGAACCATTTTCATAAAAAAATATTTTAATTCCTTTTCAATTAACTCACAATCATAGAGCTTAACTAACTATCAACATGCAAATGAAATTGAAAAGATGGTTCTAATTAAACAATTACTCAAGATAACACTTTCTCATTTTGAATCAAGATTTCAGATATTTATCATAATCTGTTGAAAAAAACTATTCAATAATATCTACTTCACATATATTTAAGTTTTCACATTAAAATCAACAATCACATTTAATTAAATATCTTATATAATTAATTTAATTTAATTAAACCTTTTAAAAACAATAATCAAATTTTAGTTATAAAATTATCTAAACGTAAATATTTTAATTTAACATTTAAATAAAATTGCACGAAAATCAAATAACTTATCAAATACACCATTTATCTAATTAAACAATTAATTTATAATCATGACGAAACATGAATGACATGATGGAAATTAACGACGAACAATGGGTGACAAACATATACTCATCCTATAAAGGAACGATGGCCAAAGGAGGACCTGACATTATCTCTGAAACAACATATTTCCATTGGTTCATGGCACACTCAAACTTGACAAGGTAGGTGGAGTCGATGCCCAACACCTACAAACTGCATGAAACAATACTGTCAAACATATCTACATAAATCGACAATCACACTAAGAAAGAGAGTCACAGCATAGCAGGGTGCTCACGAGTTAGTAATGCTACACTGTCTCCTTCACCAAGACTTACATATAGTAATATATCATAACCAACATCAAATACATCATCATAAACACTCTAATGCTCTGAAAAAAATAAAACCATAACACACATAATGTCTGTCAGAATGTCACTACACAAACATAATTAGATGATCACAATGTATCTGATGTATCATCGACAAAGTATAAAAAGTAACATAGTATTTATGTCATAACTGAAATAAAGTAGCATAATATCCAAAACAATTAAAATAACTAGCAACCAAACATAAAAAAACTGAAACAAACTGTAGCATCTGGAGGGACACTACATCCTCCCCCCTAGGATAAGGCTTACTCTTGGAAGCCTGCAAACAAATATGGATAAAGCTCTCTGATGCGTGTCACTTCCTCCCAAGTAAATGATGCCTCATCACTAGGATCCCACTGGACCCTCACCTGATCAACATCTTGACCCCTGAGGGCGAGCCTCCTGTGCTCAAGAATGCCCACGGGCTCCAAAACCAATTGCCCATCCTCTACTTGTAATGCATTCCAATCGAGCACATGTGAAATATCAATATTGTAAGGCCTACGAACATATACATGGAATAAATCATGAATACATGAAAAACTAGGTGGTAAAGCAAGATGGTACACTATAGGACCAATCCTCTCCAGAATCTTGAATGGTCCAACAAAATGAGGCGCGAGCTTAGAGCCTTTTCCATAATAGATCAGACTCTTCCATGGATGCACCCGAAGAAATACCCTATCACCAACTAAAAAATAACAATCCACTATATGCACATTGAAATACTTCTTTTATCTATCTTGCGCCACCACCAAGTGCTCTCTGATGTGATCTACCTATTGCTCCATATCCTGAAGCATCTCAGGTCCAAGTAGAACTCTATCCTCAAGTCAATCCCAATTTAATGGAGTCTAGAAAGGACGTCCATACAATGCCTGAAAAAGAGGCATACCTATGGAACTATGATACCCATTATTATAGGTGAAATCCACTAAATAGAGATAATCTTCCCATCGTGACTGTTGATCCATTACATACATCCTAAGCATATCCTCAAGAATCTAATTGACTCTCTCGATCTATCTGTCGGTCTCTTGGTGATAAGCTGAACTGAATTTCAACTAAGTACCTAAGGCATGCTGCAAGGATGTCCATAATGCTGATGTAAACACACGATCTCTATCAAAAATGATTCTGCAAGGAATTTTATGCAACTGAACAATATCTTTTATGAAAACCTTTGCCATAGAAGAGGCATTATAGGATGAATGAACCAGAGAAAACTATTCTACCTTAGTCAACCTATCAATAGTAACCATAATAGCATCATGTCGACGAGATGACATAAGTAAACCTACAATGAAGTCCACCGATATGATATCCCACTTCAAATTCAAGAACAAGATGTGGTTGCAATAGTCTTGTGGGATGTTGGTTTTCAGCCTTAACTCTCTGGCACTCAAGACATCTTTTTAACAAAATCAGCGATATCATGCTTCATACCTGGCCAAAAGTACAATTGTCGAAGGTTCGCATGCATATTCTTAACACCTAGATGAGCAGAATAAGGTGCTCAATGTGCCTCTAAAATAATCAGAGTGTGAAGACCTTTTGTATGTGGTACATAGATATGACCCAAATGTCACAACAATCCATCTGACTCGAGATTATATCCTATGAATCTATCCTCCAAGGGTCTACCTGATCCTAACTTCGTCTTCACCTCTTGATACAGTTTGTTTGTAGAAAGTGCTACTAAAATCTGGCTCCTCAAATCAACAACAAGTGTCATGACAGAAAGCTCATTCCTTCACCGACTAAGAGCGTTAGCCACTATGTTGTCCTTCCCTTGGATAAATTTCACCTCGAAATCATAATCACATAAGAACTCCATCCATTGTCTCTGCCTAGCATTCAAATTAGGCTGTGTCAAAATATACTGTAGACTACGGTGATCACTGTGAAGTTCAAAATGGTGCCCCAACAAGAAATGCCTCCACCAAACCAGAGCATGAACAACTGTAGCTAGCTCCAAATCATGAGTAGGATAGTTCAGTTCATGATCCTTGCGTATGTGAGACTCATAAGTGATCACATGACCATCCTGCATCAACACGACTCCTAATCCCTCAAAATATGCATTAGTGCAAATGACAAAGTCCTTAATAGAATTAGGAACGACTAAGATAGGTGCACTCATCAAATTTTCCCTAAGTGTCTGAAAATCTGACTGACACTGATCTGACCAAATAAATTTCTTCCCTTTTCTCTGAAGAGAAGAAATGGGATGAGCAATCCTTGAAAATCTCTGAACAAACCATATGTAATACCTAGCAAGACCCATAAAATTATGAACCTCAGGTACATTGGTAGGAACAGGCCAATCAATGACGGCTTGGATCTTCGAAGGATCCACAACAATACCCTCTCTAGAGATAACATGACCAAGGTATTTCACCTCA
Organism: Sequoiadendron giganteum; assembly: GCA_007115665.2. NCBI lineage: Eukaryota > Viridiplantae > Streptophyta > Pinopsida > Cupressales > Cupressaceae > Sequoiadendron > Sequoiadendron giganteum. Next base: position 251,535,068 of record CM021102.1, on the reverse strand, counting down.
ATCTGGAAGAACTCACACTTTTCCAAATTCGTGAAATACTGATTATCTCTTAAGCATTGCAATACCTATCTCATATGCTCTTTGTGCTCCTTCATATCTCTTAAATAGATCAAAATATCATTGACAAACACAAGAACAAAACAATCAAGCTACGTGCAGAAAACACCATTCATCAAAATCATGAAAACATATGGTGTATTTTTTAACCCGAACGGTACCACTGTGAACTCATAGTGGTCGTAATGAGTTCGAAATGCCATTTTATGAATGTCCGCTTCTAAAATGCACAACTGTTGGTAACCCAATTTTAGATCAATTTTAGAAAACAAATTAGCTCCCTTGATCTGATCAAAGAGATCATCGATTCTAGGTAAGGGGTATCGATTCTTAACCATCACTTTATTCAATTAACGATAATTGATGCACAATCTGAGAGATCCATCTTTCTTCTTCATAAAGATGACAGGTTCTCCCTAAGGAGAAACACTCAGATGTATAAATCCGTTAGCCAAAAGTTTCTCCAACTACAAATGAAGCTCTTCTAGTTCCTGTGTGGTCATTCTGTATGGAGCTCAAGATATAAAATCTACTCCAAGAACCAGATCGATTCTAAAATGTGTCACTTTTTGGTGGCATACCAGAAATATCACTGGGAAGAACATCTAGGAATTCCCCAAGAGTAGGGTAATCATCAAGAGATGCCTCTTGACTCTCCCCTACCTCCAAGTCATTAACTATTGCTGCAAAAAGTTGACAACCCTGATGAATGTATCTCCTTAACTGCATAGCAGATATAATTCAAAAGGAGATGGGTCTCTTCACACCAATTATTTCAACTTCTGCACCAGAATCATCTAAGCAATGCATTTTCTTCTGTCGACAATCAATCACTGCACGATAAGATTCCAACCATTCCATACCCAAAACAATGTCATAAGAACCAAGAGGTATAACACGAAGATCTACTAAGGTAGATAGCGATCCAATCCTTAGCCCACAATTGCAAACAAGGGATTCTACTACTACCTTCACCTCAAAAGCCAATTCAACCTGCCACCTATCGCCTTGCTTTACTGCCACAAGTCCACATCGCTCAATAATAGATGGAGAAATAAATGTATCAGAAGCTCTAAAATAAAAAAGGATAGAAACATTAATACCCTGTAACTGACCCAAAGTCTCAACCATTCTGATGATCTACCTAACGGTTATCTAACATAGAAAAAACTCTGTGAGAATGGCCTACATCTATAACTATTGGCTCTGAAGCTGCCGAACGCTGACCAAATCTTGATGTATCTCTCATAGGACACTTCCTCGCAATGTGACCCTGTTGACCAAAGCAACCAATACCTCTACCAAAACCTCTGCCATCCGAAGGTGCATTCGACTGCTGAAAACTGCCTCTACTAACCGTAGGTTGTGCACTCTATGTTGGCTGATTCCGACGATTGTGCTTATTACGCCACCAGTTACGGTTCTTCCCAAACTATGAATTTTTACTTGATTGAAATTGAGAATTCTTATTCCTTGGTGGGTAATGTTACTGCTGCTGCTGACCACCCTTAGTAGGTGCCTGTTGGTTCTGAGAGGAACCCCTAGTCTAAGTTAGACCACCTCGTGGACCAAATCCTATAGTAGGTGCACTACTTATCTAAACACCTATATGTCCACCCAAAGCCATGGTTAAATTCTCATCCACAATTCGTGCTTCTCCATGACTACCTCCATAGTCTTTGGCTCAAAGACTCAGATTCCTTTGCTGATACGGGCGTTCAAGCCCCTGATGAAGTGTTGTACCAACATAGCCTTGCCGTCCACAATTTGGACATACTGTTTGAGCTTGTAGAACCTACACTCAAACCACTCAACTGACATAGCCATCTGACATAGATAATGGAACTCATCTACACGATGCTATCTCCAATGCTCTGACAGGAAACACACTCTGAATCTCTCCAAAAAAAGTCTCATAATACTGAACCAATATCCAGACACAACTTTTTCTCCTCCAATCGCCACCATGTAGAGTCAAATACTCTAAGATGCATAATGGAACATATAGCTCTAGTGTTGCTACCATATGGATGCATAGCAAAGCACTGTCCCAAGTCTATTAGCCAAGTTTCCGCCTCCAAACCACCACTAGTACCATCGAATTTGGGAGGGAGTTCACTCAATAAATCTCTCATATGCCTTGTAGCAACAACATCTTGCTCCATAGTCTCAACAACTCTCCTAGGTGATCTGTCTCATTCTCTAACCACTTCTTGTTCAATATCCTATCTCGGACCAAGGCGAGCAAGAACTTCCTTAAGAAAGGGACGCAACAAAGCTCCCTCTAAACCCAGCTCTATCGGATTATGTTCCTCATCCACTTGATTAATCTAAGGATCCTGTTGCTCTACATGCTCACTCTCATGAGAAATATAAGGAGGATTATCCTAGTGGTTAGCCATACAACCACCACCTTGGCCTTGACCACGACCCCTACCACAACGTCTAGGAATTGTCCTACAAAAAACCAAAGACAACTCTCAATTTCAAGATGCAAAAGACAACCTAATGGGATCACAAGAACAAGAGTACCCAATGTTCAAACCTTGTGCTCTGATACAAAGCTGTAACGTCCCACCATAAAACCCAGAGAACAACACATAAGATAACTAAATAACCAATTTTTATTTTTTTTAAACATTCCATTACAACATGAGTACAAAGTAAACATCTACACAAACGTTCTCATGGTTTTGTGACAACACTAAAAAAAATACACAAATAAGAATATCTCAATATTAACCCATAGACATAAAACATAAGGATATATATATCATATCAGTAATGAATAATCAAATTACATAATCATAATGTAGCCAAGTTCCATATTCAAATTACATCAAATGAGATTATAACAAATCTCGTTACATCATAGTAACATCACAATATGGTCTCACATAAAAATATGGAATGTATACAATATAGGTGAAAATAATATCACATTTGTCAACCTTGTTCACAAGAACGCTCAACGTCCAACTCATCGAACAATGAAAAATTAGGAACCTGTCATGAGATCAATACCATCCACGCACTGCAACACCTACAAGGGAACCCAATGGAGGATAGAGCACGTTCCTCCCAAACATGTGGTACTCGTAAGTCCACCCCCATGCTAGGAGATAATATTAGGTCCACAAAGATAAACAAACATGAAGATAGAACATAGCATCACATGGCTTGACATTACACATAATGAAATAACGATATCATTAACTGCATAATTATGAACAAAGCTCCTAGAGGAAACATCATAACAAATGGTAACTCTATAGAAGAGACCACATAACATGCATCTGGAAAAGAGTGTCATCACATATTTTACTTTAGGTTACCCTGGTGAATATTTTTAGACTATCAGCCCTCATACCTAGTTACCCTAGCAATCTCTACCGATTCTCAATCCCTAAACAAACTCATGTCGAATCAATATACCTTTCAAGGAGACAAAGTAGATGATCATGCCATTCTAGGCCATCTCAACCTACCCTTGATCTATACAAGCACTAAGGTACAAGGCGAGGCAATCAAATTATTTGAATTATAAATGTTCACTACCCAACCCCTAGCACATTGAATTAGGTTTTCACTTTACAAACTTCTGATAGGTTACCCTCATTACCTCTTAGGGTTCCACCCCCTATCACAAGCCACTCTTCCTACATACAATAACATAGCATATTGACCCTTGCAAAGGACAACCATCATGCAGATTTAAACAAGAAACATGAATATACACATCTCAAACAAAACATAGATCAAATAGCTTACAAAATATCTCCAATGTAATATGATATCGTGCATGGCTAAGTCCCAATCTAAAACAATGCAATTGAACAATAAAGCACAAACATAATAAGCTTTATAATACATGTTACTTTCCTAGCCCCTCGAAGATATAAAAAACTCAAAAAATTAGAAGTACATTCTTAATTTATTAACATCTATAATATTGCCCAATCATAAAATCCATCAAATCTTCTTGAACCAAAAGTTCATAAAAGATAATATTTTGACATAACTTAAATGTCTTAATATTATTCATTTCTATTCTAAAAACAATAAATCAATTAGCATACTTCATTAAGAATAAAATAAATCCTTTACATTTAGTAACCAATTATAAAAGCCAATCAATTCTAATTCAAGTATATAAATCTATATATGTACACTATATATATGTATATCCATATTTTCAACACTAATCTTAAAATGCATAACTCACAAAACCTATATACATATATATAGATTTAGATTAAAAGTATTTGTCAAAAGTATAATAATCTATATCGTAACACATTTCAAAGATAAAGAAACAGTCACATGCATCCAATGATGGCGGAACATAGAAGGAATTGGAGATTAAATTCATGCGCCAATAAAAATAATAACATTGCATGGACAATGACTAAAGATTTACATCTATTTCACACTGACATAAATATAATTAACAAACAATGAATAGTACGAAACTCAACCCGAGACTGAGGTAAATGAAAGAGATTGAATGTATTCAAAGAAATATTTGAACTAAAGAGCAGTAGATGAAAAAAGAAAATGCAACGGCCGCTTCACCAATCAAAACTTGCATGTGAAAGAAAAAGAAAAAAAAACGACAAGATAACTAGTAGTGTGAAAAAATTTCCAAGCATAAGAATGAGCAACATGCCAAAAGTTTGGTCGCACAAACATACAAGGCCATAGGAATGAGGAAACGACCAAAATAAAGGTCGTACGCTGACCTTGCTTGGTAAAAGAAAATTTAACGCAAACCCATGGCTGAGGTAAATGGATAAGAAAACTGTAAAATCAAAGACTATACACAGAATGACGAGATTGCAGAGCTGACAACACCAAGAAGAACTTGAAAGCAAAAAACTGTGGAATCCGGAAGAAGATAGTCGTGCAGGTATAGGAATAGAAGATAGGCAAAATAAGAGTAGCAACGACAATAACAAACAAGTATATGCATGGAAAATAACAAATGAAGAACAACAAGCAAAGCATAAAGAAATGACAAACATATGTATCGGTTTCGATAGCCAGAGGGGTGCATAAGTTAATCGATAGAAACATAGCATATAAGGTTGTCAAATATGTGCCATCAAGCCACTAAACTAAGGAAAATACATGATTTAGATTTTGTCAATGAACAAGGGCAACAACCTAAAAGTGGCATGATCGAATGAAATAATCAAGAACAAAGAGTATCAAGAACTACACTATCAAATAACCAATTTCCAAGGCAAAAAATTACAGGCGACAACTAAGGATCAATGGCAACCACATGCCGACTTGAAATTAAGGCAATTTTCTTTTAGATTCAGAGATGAAAACACATCAACTATGAGGTACATATAATTACATCTCACAGTGATCTGAAGCAATGAAAAATTCTTAAATCTGATGAATTCTAGAGACACAAGAATGAAAACTAATTATGTGATCTGGTCTCATCAATTTTATTAAAGCTAGGTTTTCATAAGCTTTCGCTTTTCTACAATTTTTTCCTCAATTATTCAAAAATAACCAATAAAAATTTCATTTCTAATGTTTGTGTAGATTATTCAGCTCACGAATTCTACCACAAGGAAAAACAGATTCCATAACAACATTCAAAATTTTCTATCCAAGAAAATACAAAACAAAAGAAGAAAAACCTAAAAAAATTGCTCGAAACCGACGAAGATTGAAGCAAGAATCTGCAACTCCGAAAACTCTTTATTTTTCGGAATGCATAAATATTCAAATTCACAATCTCCAACACTTTCCAACCAAAACACAGAGAAGAAGGTTTTTTCCCAAAAACCCAAAATAAATTGCCGTGAAATTTTCTTTTTCCAGAAATCCCAAATCAATTGCCGTAAAATTTCCTTTTTCCAATCATATCAAAAATGGTCATGAACCACTTTCATAAAAAAATATTTTAATTCCTTTTCAATTAAATCACAATCACAGATCTTAACTAACTGTCATCATGCAAATGAAATTGAACAGACAGTTCTAATTAAACAATTACTCAAGATAACACTTTCTCATTTTGAATCAAGATTTCGAATATTTATCACAATACGTTGAAAAAAAACTATTTAATAATATCTAATTTACATATATTTAAGTTTTCACATTAAAATCAACAACCACATTTAATTAAATATCATATTTAATTATTTTAATTTAATCAAACCTTTTACAAACAATAATCAAATTTTAATTATAAAATTATGTAAACGTAAATATTTTAATTTAACATTTAAATAAAATTACACTAAAATAAAATAACTTATCAAATACACCATTTAACTAATTAAAAAATTATTTCCAATCATGATGAAACACAAATGACACGACAAAAACAAACGACGAACAACAACGGGTGACAAACGGATACTCATCCTATAAAGGAACAATGGCTAAAGAAGGAGGACCTAACATTATCTCTAAAATAACATGTTTCCATTTGGTCGTGGCACACTCAAACCTAACAAATTTGGTGGATTTGATGCCTAGTACCTGCAAACTGCATGAAACAACACTGTCAAACATATCTACATAAATCGACAATCACACCATGAAAGAGAGTCGCAATGTAGCAGGGTACTCACGAGTGAGTAATGATACACTATCTCCTTCACCAAGACTGACATACAGTAATACATCATAACCAACATCAGATACATCATTATAAACACACTAATCCTTCAAACAACATAAAACCATAACACACATAATGTCTATCAGAATGTCGCCACACGAACATAATCAGATGATCACAATGTATCTAATCTATCATCAAAGTATAAAAATTAACATAGTATTTGTGTCGTAACTAAAATAAAGTAGCATAGTATCCAAAACAACTAGCAACCAAACACAAACAAACTAAAACAAATAGTAGCAACTGGAGGTACACTACAACAATGTTATGAACTCTCAATCATTTCATGGTTAGTGTTATGATTACAATAAATTTGGTCAGAAGGCTAATGAATGCATAAGTAAAATGATAAGGAATAGTAATGCTATGAATTCTTAATCCTTGTACGGTTACTGCTATCGATACAACAAGTTTGGTCATAGGGATACTAATTGTAGATCTAATGTGAGAAGAAGTAATTATTCTCTGCAAGCTAGTATCACCAGCTACAATTGTAATAAACTAGGACACATTGCAAGGTTTTGCAAAGCAAAGAATGTAAAGTCTTTTTCCCCTCAAAAGAAGTATACCATTAGTTAGAAAAAAGAAGGAAATGAGCAAAGTATGGCAGAAGAAGGAAGAGAGTGAAGTAAAGAATAAATTTGTACCTCAACATGGTGCAAATGAGATCTTTGGTAACTGAAAAGAAAGTATTGGCTTAGGGGGAGTTATAATTGCATATCTTTTCAAACCCATGAAAAACATGAAATTCTAAAGTCTTCAGATAATGGATAATGGTGATATGGATTTTTTTGCTTAAAGTTTTAGAGAAAATGCACCTTTTGTAGAATATTTTTGAATTATCATGGATCTTTGTGCTATCACAGACAAAATTTGCTAGTGTCAAAAATGCATTTAATGCAGAGTGACTAGAATTGGTAAAAAAATTATTTTGTTCCTATTTGATCAAAATTGATCTCATCTGAACCATATCAAGTGTGTGCAAGAGCTAAAGAAGTGAAGAAGGTTTTCAACAAGTTGTGTGCAAACCCTATCGACAACATTCATAGGTATTTTTCTAGTTTTTCTTGTAAAACCCTAGTCTTCGGAAAGTGCTATCATGGCTACACCAATTGTCAATGTTGTTGAGAAACCAAGGAAAAATTTCATGAAACATCCATACATATAAATTATGAACGACAAGGATGGTGCATTCTCTCATGTTCTAATCAATGTGATTCATTTTGAAGATGGTTGCATCTATATTCATTCTCAGCCGAGTGAGTAGAATCATCTGAAGATGGAATATTTTAGGTACAATCATCTCTTGGGTGATGATTTTCTTCTCAAATTGGAGTACACAAATGTTGAAGAAAAATGTTTCGATGTGTGGAAAGGTTTTCCCAACTTTTTCTTCTAAGATGAATGGGTTAGAATTGCATTGAGAAAAAATCATGAAGATATCTTTTGGCTTGATCAACCCCACTTAATCATAAAAGAAGCTATTAAGGTTGTGACTAGATTGTGCTCCATAGAATCCATTCCAACATTGAATGTGGTGAATAATGAAGAAGTTAAGAATCTTACCAAAGCTAAATTTGACAAAATAACTCTAGCTATAATATCTCTAACCCATGGGTTTGGTATGCCACAATGGGTATTGCATACAAAATTTATTATGCAAATAAACAAGGATCTGCTACTACCACTACCATCTACACTATTCATCAAATGGTGAAGGAAGGAAAAGATAATGATCTTTGTGAGCTCTTGCAACAACGGTTGTTGGAGAATTTGCATAGGACCAAGGAACCCTGCTATAATTTTTGGTATGGAATTTTGATTATTTGTCTTATGTTCCATTTCTTAAGATAAATTTTTGGTGTGAAGAATGTGGTCTGGAGAAGAGATATTCATGTTGCTCATCAGATAAGGGATCACATGTGTAGCTTTCTAGATACTAAACAATGTGACACAATGTTCTAGGTTTTCTTTAAATATTTTCAAAATAAAATACAAAAGAGGGATATGATACCCTCATCATAAGTTGTGGAAAGATATGAGAATGACATCACCTTTGTGGTTGATAAAGATAACTGCTATATGGAAGCGACATAACCAAGGACTTCATGGATAACAAGGTTGCACTATGAGCTTCTCAAAGATAACTGGATTGCATATGCTGACATTTTTCTCAGGAAACCCAAGGATCCCATTGTTGAAAGGTTAGGAACATATGATGAAATAACCAATAAACAAATCAAGAAGAAAGTAGAAGAAAATGTGGAGAGGAATGTGGGGAAGATTATGTTTGAATTGACGAAGGTATTTGGTTCTCCTAAAGGACCTACAGAGGTAACTCAAGCCACAATTGCTACACTGACCCCTAGGAGGACAAGTAGACATGCTTCATTCTCAGCCACAGCTAGAATCAAACCTACTCAAACTCATCCCAATAGAAAAAGAGTTGCTAACAAAGTACCAACACAAACTAAGACTATAGAAAGAAAGAAGCTAAGAACTAAGCAAAAAGTACCAAGTAAAAAATTTTAATCCTGTGAATGTGGTTGATGATGAAGAGGATGAAGAAGAAGAAATTAAATCTTACATATTAAAGAGAAGATAAAAGAGTACAAGACAAGAAGAAGAAGAATAAACATCCACATAAAAAGAAATGGAAAAGGAAACAAATGAGACTCCTCTGGAAATACCCAAACATGAGCCTCTACATCTTGAGGCTACTATCAATGTAATTGTACAACATGATGCACTGAAAGAGGTTATTTCTGTCTATGATGGGATGTCCCCCATTGACAAGACCATGGTTGAAAAGGAAATAGTTATGTATATATGAACGATTTTAATATTGCACTGAATGAAATCATTGATCAACTTTCGATAAGCCTGGAAAATGTACTAAGTAACAAGAGAAATGAATCTATTGTAGAAGAAAATAAGATAACACAACAAGCTTTAGAGAAGGCTAGTGCATCTATTTATCATGAAGAAATATTCAAATTATCTCAATATTAGGCACAATAATTTAGAATCAAACAAAGAATAAATATTCTAATGAGGAAAGGTGAAGAAATAAAGAGGATGGAGAAAGAAATAGATGAAAAGACAACTAAAATATTGGAAGAATTGAAGAATGTTGAAATAATTAGAGATCAAGCTCCTCTAGATACTTCAGATATGCATGATGTGCCTAATCATGACATAGATTCACTAGTTTTTGAGGGAAATGTGACTAGAGGCGATGAAACAAATGAAAATGATAAGAAAAATGAGGAGATTTAGTGAATATTGGTGCACAATGTGTAGCAGATCAAGGTGAAATGAGTGTCCCTACTCTAGGGAAAACTATATTTGGTTAAGAACATAACTTCCCCCTCTAGAGAGTTCAAGAAATGATGGAAAAAAGAATGAGGATAATACTAAGAATGTTTAGGATATAAAAGAAAGACAATTGAGAAGCAAGATGTTCTTGTGGAGATTGGTTAGGGTTCTTCATCTTAAAATTATTTCAAGGATCTACTAGGGATGTAGATGTAAGTTCAACCTATGGTCACACAACAACTTCTACAAATCCCTACCCATGAAGGGAAAGTTGACTTGTTGATCAGTTCTCCCCTTCACAAGTTACAACTTGGAGGTATTTTGTATGCTTCCACAAGGAAATTATATAGGAACATGTGAAGAAGAGTGGATTAATTGATGAATCTATGAAGATTATTTAGGAAGGTTTACGTGAGGTAAACATTGATGTCTCCTTTCCCCTAGAACAAAAGTTCAATTTTTTTAATAGATTATTTCAAGGATCATTCTTCTCACTTAGATCAAAAGGCAAAACAAGAGGCCTTGAGAAAGACAGAAGACAAAAGAATGGTTGATGCCTCTGACTGATGTGTTAATGCACACAATAAATTGCAATAAAATTTTATTTTTTTTAAATGTGTAGATGAGGTTACTATTTTGTATCATTCTTGCTTGAAGTGGCCAAGCTCCACCAAGAAAATCAAAGATCAGATTGACTCCATTGAGTCACAAATCATTAAATTGGTTGAGGCATATGATTTATCAAAGGATATGGATGGATCTATAAGAGCTCAAATATAAAATCTTCATGTGAAATTGGAATTTCTCTGGGACCAAAGAGAACAATTAAAGAAATAGTTTGGTCAACTAAGTGAAGCAGTCAACTTAAGACTTTCTTGACTATTTGGATTTCTTATGGAAGCATAAAAGGTTGATAAGAAAATGAAGGCTCCAAATAATTTGGTTGAGGCGAAGAATTTATGTATGCAATTTGAGTGTCAAAATCATATTCTTACCTCAACAAAATAAAACTAGGTTGCAACCCTGGCACACCTCAAGGTAATCTACAAGAAAACCTTACCTTCTAAGGGAGCTGCAAAAGTGTAGAGAAGACAATTGATGTTAAAGGGGGAGAGAAGAATATGTGTGTTTCCATCAATGACAAAGGGGGAGATTGTTGGCAATAGGTGTTGTCACTGATTTCAACCTAATATAGGTTGTAATTCATAAAAAATGTGTGTGTTGAGGATTGTATAATACTTTAGAGATAGTTGATGTGTAGTGTTATCTATTGATATAGTCAACAATGCAACATATGGAAGAATGGTGATCGACTTGGCGTCTAAGTGTGATGCGAAGGTAAATACATATGATCTAATGTGTTTAGAACATGTTTGTATTGATATCATTCTAGATTGATGTACCACACATGGAAATAATTTACAAAAGTTTTGCTAAGACATTCAAAATGTATACCCTAAGATAGGGTCATGATGTTTTGGTTTGCATCCTTTCGTAGAGCAAGAATTTGTCTTGTGCCTCAGAAGTTAAGATCGACAAAGATGTGAAGGTTTTATATTCAATATTCAAGTCATTACACCTTGTACAGTAAAAGATATATGTGATAGAGTTCCAGTCTGTGCTCTCGAAAAGTAAAGTGTTGATGAAGGCATGTTGGAATGTGTTACATTACTTTGGAAGTGAATTTTTGGGCTTTCAGTTTTGTGAACATGTTTGGGGATGTTAAATACACACTATTTTGTAGTATCTGATGTTTTGGTGGTTCGCAAAGATCATTTTTCAAATGATAGTTTGCTATAGTTTGTTCAAAATTCTTTTTTCCTATATATTCAATGGGTTTCTTCAATTGTGCTAGCATATGATGTTTAGAAAATTCAATAAAATGTTGAAGAGATATTTTTCATGAACTACAATGCTTGCATCTTGATCCGCATGATGTTTTTGGTTTCTCCTTGGTGGTGCAAAGTTGAATAGTTGGCAGTTTTGGTGGTATTGTCATTATTTGGGTCGACAAGATTGTTTCCTTCATCTGTGATTGGTCTTGATTAGTTAATATTGACTTGGAGGATGTGTTGATATGGTTTATGGTCCCAATATGTCATATGTTGATTTGTAACTCTTTTCTATTCATATTGTATGTGTTTGGAGCTCACTTGTGTGATAACATTAGTTTCTTCTAAAGGTCATCTTAAATCTGACCTAATTGATGTTTTGAGTTGTTGCGGAGTATATTTATAGAAGAAAAAATTCATTTGTGAAGTTAAGGTAGGATAGAGAATTGAGATTGAGAAATATGTTGAAAATGAAGTGTGTGAAGTCATTGTGAAGGTTTAATTGTATGAAAAAGGGACTACATCATCATAATATGTTAGATGCTTCTCTATAGCAATTCACATTCAAATTTCTCATTATAAATTCATGTATCTTTCTCTGATATAGTGAGTCTCATAAGGTCCTTGTATCTTTCCCTAAGGTTGTATACCTTAGTCTGCAAGTCCATACGCAGTGAGCTTCATATATTGTGAGTTAACTCTCACCATGGTTTTTTCTCTCCTTGGGTTTTCCACGTAAAGATCTTGGTGTCCTTATGTGGAGCATGTTTTCATTACTTATTTTCTTTCAATGTGATGTGATATTTTAATCTGCAAATGAGAATGGTTAAGTTTTAATAAATGTCGATTCACCACTCCCTCTCAACACTATAGTGTGTTCAACAACAAAAAATTAAATGTATAATATTAAAAATTGAATTTTACATAATATTGACCAATAATTAAATGTTTATTAATAGAATATTAATTTATGAAATCTATAATATATATATACAAATTTTACATAAGTAAAATAATATAAAAATAATTTTTAAATAATAAAATAAAATAATTCAACATAAAAAATTAAAAAAATTGAACCTTGAATAGATAATTATATAGAAATATGAATAAACCTAGCCAATATAAAAAAAAAAAAAATCAAATTTAGATTTTAGAATTATATATCCATTTAAGTTGGTGGTGTTACCAATTTTTTCACCACAACTCAAATTCGTAGAGCTAGTTAATTTAAGTTCATTATAAGGTGAAAATATGTCAATTCATTTACATGTCTACTTAAACCATTTCATGTATTGGGATTTAAAATAAATTGTTCAATTAAAATAAGAAATGTGTTTTTAGTAAGGAGAGCATTTGGTTTGTCATTAAGTGATTACAACATTTAGGAGATTGCATAAGACATAAAGAACATGATTTTGATTCATTCTTTATTGATTTATCCATCTTACAACATTGCATACATTTTTGCATAAAGTGATATACATAATTTAACAAGATTGCAAAATGTTGTTTTCATATTCATTGGAAAGAAAAGAGAGACCAAGTGTCCCACACAAGTCGTGAGAGTAGCTGAAAGAACATATCATGGGGAATGGACTATACAACTAAAGATGAAAAGAAAGCAAGCATATAAAAAATACATATCCATCATTGTCTGGTTTGTGTTCTTCAGTTGGTCTTTGCTACTGTTGCTCCCGCTAGCTTCCGATCTTGAGTGAACTTGCATCACATTGAGGAAAAGTTGTTAGAGCTTTGGATAGGAACATCACTATGCTCTCTATCAACAAAAATCTAGTGCATTTCCCACAATGAATTGAATCAATTGAATGAACATTAGAAGTATGCAAAAAAGAGCCTGAAGAATGAAACATCATAGGAGCATTGAATTTCTTGTTTCTTTTATCTAACATGTTTATTCACTATGCAAGTATAGGAGAAATCATGTTGTTGATCTATTTTGAAGACATAATAGCATGTGGTGTCAAAATGGGCTCCCACAAGGGTTGAGCTCAACATGTTTCCCCTTAATATTCAAGAGGGGTTTGAGGAGAGAAACAAATTCATGTTGCCCAAATGGAAATTTGCATCTGAAGGAGTACATCACAAGTGTTGTAAGAGATCAAGCAATTGATCATTTAGGACAATCAAGTCCAAGAATGCAATGAGTTAAAAATAATAAATGATCAATTGCTCATATGAATAATCACAAAGAGTACATCATCATGAAGCGTGATAGTGAACAAGTATACATAATAAGTTCACAATCAAAATTGCAATTGAAATAGTTTGAACAGCCTCAAGACATCATGAAAAGTTTCACATATTCCAAGATCTTCTGAGCATTGTGGGATAAGATTTATATCAACTGTAATTGTCCTTAGAAGGAGATAAAAATGCATGAAGAGTGCAAAAGGAAAAGACTTTGGTTCTGTCAAGTAATGGAAGTACAAAATAGTTGCAAATGAACTATTGAAGTCATAACATGACATAAAAGGCCATTAGTGACTATTGGTGCAATGCATTCTGAAGGAGACAATGTTTACACATGGAACAACATTATGGATGTAAAATAAAACAGAAAATTCAAGTCTTGTTTCAATATTATGACATTCCATTCATAAAATAAGTGCTTCACTACATCAGTTGATGCTCACAAAATGATGGAGCAGTGATAAGGAGGGTAGATTTGTTGAAAGTATGCAAAGGATTAGTCCTATATTGTCATTGATGTCACCATATTGGTCTGGTACCTTGTACCAGTGTGTAGATCAAGCTTATCTCATCTGATATTTAATCCAGTATTTTGGTCCCCATATCATCTTTGGTAATCTCTAAGGTTTAAGGTTTTTCGAAAAGGCTTATGATTGTTGGAAGCGTGTATGCATCTATTATAAGATGTTCATATGTTTAGATGATGCGCTGGCATCAATTTTTTGTGATTGCATTTCGGTATTAGGTTAATCATGGTCGACATGATTTTGCATGACACAGGTGAATTACTTTCTGAAAAGATTTATATGAATCCAACAATTTATCATTTTGAAGATATGAATTACATCCAATTAGGCCGACCTAATTGATGCATGCAGATATATTAGGTATATATATGTAAGATGGTTTGAAGATGAATGTGAATGGAATAGCGAATGTGAAGAGAAGAAGAAGAATGTGTGTATAGGTGGTAAGAGAAGTGTGTGAATAGAAGGTTGAAGATTAGTCTGTTGTCATGTGAGCTAATACTCTGAGCATCAAAGGAACTAAATCTACACTTGTGGTGTAACTTCATCAGTTCAACTCTGGCGGTTAGCCATTTTTGTTTATATAATTTTTGTAGGCAGTGAGCCTCCATGTTTGGATAGTGAGTCCTTGTAAGTAGTGATATTTTTATATTTGGTAGTGAGCCTCGTTGTAATCGGTATTGAAATAACTATATACTGTGAGCTAATCCTCACTGTGGTTTTTCCCTCATTGGGTTTTCCATGTAAAATTTGATGTTCTTGTGTTGTGGAATTTCATGTTTTGTTATTGCTCTTATTTGTTCCATGTTGTAAAGTAATTAAAGGTGTTTGTTCAATAAGTTTGTGTGGATACTGATTCACCCCCCTCTTAGTATCCTGATTGTTCAACAATTGGTATCAAAGCTTGGTTCTTTTGGAGAAGTCTAACAGCTTGAGGGAGATTCTTCAAATTGAAAAAATGGATAAAGAAGAGCTCCAGACCACCCTTGAAGATCTTAACAAGGTTGAAATTGAAAACAAAGATCTAAAATAAAATCTTGATGAAGCAAATGAATGCATTCGAAAGTTGAAATAACAGTTAAAGAAATCCAAAGAAAGATATAGAGAAGTGAGTGAGGAATTGAAAAAAGAAAATGAAGAGAATACTAGACTAAAGTTGAAAATAGATGAAAAGAAGAGAGTTTAAGAGTGCCTGAAAAAAGTGATACAAAGCAAGGCTAATGTTTGCTCTAGGCTTGAACAGAAAGTGATGAATCTGAAAGTAGAACTTGAGAAAACAAAAAATTGTGAAGATGATTTCAAGACAATCTCCACCAAACTTGATGAATTAATAGTAGGAAAAAAACCTTCTAAAGACAAAGGTGGATTAGGTAATGAAGCTGGTGGAAAATGCATAACTCAATTCCAGTAAACAATCAGAAGACTCAAGATAAAGGAAAGCATAAAAGAAACTCTGGAAAGAGATCACCTATCAGACAACCAAATGCACAAAGGTACTCATCATTCAATGATGTTTGTTTTTCATGTAATATATTTGGTCATAAGGCAACTGAGTGTAGGAGTAGGATGAATCATTTTTTTGGTCCCTTCTCTAGATAATGTTATACATGCAAGAAGATCAGACATAAAGCTACTGAGTGTAGATCTTTGGTAAGAATGACTAGTCAGGTGATGATGACTAGGTTCAACAGAAAAAGGATGAATCAATATTTTGATGGCTATTTCTATACCTATAACATGTTTGGACATAAAGAAAATCAATGCAGAACAAGGATTAATGGAAATCAAACAAGACAGATAAATATTATTTGTTACTATTGCAAAAAACTGGGACATATTTCAAAAGTGTGTAGAAGTGAAAAGGGAAAGTAGTATGCTTTGGTGGAAGATGATGAACTGGTGAAAAATATTGATAAGTAAGATCTTAAGCAGGAAATGAAAAATATATGGAAGAAAAAAGGAAGAATCAGAGACTACGGATGCATCTGTACCCTCATCCAGTGCAGATGATTCCTCCAGTAATTAGACCTAGCATGGTCTCAGAGGGAGCATTATCATAAAATCAATTAAAGCCCCTGAAACTCAGTGTATTAGGTGTTTGCACATGGATATGCTATAAGTAATGATAGGATAGAGGTGATGGAAAATAAACTGGAAGAAAACAAGTGATTATGCTCTTTCACAGAGTAAATTAGGGTTTCTTAGTAGAGTGAAAGAAAAGTTTTGTCAGCTTTTCGCAATTAATGTGAGTTAGGGAAAATGATGGTGTATAAAGAAAATTTTACAAATCATTTTGATCATCAAATGCATTCGAAGGATTTGTAGAGTGACTTGAAAATTTCTTGGAGCATTTCTGAAGCGATTTGGAGCCCCTCAAGAGATCTTTCTGGACAAGTGACGAAAGTTCTCTCTCGTAGTTGCAAAGGAAGGTAATAGAAGAAATCCTTGTTGAATTTTAAGAAGTTAAGAGCTATAATAGAAATTTATAACAGAGGGTCTAGTAGAAATATCCCACTGAAATTAAAAGGAGTCGAGCTGGATGAGTTCGATCATTGTAGAATAAAGAAGATGGAATTAGGGTTGGAACCGAGCGACTTACGAAACTTACAAACCCTAGGTTTGGAGTTGTGGGGAGAATTTCCTTGGATTGATAACAAAGCATTTATCTTGTTCCTTTTGAGAAAATTCAAGGATGGTAGCATTGTATTGGATAAATCTTATCCCATTACAAAGGAAGCAATCAAAGCCGTTACCAGATTTTGTAGCATTGGAGATCTTCCTCGACGGAAGACCATAATATACAAGGAAGTAGAGGAAATGATAAAAGTTAAAAAAGATCCCTAAGCACTGTTGATTGAAACTATTGTCAATTCCTCGATTAGGTATGTTGCGTATGGAATTTCTTATAAATTTTGTTTCAAAAATTGAGAAAGCTCTACTTTGGCTATTGTTGTGTATTTGGTGCATAAAATGGTAAAAAAGAACAAGCAATTTGATATGTGTAGACTAATTCTTTAAAATCTCACTGAGAACATACGAATGTCACTGGAAGAAGGATACTCATTCTGATTTGGGTCCTTGCTTACATGTCTAGTACTCTATTTTCTAAACTCGCTACCAGGAAAGAAAGACGTTTAGTAGGAATTGGGGATTCCCGTTGCAAGACAGATATGCAGACACTTGGAAAGTTTAGAGGATAACCTTGCAAAAAGTATTGAGCTCTGGTGAAGTTATGTCTAGTCGATTTGAGGAAGGTTCTTCCTCCAGAACAAAATAATTGGAAGTGGTCACTAATAATTCCCCTCTAGAATTGAAGAAAATAAAATTTGTCTCTGAGAACATCATTATTATTCCTAAAGAGAAAGAAGAAGAAGAAGACTCTCTGCTTGGATTAGAATCTTCTGATCCAAATTTCATCTAGACTATGTTAATAAAAGGGAAAATGAAGAAAATTGGTGAATTGTGGAGTACGGCCTCTCCGATTGACATACTCAAAATTGATTATGCCTTAGTTGAGTATCTACTTCGTAAAGGTATTGATGTATCAATCATTTATGATTCCTTAGCGAAAAATTTGGTCAAAATAGTTGAAGAGAGAATGTTGCTTGAAGGTCCGAAAGGACGCAAGTTGGAAGCCTTGGTTGAAAAGAGATGTTCTAAGGAAAAGCAGAGGCTATCTGAACTTAACATCGAGATGAAGAAGTGCATAAAATAAATGTCAGACATATACAAGTATTGCTTCTGGTGGCCTACTGCAGTTAACAATTTCAGAAGTAGGATTGAAGAAATTGAATTCAAAGTGAAGAACATTGGAAAGAAGTTTGATATTTTTGAAGACAAATAAGGAAAGCAAAGGCTGAGAGCCGGTGAAATACAAGCTGCAATGATCATTGTGCAAAGACAAAGGAATGATGTAGTAAAGACCTTCTAGATTCTTAATGAAATTGTTGAGGTCCAGTTAGATCATCTTTCCAGAATACTCATTGATCCAGAAGATTGTGAAAGACAATGTTCATCCACAAATTGGTCATCCTCTTTCACATTGTTCGCTCTATTGGAAAGCATATGTACTAGAATGGATTTTGCAACACTTGAATAGAATAAATTATATCATGTTATCAAAGAAAGGTACAAGAAGGTATTTCAGGTGAAAAGTGTCATTTTGATTTGAAATATTGGATGCTTGAATTTTTTTTGAAATTTTGAATGAATTGGAATTTTTGAATATTGGATGTCACCATGTCTACATAATTTTGGCATCCTTTTCCATTGATGTCAAAGGGGAAGAGATTTGGAGCTTTGGAGAAAGTTGGGGAGAGTTTTGGAGAGATTAAAGGAGAGTTTTGAATTGGAAATTTTGCACATGTTGTCATCAATTCCAAAGGGGGAAATTGCTGAAAGTATGCAAAGGATTAGTCCTATATTTTTATTGATGTCACCACATTGGTCAGGTACCTTGTATCGGTGAGCAGATCAAGCTTATCTCATCCTGTATTTGATTTGGTATTTTAGTCACATATTCTCTTTGATAATATTTGAGGTTTAAGGTTTTGGGGAAAGGATTTTGATTATTTGAAGCGCGTATGTATGTATTCTCAGATGTTCATATGTTTGGATGATGCACTGGCATCGGTTTTTTGTGATTGTATTTTGGAATTAGGTTAATCATGGTTGACATGATGTTGAATGACACAGGTGAATTACTTTCAGAAAAGCTTTATATGAAGCCGACAAGTTATAATTTTGAAGATATGAATTACATCCAATTAGGCCAAGTTAATTGATGTGTGTGAATATATCAGGTATATATATGCAAGATGGTTTGAAGAAGAATGTGAATGAAATAGAAAATTTGAAGAGAAGAAGTGTGTGTGTGTGTGTGTGTATAGATGGTAATCAAAGTGTATGAATAGAAGGTTCAAGATTAGTTTTTTGTCATGCAAGCGAATACTCTGAGCATCAAAGGAACTAAATCTACACTTGTGGTGTAACTTCATTAGTTCAACTCTAGCGGTTAGCCATTTTTGTTTACATAATTTATGTAGGCAGTGAGCCTCCATGTTTAGACAGTGAGTCCTTGTAAGAAGTGAGATTTTTGTATCTAGAAGTGAGCCTCCTTGTAACTGGTATTGGAATAGCTATATACTATGAGCTAATCCTCACCATGGTTTTTCCCTGATTGGGATTTCCATGTAAAATCTGGTGTTCTTGTGTTGTGGAATTTCGTGTTTTATTATTGCTCTTATCTATTCTATGTTGTAAAGTAATTAAAGGTGTTTGCTCAATAAGTTTGTGTGGATACTGATTCACCCCCCCCCCCCTCTCAGTATCCTGATTATTCAACAAGATTTGAGTACATTTTCAGAATGCAAAAGAATTTCAACCTACAATATTAAAGCTTCATAATGCCTGAAGGTGAATATTGCTCACCAAAAGTGCAAGTGTTTTAGAGAAAAGATCCAGTGCTCATTTTCCACCTATATTTTTCATCTATGTAGAACTATACAAATGCTAAAACATATTGAGATTGACATAATAGAAAGCAAACGGTAAGTTCGGCCGAACCATGAAGGTTTTATTTGAACATGGGGTTGCTTTATTTTTCTAAAAACAACATTTTTGTTGTATGCTAGATTATGAAGCAAGAAAGTGCACTTATGAGAATCAACAAAATAAGCTACAGTTGCATACACAAAGGAAGGTGGAGCTGTTTTGTTTCTTTTAAAAATAAACAATACTATCTTTGTTAATACCTTATTGAGAGGTTGAGTATGTTGTTCTTTGAAAGCAAGTGAACAAGTGCTATAATGGAGCTAGGGTTTTAGAAAAATGAACAAAATTTTCCACATTCTAATGGGTGACCCATAAATGCATGAATGGCTGCAACCATTAAGGGTTTTGAAACCCATAAAATGGTAAAACAAAGTTCTTTTCTTAACAAAGACTTTCACTATTTTTTTGAATCAAGTTGAATCAAGCTCGAGTAGAGCTCCTTTTACACAAGCAAGGAGGAAAATACAAATGAATTAAATACATTGGGGTTCTTATGGTCGCGGCCTGAGAACGTATTTTCCTTCACCAAGCATCGAACCCACTTGGGATTTTTCTAGAAAATCAAAATACAGATAGAAATAGAAGAGATTCAAGCTCATGTGAGCTTTGAAGCATCCAAAAGCAAGAGTAACGCATAATGAGGTCATGGCCATGAGGAGAAAAAATCCCATATGGGGGAATGTGGCCGTGGCTGCAAGCAAAATGGGGAATGTAAAAGATAAATACTACTAGCATAATGAGCTCGAATTGAGCTTTTTCTCACAGAAAATAAGAGATTTGAGTGTTGAGAGCTTACCTATCATTTTTTGTAGAATAATGCATTTAAAATCCTCAGTGAAAGCTTGAAAAAAACTCTCCAGTCTTGTATCGAAGTGGAGAAAAATTCAACAGAGAAACAAGGCACAAAAAATGAACTAGATAGCTACAAAAGCTGCAACCAAGAGGCCCAAAATTTCCTCAGAATAGAGTCAAAATGACCCAGATTGGAGACGAAACAACTTACCATCAAATCCTTGAAGGGATTCAACATCAGATAGAGTAGAATCGAAATGGAGATGCAAAAGATGATGAAGTTTGAGCTTTCAAACCCTATTTCCCATGGTGGCCAAGTGCAGAGCTCTTTTCTTTCAAAAATTCCAAGTGAAAATGATGCGAAGAATTAGGGATTGGTTTCAATTTTGATGTTAGGGTTTACCTTGTGCCCTAATTCGAATGGCATTTTTATCACTTTGTTTTAAAAAATAAAGCCTTCACTAATGCCTTTGAAATAATATTTTGACCATTCCCTTGCATTTTATGTCAACCTCAGGAGTTGTGACTTTGATTTAATTCATGCCCCTATCAAGAAATCAAGTTGATGCCTTGTGATACATAATTTTCCCTAAGTCTTGAATGCTTTAGTTTCCCCTTGAAACTTTGAGTAGGCATATATGATAAGTGCCTAAGATTTTATGATTTTTTATAGAAAAATCAAATATATAATAGGAGCCTTTTAATCTTCATTAGAAAAATCGAATAGCAAGGCCTTGGGGAATATTTTATTTTTTGCAAAATGAAATCATGAAGACTTTAGGCCTTATTTTCCATATGATTTTGGAGAAAATCAAATGACTAGATTGATATATATTATACTTGGAAAAATTAAAAAATAAATCAATATTTTTCCTCGTATTTGTGAAAATCAAATTAGAACGAGATTGAGTTTTTTGTAAAAAATAAAAGCTGCAAGATATTGTAAAACAATATTAAGATAATATTTCTATAAATTATCTTAATATTTGTTATTTCTAAATGCAGTTTTGATAAAATTAGTGTTGACAAATCTTTCTATTTCTGAGTTGAGTTCTTGGGAAAAATTGGAAAAAGATGAACAAACTGAACCTTCTATTTTCAGTTTTGAGGCAGTTTGAACCTAATTTTGTGGAGATTTTGGATCAACCTTTTGGAGATATAAAGTTTATATCTTTTTGATGTAGTTTGAGGGACTATTTTTCTAGCTTTTCTATGGAGCTTGAAAATGTATCAAAATTGCTTTTTCAGAGATGCAGTTGAGTTGATTTTTCCTATTTTTCTATTGGAGACACTTGGGAGATATAAGTTTGGAGAAAAAATTAATTTTCTCAGTTCAAATTATCATTTCTTGCTCTTACCCATTCAAAGAGTTCTTAAACATTTGATGTACTCATATTTTGAGCTTGACACTCCTTCATCTCAATAAAACAACAGGCCTTTCCTTCTCATTTCTTGTCTCATATTTGCAAGATTGATTTGATGTTAATTGTGATTCAAGTAGAGAATATTTTTCATGTCTTGATTTTTGTGAACTTGTGTACAAGAAACTCATATATTTTAGGTTATATTATGTGTTTAGTTTGTGTGAACCTCCATTTAAATCACTATTAAATTGTATGAGTTGAGTGAGATTGTGAGAGTTGAAGTTTTGAGTTGTTGTTGTGGGTGAAGTTATCAAAATATTCTGAAGTTTCTAGTAAATCATCTTTAGGTTATAGGTTCTACTTTTCAATTTTTCTTCTTAACCCTTTCCCTTGAAAGTATTTTAGACTAGGTGGTTTTCTAGAGGGAACCAACCCGCTCTAGAGATTCGCTCTCATTTATAGATTACCCACAATCTGAGAGAGTTTCCATGTTGCAACAGGATAGGCAATTCTAACTTGGCTAAGGGTGCAATCCTGATTGCCAACAGGTGGATTTCATAATTTACTTAATTAAAATTTATATTTTATAGTTATATATCTTCATATCAATATTCTAACTTTTTTTTGTCTTAAGCCTTTATTTATAATCCTCTTCTCCCTTTCTTTTACTCACTTGATATGTGGGATTAAGAACTCTGCATCAAACCAAATACTTACCCTTTTAGATAGCAAACCAACATTGAGGATGTTAATGATTTTTTTAGAAGAGATTCAATCCACTTGCTTTCGAGTGATAGAAATTAGAAGGAATGCTTGCTTCCAAACATACTGGTCGACTCTACAAATTCCATATGGAGCATAATAGTGTAAATGGGAATTTTTTTTTTCAAATGGTGGACATGAATAGGAATGAGAATGGTAGGGCGAAGGGTCTAGCTTGATTGGCTAAAGAATCTTGTTGCAGGAAAGAGGTTACAAGGTCTAGTCTCCCCTTAAAATGTGGTAGTGGAGGGTGTGTCATGACAACACCACCAGTCATGTGAAAATTTTTTACTAGGCGCAATGCAGTTTATAGGGGGACAGATAACCAACCAATTCCTACAGTCTAAAAAAAAGGAACGAGAATGGCATAAGCAAAAGAGAAAATGAAAATAAAAAATATATTGTTTATGGGGGTTGTGGACCCGACCACCTAAGCATTCAGATGCTTAGGGTAAGGTCCCATAGACGGGGGCTTCCTAAAATATTTCAATGGGTGCTATTGAGATTTTTTAGGAATATTTTGAAGTTGGTGGTACCATGAATTTAGTAGTGCAATTTAGCTTAAAATTTTAAGCTCCAAAATTTAGAGAAGTTGGTGGTCCCATGAAGCTGGAATGGAATGTTTTGATTAGAGGTAAAAAATGGGTTTTGAAGGGGCCCGAAACCCTTTACAAAAAAGAATAGCTAAACCAAAAGAAACAAACGACTAGAACATATCAGCCTAACCACAACAAAGCATCAAAAAAAAATCAGCAAAAAAGGAGGAACCCAACCAAAAACATTACATATTTTTCAGAATATCAGCAGCCTCCACATCACATGCCACATTCTTTAGGCCCTCATCCCCAACAATAGAAAAATATTTAAAAGGAACTCCTGCCTGAGCTTTGGTCTTGTTCGATCTCCCTACAGATTTAGATTTGGAATTCTTGTCCTTCTTCTTTCCTTTCTCCTTCAATCTACCTCAAATAGAAAGGGCCTCTTTGGCCATCTCAGAAGACTTCCTCCGCATCTCTTCAGACAACATCGAATCAACCACATCTTCCATCTTGAAAGTAGCAGTTGTACTTCCAACAACCATCACCAAATGATCCCAAGTGTTAGGTAACGAACATAACAGGAGCATGGAATGATCCTCCTCCTCTATCTTTACACCCACAGATGCCAACTGAGCAACACTCATATTTAATGAGTTCAAATGGTCTACAATAGATGCACCTTCTTCCATCTTCAAGGAGTACAATTTATTCCTCAGGAATAACTTATTTACCAAAGACTTTCCCTGATAAATATCGCCAAGCTTCTTCCATAACGAAGCTAAAAACTTCTCCTCATGGACATTCAACAGTACAGAATCAGCCAGATAAAGTCTTATCATACCTCTCACTTTTCTATCTGAGAGGTCCCATTCTTCTTGTTTCATACCTTGTGGCATAGTTCCAGAAACTGCTACCCAGAGGTCTTTATCCACTAACAGGTCTTCCACTTTGAGTTTCCACAACTCAAAATTGCCGCCATTGAATTTATCAATATCAACTCTTCCTGATGTACCCGCCATCTTAGAAATAAGTAATTTATAACTTTACAAGACTCCCACTAGAATATTATTAGCACAAAAAATTAGCCCTACTAACAAGGATAACACAACTGGCTAAGTTCTGATACCACTTGTAAGGAAAAGAAGAGGTGTGGAAACGGTTTCCTAGTGCTAAAACCGCATAGGAGATGTGCAAAGACCAGTTTTAAAACATTAAAAAACTTAATATGAACACATGCAGGGTAACAAGAGTAACAAAAATAAAATGTTTCAAAGATAACACCAAATTTACATGGGAAAACCCTTTCGGGAAAAAACCCACCACACCAAGAGAAAGACACTTTGTATTACAATAAGCAAAAGATTACATACAAAGTTACAACCCTCACTCTCTGATAGTTAGCTCACAACAACACTTGAGTTTTCATGCACTCACTATTACAATGCTATTCTGACATACAATGAATACAAAAAACTCATCAACCAAACTATCTCAGTATTTTGCTGCTCTTCTACAAATCTATTTTTTTGACTGCTTGTCAAGACCGACTATTACAATTATCTATACAACCACCAATTAGGGTGCATTAAATTTAGTTCTTCATTGACATGCCAAATCGATCTTGGATTGAATCCACCTACAATCCTGCATCGAGCCACCCCCGCAATAAATTCGTTGTAGAGAAAATACAATTCGGGCTCTGCCAATCGCCAAAATATAATCACAAGAGACTGCATAATAATTCACTTTGCACCAATCCAACTTATGGCAATAAATGTTGTTTTGCAATAATGATTCAAAAACAACCGATGAGGAATTGCCACATGTCGCACTGCTATTTGTTCCACCACTTGATCAAGGAGAGATCGGTCAACTGAACCCTATAGTATGAGATCCCTTCGCTATCACTAACTAATGCATCACATTCCGAGCCAGCAATAATCCGCTATCGCCAAAACATCGAACACCAATTCTATCGGGTCCCACAAGCCACGTGTCCGTCACTCAGGAGGTTTCGAGGCATCTAGGAGGGAATCTCCAAGATTCCCATGAGCTCACCTGAAATGAGCTTTCGAGGCTGCCACATGTCCACCACTCATGCACTCCGCTTGGCCTACGTGGAAGCCGTTGGAACTCCTTCGGGGAATCTCTAGCAACATCCACTAGATTCCCCAGGGAACTTCCGAGGCACAAACGAGTGTCCATGGCCAAACAAGATCTTCTCATAAAGCAACTCGGGGCCCACCATCTCTTCGTTGCACTCACCACTTTGACAAGCCGCCACACATCATGTGCACAGGCGATTCCGCTCGGCGAAAACGTTAACAACGATACTTGCCTTCAGATGCCGTGGAAAGGAGCTAACATCGTCAGATGAAGCCAATATTAGCCATTGATTTAAGGCATCGGCACATCGGTGAGATAGAGCATTTCCTTCCACCAATAGACGACTGCTCTATCGATCAAGCCGAGGCCAACAAACAATCTGCCAACTCCACGCCCATTGGCCCATCACTGTGACAACCCTCGGAGTCTCACCGATCAGACTAAGTCTCAGCAATCAAAGGGTCAAGCCGACCAAAAGAGAACACCACGATAAAGTGATAGAGACATTAACTCATCAAGCCTTTAACAGAGGTCCAAGCTAGTAAATTGAGGCACATTTTCCAACAAGCTCCCACTTGATGAAGACTTACTGGCTTCCTCCAGACTTTGAATTTATTTGCGATCATAAGCACCAAGGCCCATTGAACTTGGACACCATCTTAACTTGTCCATGCTTACTGGCTTTGTCAATGCATCAGCAACATGTTTCAGAGTATCCAACTTTTCTAAAGAAACCTTTCCACCCTCCACCATATCTCTCACAAAGTGATACTGCACATCGATATGCTTCGTCCTGGCAAGGAAAGTTGGATTTTTTGCCAAACAAATGGCACTCTAACAATCATAGAAAATAGTGATCTGCCTTGCATTAAAACCAATATCAAAACATAAGTGGCTAAGCTAAACAACTTCTTTGCAGGCATGAGTTGCTGCCATGTATTTTGCCTCCATTGTGGACAAAGCAACTACAGCCTGTCACTTGCTCATCCAACTGATTGCACCACCATTTAACATGAAAGTGTATCCACTGGTGGATCTTTTGTTATCAATGTCCCCTACCCAATCAGAGTCCACATATCCATGAATGTTGAGAGTTCTTTGTGATGCAACCAAATTTCCATGGTAACACAGAGCGCATTCTGAAGTACCTCTTAGATATCTAAGCACTCTCTTTACATCATCCCAATGCATCCTTCCTGGATTTTCCATAAATTGGATGAGTACTTCCACTGCTTGGGAAATGTATGGCCTTGTACAGACCATCCCATACATTAAATTTCCAACAATGCTTGCATAAGGAACTTTGGTCATGTCCTCCATCTCAGTAGCAGATTTTGGACAATCTTCAACAAATAGTTTCGTTCCTTGGATAACGAGAACAACTAGCTGCTTGCAATCACTCATATCAAATATTTACATAACAATGTTGATGTACTTACTTTGGCTGACCCAAAGCTTTCTACCATTTTTGTCCTTGGTTATCTCCATCCCCAGAATATACCTTGTTGCACCAAGATCTTTAATTTTAAACTTTGCAGACAACTAAGATTTAAGATCAGAAATCATAGACTTACTATTTCCTATGAACAACATATCATCCACGTATAGGGTAATCATAAGCACACAATCATTTTCAGTTTTATAATACACACAATGATCATATTTTGATCTCACAAATCCCATAGACAACACAAATATGTCAAACTTTTGGTACCACATTCTAGGAGACTACTTCAAACCATACAAAGATTTATTTAATTCGTAGACCAGGCTTTCTTTACCTTTTTCAACAAAATGCTTAGGCTGGGACATGTAAATTTATTCTTCTAGCTCTCCATGGAGAAATGGTGTTTTCACATCTATCTGCTCGATCTCTAAGTCATACACGGCTGCAAGTGACAACATAAATCTGATAGATGTCAAGTTAGCTACAGGGGAAAAAAATTCTCCATAATCAATTCCCTCCACCTAGGAATACCACTTTGCAACCAACCTCGCTTTATACTTTTTTGCACTACCCTCAAGACCAGTCTTCTTCTTAAATACCCATTTACAGCCAATAGACTTTCTTCCTTCAAGAAAAGGTACCAAATCCTAGGTTTCATTCTTTTCCAATGATTCCATTTCTTCATTCATGGCTTCCAACCAGGAATTTGCATCGAGCATATTAATTGCCTCTTTAACAGTCCTAGGCTCTAGAGTGCTAGTAATTAAATCATAGGCACAATTTGAATCCAAAATGGAGAAACCATACCTATCAAGTTGTTGTTTTTGACGTGTAGACCTTCTCTCTAGTTGAGGTTGTGGTTCTTCATCTTCGAAACCCTCAGAGCTGCTAGAGCTCTCCTTAGTTTTAGGTACACCATGTAGTTCTCCCTTTTTTGGGGTTTGAGGAATCTCAACTGCATCATTATTCTTTTCTCTTTGATCTATCTCTAGTTGTGGATCGGTTGTAGAAGGTTTCAACTCACGAAATATTAAACTTCTGTTGTACAAAACCTTCTCAGTGATGGGGTTCCAAAGCTTGTACCCCTTCACACCAATGTCATAGCCGATGAAGATACATTTAACAGTGTTGTTCTCCAACTTAGATCTTTTCTCATTTGGCACATATGCATATCCCTCACAGCCAAAGACATGAACATGTCTCAGAGAGGGCTTCTTACCAGACCACGCTTCCAAAGGTGTCTTATCAACAAGAGAAGAGCAAGTAGAACAATTTACTAGGTAACATGTTGTAGCCACGACCTCAGCCCAAAACATCTGCTCTAGACTAGCACTGCTCAACATACTCCTTTCCTTTTCCATCAGCATCATGTTCAACCTTTCAGCAACTCCATTATGTTGTGGAGTATAAGGTGTAGTTTTATGCCTTTTAATCCCATGGTCTTTACAGTATCTATCGAAATATGTTGAATAAAACTCACCGCCATTATCCATCCTCAAACATTTTATTTTCCTTCCAATCTGATTCTCTACCAAGTTTTTAAACTCTTTAAAACGACTGAACACTTATGATTTACTTTTAAGAAAGTATATAAATGCCCTTCTCGAATAATCATCAATAAAAGAAACATAATATCTAGACTTCGATAACGAAGGAACATTCATTGGACCAAACACATCAGAATGAACATAGTCCAGTACACCAAAAGATTTATGAGAACTCAAGAAAAAGGAAACATGTTGTTGCTTTCCATAAATGTAGTGTTCACAAAAATCCAACTCAAGATTATAGTCTACAAGCCCTTCAACAACATTTTTATTTTTCAAGGTTTTTAAACCTTTCTCACCTATGTGATCAAGTCTATGATGCCATAGCATAGCCTTCTCTGCTGGGAGTTTCACCTCCATCGCATTTGCAGCCAAAGAAGTATCTTCATCTTCCTCTACATGAACAACTTTGCTTGACTTTACAGAGGCATTGTTGCATTGAACAAGACATGCATATAGCTTGTACAGAGTGCTAGTACGTACACCCTTAGCCAGCACCATTGCACCTCTAGCCATCTTACATCCTTTAATCAAGAAAGAAACTTCTACACTAGCATCATTCAGCTTACTGACAGAAAGTAAGTTACGAGACAGACCTGGTATGTGCAATATTCCACCAATACCTTTGACTCTCCCATCAGGAAACTGAATCTTGACTCTACCTCAGCCAACAATCTCCAATGTTGAATCACTCACTAGGTACACCTTTCCACCATCATACTTCTCATACTTAGTGAGCCATTCTCTATGAGACATCATATGAAAGGATGCACCCGAGTCAAACAACCATACATCATCTGATACTTGAGTTTCCAAGGCTGCAATGAAGGAAACTGCATCACTCTGAGAAGATTCATAATCTGAAGAATTACACTTCCTATTCTTCTCATTACAATCCTTTTAAATATGACCAGGCTGCCAACAATTCTAGCATTTCACCTTGGACTTTTTACTAGGAGACATCGATCTCCCTATAGATTTAGATTTGGACTTCTTTTCCTTCTTCTTGTCTTTCTCCTTTAATCTACCTCAAATAGAAAGGGCCTCTTTGGCCATCTCAGAAGACTTCCTCTGCATCTCTTCAGACAACAGTGAAGCAACCACATCTTCCATCTTGAAAGTAGTTGTCATACTTCTAATAGCCATCACCAAATGATCCCAAGTGTCAGGTAATGAACATAACATGAGCATGCAATGATCCTCCTCCTCTGTCTTTACACCCATAGATTCCAACTAAGCAACACTCATATTTAATGAGTTCAGATGGTTTGCAAAAAATGCACCTTCTTCCATATTCAAGGAGTACAACTTCTTCCTTAGGAATAACTTATTTACTAGAGACTTTCCCTGATAAATATCGCCAAGCTTCTTCCATAACGAAGTTGCAGACTTCTCCTCGTGGACATTCAGGAGTACAAAATCGGCCAAACAAAGTCTTATCACACCTCTCGCTTTTCTATCTACGAGGTCCCATTCTTCTTACTTCATACCTTGTGGTATAGTTCTAGACATTGCTACCCAGAGGTCTCTATCCACTAACAGGTCTTCCACTTTGAGTTTCCACAACTCAAAGTTGTCGCCATTGAATTTCTCAATATCAACTCTTCTTGACGCACTCGCCATCTTAGATAGAAGTAAGTTCTAACTTTGCAAGACTCCCACTTGAACAATATTAGCACAAAAAACTAGCCCTACTAACAAGGATAACACAACTGGCTAGGCTCTGATACCACTTGTAAGGAAAGAAGAGGTGCAGAAATGCTTTCCTAATGCTAAAACCATAGAGAAGATGCACAAAGACTAGTTTTAAAACATTAAAAAACTTAAGATGAACACATGCAGGGTAACAAGAGTAACAAAAATAAAACGTTTCAAAGATAACACTAGATTTACATGGGAAAACCCTTTCGGGAAAAAACCCACCACACCAAGAGAAAGACACCTTTTATTACAGTAAGCAA
This sequence comes from Sequoiadendron giganteum, assembly GCA_007115665.2. Lineage (NCBI taxonomy): Eukaryota > Viridiplantae > Streptophyta > Pinopsida > Cupressales > Cupressaceae > Sequoiadendron > Sequoiadendron giganteum. The sequence goes on along the minus strand of CM021102.1, from coordinate 251,504,391 downwards.
AAGATTACATACAAAGTTACAACCCTCACTCTCTGATAGTTAGCTCACAGCAACACTTGATTTTTCATGCACTCACTATTACAATGTTATTCTGACATACAACGAATACAAAAAACTCATCAACCAAACTATCTCAGTATTCTGCTACTCTTCTACAAATCTATCTTTTTTTGACTGCTTGTCAAGACTGACTATTACAAGTCTCTATACAACCATCATTTAGGGTGCATTAAATTTAGTTCTTCACTAACACGCCAAATTGATCTTGGATTGGATCCACCTGCAATCCTACATCAAGCCACCCTTGCAATAAATTTCTTGTAGAGAAAATACAATTTAGGCTCTACCAATTGCCAAAATCCGATCACAAGAGACTGAATAATAATTCGCTTTTCACCAATCCAGCTTCAGGCAATAAATGTTGTTTTGCAACAATGGTGCAAAAACAACTGATGAGAAATTTCCACATGTCCCACTGCTATTTTTTCCACCACTTGATCAAGGAGAGATCGGTCAACTAACCTTGCGATTCGAGATCCTTTTGTTATCACTAACTAATACATCACATTCTGAGCCAACAATAATCTGCTATTGCCAAATACCGACCACCAGTTCTATCGGGTCCCACAAGCCACGTGTCCGCCACTTAGGAGGTTTCGGCACATCCAAGAGGGAATCTCCAAGATTCCCATGAGCTCGCCTGAAACAAGCTTTTGAGGCTGCCATGTGTCCACCGCTTGCGCACTCTGCTTGGTCTATGTGGAAGCCGTTGGAGCTTCTTCGGGGAATCTCTAGCAGCATCTGCTAGATTCTCCAAGGAATTTTTGACGCATAGACAAGTGTCCACGGCCAAACAAGAACTTCGCATAAAGAAACTCGGGGCCCACCATCTCTTCACTGAGCTCACCACTTTGACAATCTGCCACACGTCATGCACATAGGCGATTCCGCTTGGCAAAAAGGTTAACAACAATACTTTCCTTCACATGCCATGGAAAGCAGCCAACATCATTGGATGAAGCTAATAGCAGTTGTTGATGCAAGGCATTGGAACATCGACAAGACAGAGAATTTCCTTCTGTCGATAGATGATTGCTCTACCAATCAAGCCGAGGCCAACAAATAATCAACCAACTCCATGCTCGTTGGCCCATCATTGTGACAAACCTCAGAGTCTTGTTGATCAAACTAAGTCTCAGCGATCAAAGGGTCAAGCCGGCCAAAAGAGAACACCACAATAAAGCGATAGAGACATAAACTCATCAAGCCTTTAACAGAGGTCCAAGCCAGTAAATTGAGGCACATTTTCCAACAATGCCTGCCAACCATTTCAAGTGGAGAATCTAACTCCAACATTTTACTTGTAGAACTCACCACCAACTTCTTACTACTTCCCATGATTAACTCCCTTTTTTCTAGAGTAGGGGGAGGCAAAGACATCTCACCGGCTGTATCCTTCTTCTCCTTTCTACTACGACTCAACATTTCATTAGCCAACTCCTCACTGCAAGTGTCATAACTCTGATTAGGGTTGGAATCCTCTTTCTTAAAATTCCCCAAAGTAGGGGATTGTATATCCACATTCATGGTTGCCATAGAGTCCAACACGTAATCAACATCATCCTCAGACGCCGAATCTTTTTCCAGAATTAGCTTCCTCTTTTTCCATTTTTTTCTAGCCAACTCCTCCTTAGAGACCATCTCATAACCCTCCTTTTGCTTTTGTTGCATACCCTTAGGGATAGCAAGCGGCTTAACCACTTCAAAATATTTGGCATAGTCAGAAATTAAAAGGATCAGCCCCACATGAAGAATAGGGTTCTTCATATTTTTCTTATGATCCATAATGCCAACATCCAAAGAGGCCAAAACGTAAAAGGGAAGGGAAATCCTTTTCTTATGTCAAAAATGGTTAAGCAAAACAAATTGATAAGAATTTACTGCAGAGTATTGGCCTTCAAGGTAAATGAACCCCATAATCTCCTCAGCCACATCCCCCCACAACGCCTTGATAGATTTCCTCTAATATCCCCCACTCCTCGTCGTGCGAAGATCTTGAGCTTCATTTCCTTTAAAGAAGATTTTCATGGCATTTTGCACTTCCTTTTTGTCTCTAAATAATTTCATACCCTCCATCAACAATTCAATAATTTTAGCTATGAGGTCTTCGTTAACATCAAACTCCGTACCTCCAAGTTTCAGAACCCTATTATTCCAGTTTTTAGCAAACAAAGTAATCGTCTGAGGGTTATTACCATATAGCCTCTCTAGATAAGGTGTCAACCCTCCCTTCTCAAGCATTTTCCATACCTCCAGCTTCTTCTTAACTGTGTAGTACGAGAAAGGTTCTGTGTGATTTATGTCTCCACCCATGGCTATCGAACTAATAGAGGCGAGAATTTAACAACTTTTAAAACAATGAAGAAAATTCTCAAGAAAGCTTTGCTAAGAATACCCATAGTCTGTGTGAGGAAGGAATCGTGATAGAGGTGATTAATTATCCTTGTGTTTTGTTCCCTATGGATATCAACCTTTGCACAATCAGCTCGAGCCAAATCCTACTTACCACTCCTCCATATCATAACCTTCCATATGATGAAAGTCATGCATGCCTCAAGCCATAATAAATCATTAATCACCTTAGATTTGGGAATCATGATTAATCGTTGCAATAGCTTCTATAGGTAGAGGGTCATTCAAACCACATTCCCTAGCCCCTCTAACTCCAAGATTAGAAAAAATATTAGCAAGTCCATTTCCCTCTCTCAAAATATGAGAGATATAATAATCATCAAAGGATTTAAGAATATCAAGAGAATATCTAATCAGATTTTCAATAGTCCAAGAGGAGGTAGCACAATTTTTCAAATTGTTAATGATATTGAGAGAACCCCCCTCAAGCCAAACTTTCTTGAAACCTTTAGTTTGAGCCAGTTTGGGTCCATGATAGGCAGCAACAAGATGGAATGGAATGTTGTGAATAAAAAATTAATAAATAAACATCATTTCCCTCCATTTTTCATTGGTGGGAATCTAAATTTGCAGATGTGTGATAAGTGGCAGAAAAAACTCCTAAGTTGGTGGGGCAATTTCTAGCCCCACCCTAATTTCACCAGCTGGAAATATTCAATCCTAAAAGGTAGGGGCGAAAAGATTCCAATTAATCTTGTAGCATAATTATTTTTCCCCATGAGACCTCCTGCTCCATGAAAATAGATGCCCAAGCACCCATGGGGCCATATTATTAGAGTGTGCCAATTAAGCTTGACCCTTTCACATCAGTTTGTAACTTCCATTGAAATTCTGATGGAGAAATTTAAATAGGTGAATGTAAGGTGCAAGTTTTTGATAAGTTATGAACTCATCCAAAAGTGTCGATAAAAGCAACAAAGGGGTAACTATTTTGAATGAGTTGTAATTTGGTTTCAAAGTGTCGATGAAGGGTTAAAAATATTATCAGTGGTATGGCAATATTTCATAACCATTCAAAGTGCCAAACTTGTGCATAACACTTGTAACTACTTGCAAACTAAATAGAGATGGATTCTAAAACCACATGACCTTTCTAAAATCCCTTTCTATGGTTTCATGCATGTATAACATAGGAGGTTCTATGTTTTCAAAGGTTTAAAATAAATTTCTTGAAATGTGTTCAAAATTATCAAACAAATGAAAATTGCAAAACATGGGATCAAATAGAAGGTGCATGAGTTGTTTCAAGAGATACCATCACATGGTATACTGAGATAGAAAATATGCACAAAATGGACTTGTTGAAAAGGTTTTAGAAACTTTTGAGAAAATGCAATTGACAGACATAATGCTAGATTTATGAACCTGCGCTAACATCTTCCAACCTATACCAAATGGAAACTTTGAAATAGTGTATGAAAATCACCAAAGAATAATGGATAGAGGTATTTTAGTAGCTAATATGGTTTGAAATGTTGTGGTAGAAAAGTATACAATATATGGAAGCATAGACAAGGCAAATATGATGAACTGTTTGACATAATTCCTTGAAGAGATGTCAACTCATGGAATGCGATGAGAACAAAATTACAAGGGAGAAAAAAAATATAGAGGATGAGGTATTAAGGAAGTAGAAGATTATAGCAATAACTCTTAGGAGCAACACCATTTTTTCTTAACTACCTTACTAGAAACTCTTTCCAACTATCTTTTAGCATTGCTTGAATCATTTAGGATTTCCTTGTTTACAAACTGACATCCTTATCCATATCAAACACCACCTACAATCTAATTTTTGACTTTTCGTGCACTGGAAGTTTAATAATCACCCTTAATAACTATAAAATAGGGCCTAATGCAAGAATTTGAGATTATTGTTAGAACATATACATGAGAACTCTTATGTGTTGCTTTTGTAATTTGCATTCATATTAATAAGAATATTTTTGTTGTAGCAACAATTACAATGTGTACTCTATTATTTTGTTTAGGCTCTATTTTTATTACTTTCCTACACACCTATATTCCTTTCAGATCCAACAATTGTATCAGAGCTAGGTTTGGTTGCAAGAATTTTTTTTGTGTGAAACTTGAATATTGTAGAAGTTGTGAAAGCCAAATTCATAGAACCTGAAGATCACCTGCATGCAAATAACCTGTCACCGAAAGAAGAGATGGAGACAAAAAAAACAAGGGTGCTCTAAAAGCTAAGAATGCATTAATCAGAGAGAATGTAATAATACAATGAGATCAATCCTTATGAAGGAGATCAAGAAACCATAAAGTGTAACATTAAGAGAAATATAAAAGGTAACTTAATTAAAATAATTAAGTAATAAACCTTTTACTCTAACACCCCCCCTTAAGATGAAATTAGGGAGTAGCTACAAACTAAATGCATGAAAGAAATGCAACTACCAGCTAGAAATCAAACAAGGGTCCTGACAACTTGGCCTGATCAGGTACCCAAATACAACCAAATCTCTGTAAAGCAAAGTAAAGGAGAAAACCCAATGGGAAAAACTCCTCTCAAAAAAGAGATGAAAAAGCATGCTGAAAAAAAAACATGAAGGAAGGAAGCCCTCATAGAGACCCCCCAAGGACAACTTCCTTCACCCCAAGTATGGAGCGCAACTGAAGATAGCATGGCGATGCCAAAGGTTTAGTGAAGATGTCAGCAACCTGCTCCTTTGTAGGAATGTACTCCAAGATGAGAGAACCATCCTGAATCAACTGCCCGATGAAGTGCATGTGGATCTCAATGTACTTAGTCCGTTGATGCTCCATTGGGTTGCAAGAAATTTGAATGGCACTCTGATTGCCACACCAAAAAATAGTGGGACTATCAGGAGCAAACCCAAACTTTTTCATCAACTGTCGAAGCCATAAAATCTCCTAACTAGCTAACACTGCTACTTGATACTCAACCTCTGTAGATGATAATGCAATAGCAAACTGCTTCTTGCAAGACCATGTGATAAGACCAGAACCCAAGGTAAAAAACAAAGCCAAAAGTAGACTTCTGATCATTGACATCACCAGCCCAATCTGAGTCAGTGAAGCCAATAATGTGAGGGGATCCTGAAGTGTAGTGAATGCCATAATGAGTAGTGCCCCAAATATACCTCAAGATACATTTGGCAACTTTCCAATGACTCTCATGTGGATCATGTGAGAAACAAGAGACAAGGCCAACCACAAAGGAAAGATTAGGACAAGAATGTGTTAGGTACAAAAAACTGCCAACCAACTCCCTATATAAAGTGAGATCTACTGGAGGAGTAGAGCAAGTGGAAGACAAAACAACACCTGACTGAAATGGTGTGGGAGAAGGCTTGCAATCAAGCATGCCAAAATGTTGGATCATATCAAAAGAATACTTATGTTGAAATATGGAAATCCCATCTGAAGACTAAATAACTTGCAGGCCCAAAAAAATAATGTAGAAGACCAAGATCTGTCATCTCAAACTGCTCCATCAAAGCTCTCTAAACACTCTAAATCATGGAAGATGAGCTACCTGTAATAATGAGATCATCAACATATAGCACAAGAATCAAAATATCCCCTGCTGATGTTGAATGTAAACTATATGATCAGAATGACAGCGCGTGAAGTGAGACGAAAGCAAGAAAGAGTCCATCTTCTCATACCAAGATCGAGGGGCTTGTTTGAGACCATACAATGAACACCAAAGTCTGCACACCAAAGAAGTGTCATGCACAAGTATTTGAGGCTTCTCCATATAGATCTCCTCATGAAGGTCTCCATGCAAGAAGGCACTCTTCACATCCATCTAAAAAACTGTCCATCCCTATGAAGCTGCAAGTGAAAGTACAAAGTGAATAAAATTCATCTTGGAAATAGGGGAAAAGGTCTCAGAGTAGTCAATACCCTCCACCTGAGAAAACCCCTTCACAATAAGACGTGCCTTATACTTATCAATGGAACCATCTGTAGCATATTTGGTATGGTACACCCACTTGGACCAAACCAATTTTCTTCCCTTAGGAAGAGGACAAAGATCCCAAGGATGATTCTTCATCAAAGAAGAATACTCCTCATCCATGGCCCTATCCCACTCAAGGTGACTTGTCACCTTTGAAAACCTGAGGATCATCTGAAATGGCATGACTTAAAAGGCTAGTACTAGTTGTCTAAGCACGAGTGTGATGAGTAGTTGAAGGATCACCTGCCAAAGATCCAACTACCTCAATAGTAACACGGGCCCACTTGCGAAAATGTTGAGTGCCTGGTGGTGGTGGAGATGGTGGATCATAATTTGTATCATCCTCAAGAGATAAGTAATCCTCAAGAGATGAAGAGGGAGGAGTAGGTAGTGAGGGAGAAGCTGGTGATGGAGAATCCATCAGAGGAAAACACTCATGAAACTAGACATCCCGCTAGAACAAGACCTCTCTGGAATCAGGATCAAACAACCTATACACCTTAACATCCTCACAGTAGCCAATAAATATGAGTGGTTGGCTCTTCCTCTCCATGGCTTTCCGCTGAGAATCGGGAATAAATGCCCAAGCCTCACTACCAAAAACTCAGAACGTAGAAACATCAGGCTTGACATGAGTCCAAGCCTCCTCAGGAGTCATATGTCACAATGCCTTATGAGGCATTCAATTTTGAATATAATTGGCATGATTGACTGCCTCAACCCAAAATGAAGAGCTCGTAGCTCGAGACTGTATCATACAATTGGGCATCTCCCGTAAGGTTCTATTCTTTCTCTCAACAACACCATTCTACTAAGGGTTGTAAGGTACTATAAACTGATGCTGCAAACCATGCTCAATGCAAAAATCCCTGAAAGCTTGATTAACATGCTCCCCCCATTATTTGTGTAGAAGTTGAGAAACCCAACTTCACAAGCCCCAAGAATCACCTGCATGCAATAACCTAATACAGAGAAAAGCTATCCAGAACCAAAGAAGACGTTCTACAAGCCTCAAAATAAAAATGCATTAAGAGAATCAATTATTACAAAGTGATCAATCCTTATGAAGGAGATCAAGAATCCCTAAATAAAACCTAAAAGGGAAACCCTAGTGTGCACACTTAATAATTATTAATGTGCCTAAGTTTGACATAAGTAAACCTAAAGGAATAAGTGACTTAATTAATTAACCAATATGATTAAATTAATTAAGTGAAATGAATTATTAGTCTAACACCCCCCCTTAAGATGAACTTAGGGAGTAGCTGAAAACACTAGGAAAAGATGCATGAAAGAAAAGATGGGTCCCGACAACAAGGCCTGATCAGGTACCCATTTACAAATGCAAGAATGGGGTAGAGAAGAAAAACCCAGTGGGATAAAATCCCCCTACAACGAGATGACATGCTGCAAAGAAGCATTGGAAGAACACTCTAGAGTAATACTGGAACCTAAATCCGGCAAGAAAGGAAGGATACTTTTGTTTACTACTGAAACCAAATGAGAGTCACTGATTGGCTCAAGGAATCATGATAAAGCAACAACATACTCGATGCCACAGAACACTCGAAAACTCCAAACTAGCACAAACTTGGAATCTATGAAGCAAAAGTAGATTATTGAATGATGTATTACTGAAAATGAAGTATAAAGATTCAAGTTTCACCCTTCCAACTGCCAAAACATCCAAGTAATCTCCAAAGACCTCATTGGTCCAAATTTGGACTAAGCAATCAACTTGAGATAGATACAGAAAAAGTGTATGGATAGCAACATAGATCTCCTTAATACCTTTCCAATGCCGCAAAGATTGTGAAAATCGGAGATCGTGGCAAAACGTTATGAGCTCGAAAGCGATAAATGAACATCTAACTTCAAATAGAAATAAAGTAAGCTAAATAGAAAAATACTGAAAAATAAACTACACCAGATGATAGTGCTTGGAGCCAACTTTCCGGTGATATTTTGTTTGCTCGATTTTGATACGATATGCCCAAGTTATGCCAAAAAAAAAAAACTACTCCTTTAGGGAAAATTGGGGTTAGGAGGGGGCAAAGAGGGCCGTACAAATGCTGACATCATCGGTTCATGAGAAAAAATTTAACGGCCATCTGGTCATCGCCAAAAAATATCGGCCCCCCTGCCAAAAAAAAATGCATCGCCATGAGGGGAATATTCCCCATACCACCGGGAAGAGGCTGGGCACAGGTGGCGTAGTCCCCGATATGACCCTGTGCTGGGCTCTTGGGGGCTGAAAGTCGATTGGGGTTGGGTCAAGGCGCCTGGGCACTGATATGAACACTCGTAAGCACCTTAAGCCCTCAGATGTTGGTGAGTGGAGTAATGCGGTGGCGGTGGTGGATTGGAGGCCGCCTAGTGGCTACTGGGTGACAGTCACCTTTTCTACTAGGAGTGTCGGCTGAGCGGCCAAAAAAACACCTTTTTTTTTCATGAATTTCTCACCTCGTGAAGTGTGCCCTGGGGCAGTATGGCCTTGAGGCAAATATTTTTTGCCTTAGAGATCAATTGTGTCTAAAATGGATAATTTTTATATGAAAATAGGGGTTTTTAGGTGCTGCGAACTCAATGACGAGGTTCGTTTTGTCCAAAAATGCCCAAAAAAATAGGCTATTCCTAGATCCACAAAAAGATATCCTAGCTTGAAACCTTTACACATATAAAATCACTATGAGTAAATATCTTCAAAGGACGAACAAGCGGCTATAGGTCTGGATCTTTGATACCATGTAGAAGTTGAGAAACCCAACTTCACAAGCCCCAAGAATCACCTGCATGCAATAACCCATTATAGAGAAATGATATCCAGAACCAAAGAAGATGTTCTGCAAGCCTCAAAGTAAAAATACATTAAGAGAATCAATTATTGCAAAGTGATCAATCCTTATGAAGGAGATCAAGAAACCCTAAATAAAACCTAAAAGGGAAACCCTAGTGTGCACACTTAATAATTAATAAATAATTATTAATGTGCCTAAGTTTAGCTTAAGTAAACCTAAAAGAATAAGTGACTTAATTAATTAACCAATATGATTAAATTAATTAAGTAAAATGACTTATTACTCTAACAATCTATGTATATCCGCCTGATAGAAATTCTAGACTGCTTCTCCACAAATGTCTTAAAGGTCTTGAATGAATCAAAGACATCAGACTTGTACTTAAGAAAGTACACCCATGTGCGTCTGGAGAAGTCATCAATAAAAGTGAGCACATATCGGGCCCCTGAAAAAGGAGTGGAAAAAGACATAAGGTCATTGTGGACAAACTCGGTGCCTTAGCACGTGTGGCTCTACCTGTAGGAAAAGAATCTCAGTGATGCTTTCCAAGTGCACAACCACAACAAACACCATTAGTACAGGAAATCTTATGGAGCCCAATCACAAGTTCCTATGTACTCATCTGGTGTAAATATCTTTAATTGACATGGCACAAACGCTCATGCCAAAGCTTGTTCACTGAGTCTGCATGTGCTATAAGAGAGGAACCTGAAATATTTGAACTCTCAAAGCCATCAAATCTATATAAGTGAGTTGCAAAATCAACACTCCCAGTAGCCACAACCAAGTCAGGATCATGAAGGTCTTGAATAATCACATCATGTGGTGAGAACTCAATTGTCTTACGAGAGCCAAAATGGAAAATATGATAAACTGAAAGAAGGTTCATCAAAATTTTAGGAACAACAAGTACATCCTGAAGACAACCACCATCCAATGAAACAATACTTGAACCCTTAACTAAATTTTTTGCCGAGTCACCCACTGCAGTGTGTGTAGTACCAGTAGGGGCAAGTGCAGTGACCAAATCTCGTGTGTGTGTCATATGGTGAGAGGTACCATAATCTAGAATCCAAGCGGACCCTGAAGATAATGCTCATGTACAAAGAGCATGACCTTTCCCCGTGGGTGGAGGAGCCTAAGGTGAGGTGATATGATGTTGTTGCATGGCTTCCTCTAAAGCCTCTAATCATTTCCAACACCTGGAAATTGGATGTCCTTCCTTGCCACATAAACTACAAGGATCACCTAATTACTTCTTAGTCTTGGAGGAAGACTCACCAAACTTAGAAGATTTTACCTGTTTGGAATGGGAGTGTGGTTTTGAATCAGACTTTGGAGGGGGATTGGAGGAATTCTCACTGCCAGCTGAATCTGTCTTCGGCTTTTGTTTCTGTTTTTGCTTCCCTTAGATGACTGAGCTGCCAGTGCTTGGTTCTAACATTCGGTGAGAGCATCCAACTGTGATATCTTGGCCTGCTCTCATGTCAACCAATCAAAGAACACCTCAAAAGTAGGCATGGTAAAGCATGAACCCAAGGCATCCATAGTAGAATAGAATGTAGAGGAATTATTTTGAAATGGACCACGAAGTTTAGAGAGAATCGAGTAAATGCACTCTTCATCTATTTTGTCCTTACCACAACCCTATAATAATGATTGCAGTGATTTGAACTTCATCAAAAATTCCTCAATGGTAGGATATGAATTAGGTACTAAGCAAGTCAATTCGGCCTCAATCTGAAGTGCTTGAAACTGATTAACGGTGCGAAATAAAGTTTGAAACTTCAACCACATAGCTTGAGGAGTTGTACAACCCTCTAGATGGAATAGAAGACTATCTAAAACATGCAAGGATAGCAAACCCATGGTCTCATCCATTATGTTCCTGTACTGAAAAACCTCAAATGGCCATGTCAACTGCGGTTCAACATCATCCAAGCATGACCATAACCCTTTTGACATGAGAAGTCTAGTCATTTGTGCCTTCCAGGTGTGACAATTGTGTGGCGTAAGATGCTCAGTAGAAGAAGAGTCTGTCATGATGAATGAGTTTTAAAATGTTTTATGGAAGAGGTTTCTATTTTCTGATGTAAATGATAGAAACCAATAAAAAAAACACCCCCCACAACACGAGAACCCAAACCCCAGTACAATTTTTAAAGCTCAAAAGCTAGAAAAAGAACAAAAAATGCTTCAGACAATATTTTGTGTTCCCGGTGATTTTTTTGAGGAAATAAACTACAAATCTGAAGAGAGCGCTTGAACACCTTTCCAATGCCTATTCATTTTTGAAAAACGGAGTTCGGATGCAAACGTTATGCCCCCCAGAATGCAAAACACAAGTTTTGACTTTGACTGGAAAAAATGGTAGCAAAAAAAAAAAAAAAGAGGCCTACACCACTAGATCTGTCTTCGAATCAGCTTTCTGGTGATATCTCATTTTTGAAAGTCCAAGCTTGTATGACCATTTTACACCCGATTTTGTAAAAGAGGTCAAAAAAGGCTTTAAAAAGGGGCCCTGGTGGCTCCCCGGTTGCTCCGCTCATCCTCGCGGTGCTCCGGCCAATGGTGGCAGGCCAACGGTGTAGAGAGGTGGTTTCCACCAAGCTGGTGGCCGCTTAGCTGAGCGGCGACGGTAGCTTGCCTTAAAATTACAAGCGCAGTTTTTTAAAATGTTTTTTTTTTTAATTTTTTTTAATTTTTTTTTTAATTTTGCATCGTAACTCATGACCTGGGGTCTGTATAGCCCTAGGACAAAAAAAAAAGAAAGCCTCTTGAGCCAACTACACCGAAACCGGGCAAGTTATATATCAAAAAAATTGGAAACGGCCTCATGAGCGCAACCGTGAGGTCAGTTTGGGCTCAAACCACACCAAATAAAAAATTATTCCCTAGATAAAAAAAAAAGCAAACTCCAAACCTTTAAAGCTCCAAAAATCCTTCAAATCATGAATAGGAGAGCAACAGGTCTGGAGCTCTGATACCATGTAGAAGTTGTGAAAGCCAAATTCACAGAACCCAAAGGTCACCTGCATGCAAATAACCTATCATAGAAAGAAGAGATGGAGACAAAAAAGCAAGGGTGCTCTAAAAGCTAATAATGCATTAATAAGAGAGAATGTAATAATACAATGAGATCAATCCTTATGAAGGAGATCAAGAAAATACTAAAGTGTAACCTAAAAGGGATGCATTTAATAATGCCTACAAAATACAAACTAAGTTAATCTTAAGAGAAATATAAAAGGTAACTTAATTAAATTAATTAAGTAATAAACCTTTTACTCTAACAAATATGTCATAGCCTCATATTCCTTTGTTCAAAGGAGAGAACTATGATTTATGGAGCATCAAAATGAGAACATTGTTTATTTCTAAAGATTTATGGGATTCAGTTGAGAATGGATATTCAAAAACACATGTGAAAAGGATGAATCAAGCCACTAGAAAGTCTATTGAACAGGCATTTCAATCAAAGATAAATATTTCAAAAAATAAAGAGATTTTTTTTGGTGAACTATCAAGAAGATTTAGAAGAAGAGACAATGAAAGTAAAGAGAGCAATAGTAGACGAGGCAGAGATTATAATAGAAGAAGATAATACAACAATAATGAAAGAGGTAACCAGAATTATAACAAATCACAAGAGAAATTTTTGTAAAAAATTTGGCCATTATGAATGAGATTATTGGAAAAAGAATAAGCCACATGCTAATTTTTCTGAAGAAAAACAAGGGAAAAATAAATTATTTTTTTTCATGTCATGTTACAAAAGAAATTTATGAAAAATGTTTGGCTTCTAGATAGTGGCTTTAGTAACCATATGACATGGAATAAGAATATATTTGTGAAGATGAAAGAGTCTCCTAAAATAAATGTGTGATTAGGAGATGATAAAGGAGTTGAAGTTATGGGCAAATGAACAATTGTAGTAAGAACTAAACAAGTTATGGAAAAATATATACATGATGTGTTATATGTTCCAAGAACAACACATAATTTATTGAGTGTTAGACAACTTATTTAGAAAGGGTATTCTATTATTTTTCAAAATAATGAATGTGTTGTCTATGATAAAACTGATAGCAATCATATTGTAGCAAAAGTTGGTATGCTACAAAATAGAATTTTTCCTCTTGGACTTGCATATGGTTAAACTAAAGATTTGAATGTAGTTCTAGATAATAAATCATGGCTATGGCATATGAGGTATGGACACCTCCATTTTTGAGGATTAAAACTACTTTACCAAAAGAAAATGGTAAAAGGGTTACCCCTTATTGAATGAAATGATCAAGTTTGTGAAGGTTGTATAATCGGTAAGCAACACTAAGACTCCTTTCCCATCATAAAAGTTTGGAGAGAAAAAGAACCTCTTGAATTGGGGCATGGTAATATTTTTGGTCCAATGCATGTCTTACCTCTCAACAAAAATAGGTACTTGTTTTTGCTGATCTCACTATAGTAGAAAAATTTGGGTACACTTTATTAGATAAATTCAAAAGCATTTTCTATATTTCAAAATTTTAAAGAAAGTATGTAGAAAAACAAAGTGTTTGTTTCTTAAAGACTCTACACATAGATAGAGGGGGAGAATTTACTTCAAGTGAATTTCAAGACTTTCGCAAAATAAATGGTATTCAATGGCAACTAACAGCAAGTTATACTCCTCAGCAAAATGGAGTAGTTGAACGGAAGAATTGTATAATAGTAGAGATGGCTAGAAGCATGCTCAAGGCTAAGGATCTTCCAAATACTTTCTAGGCTAAAGAAGTAGCTACATCTATTTAATTTCTAAATGGATCTCCAACTAAAAGTGTGAAGAATATGACTCCTTATGAAGCATGGAGTGGAAGAAAACCTGGTGTAGCTCATCTTAAGGTATTTGGTTGTATTTCCTATGCTCGTATTGTAGAGAAAGAAAGAGAAAAAATGATAATGAAAGTGAAAAAATTATTTTTATTGGGTATAGTGAGGAAACCAAGGGTTACAAGTTATATAATCCAATAATAGAAAGCCTGATAGTCAGTCGAGATTTTTTTATTTAATAGAATGCATGAAAATGGAATGAAGAATAAGAAAGATCAATAATTGTGGAAATAGAACAAGATGTTCTATCTTAGCCTCTTAGCACAAGTGGTGGATCAAATTCCACTCAAGCATCTTCATCATTAGAACCTCCTCTGAGTGAGAGTCCTCCTCCAAGGAAGGTAAGGACTCTTAAAGAAATTTATGAAAGAACTACTAGTCTTGATTCAATTATGAATTTTTCTTTATCTCATATTCAAGTATAACCACGACAATTTGAAGATGTAGTAAAACATGAATTTTGGATTAAAGCCATGGATGAGGAGATAGATTCAATTAAAAGAAATTGAACATGAGAGTTAGCAAAACTCCCACCATAAAAGGATGTTATTGGACTAAAATGGTTTCTTAAATGAAGAAGTTTTTGTAGAGCAACCACCAAGATATGCGGTTTCAAGATAAGAACACAAAGTTTACAATTTGAACAAGGCTTTTTATAGTCTTAAGCAAGCACCGAGAGCTTGGTATAGCAGGATTGATAACTATTTTCAAATGAATGGATTCAAAAGAATTGAAAGTGAAACTACACTTTATATCAAATCCAAAGGTACTAATGATTTACTTATAATTTGTTTATATGTTGATGATCTCATTTACACAGGAAATAGTGAAGTATTGATAAAAGAATCTAGTTTTTCATAGTTGAACTAAGCATATAGATATCTGACATCATTTCATTAGAAATATTGTAGTAGATGGATAGATTGTGCAATATAGTTTTGTAAAACTAGTGATCACCTTGCAGATATATTTACCAAAGCAATTTTAAAGGAAATCTTTACTAAGACCATAGATTTTTTAGGTGTTACTACACTAAGCGTTAAGGGGGAGAATGATAGCAATAATGCTTAGGAGCAACATCGTCTGTTCTTAAACACCATACTGGAAACTTCTGCCAACTACCTTTTAGCACCTCCTAAATCATTTAGGATTGCATCCTTATCCATATCAAACATCGCCTGTGCAGTCTAATTTTTTACTTTCTATGATATGAAATACAAGTTTAAGAACCACCCTTCTTAACTATAAAATAGGGGCTAATGTAAGAATTTGAGATTATTATTAGAACATACATAGGAGAACTCTACAAAGCTCTATATCTGTGTTGCTTGTGTAATCTATATTCATATTAATAACAATATTTTTGTTGTAGAAAAAATTACAGTGTGTACTCTATTTTTTTGTTTAAGCTCCGTTTTTGTTACTTTCTTGCACACCTGTATTTATTTTAGATCAAAAAGAAGAATGTGGACAGTTCTCTAAATTAGTTCATATGGTTCCAAACTCAAAATTGAAATCAAATAGACCAGAAATTTTTGATGCACTTCTAGTGATCATTGCTAAGAGAAAATAGTATGATAAGTTGCAAGATATTTTTAAATTGATACGTACTTCTATGAGAAATCTGTAAAGAAGTTCAAGATGTGTCAAAGGGGACATGTGTAATTTCTTTTCCAAAAGTATTAGTAATCCACTTATAAGCATTTTAAATTTGATTATGAGATCACTCAAAAATTAAAGTTAAAGAACTAACTTGAGTTTTCTATTCACATGGATATGAAACCATACACTATTGAAGGTATTGTATTACGAGAGTCTCATAGTCAGGGAATTGGAAATTCTAAATTCTCAGTAGTTATTAAATACTATCATGCATGCCTTGATGATTTCTAGTTTATTCTCACAACATGTACTCGATATAGTCATTTGATGTTCATTTCAACTCTTTTCATAGGGATCCTTTTCCTCAAAGGTATTACCTTCATCTTACCATCACTATTGTCCTCTTGTATCTATATTGTTGATATAAGAGAAATTCAAGGGTGTCAATCCTTCACAAATTCATTGAGCTTAAGACTATCTTAGATAGAATAAATTTGGCTTTTCCTTATACTACTCACTATCTTGCATTTGGAAATGTTTTGATCTCATGTGTGGGTGACAAATATAGCAATTCAAAAGGTGTCAATTAATTTTTTTGGATTCATATTTCAATGTGAAAGGAAGATGGGAGAAATTAGGTCAAAGTCCAAGCATTTTCTATGATTTCTGGAGTAAAATACATGAAGCACTAGATACTTGCGAACTTGAACCTTTGAAATCATCCTAGAGCTGTTAGATT
Organism: Sequoiadendron giganteum; assembly: GCA_007115665.2. Classification (NCBI taxonomy): domain Eukaryota; kingdom Viridiplantae; phylum Streptophyta; class Pinopsida; order Cupressales; family Cupressaceae; genus Sequoiadendron; species Sequoiadendron giganteum. The sequence continues at coordinate 251,487,959 of CM021102.1, read as the reverse complement.
TGCAAAGATTGATATTTGACCTTTTATTCACGTGCATTATTAAAACCATAAAAAACCTTACCCTTTTAGCCCCACATTATAATCCTTCATTACCTTTTTCATATGCCCTAATTCATAATTTATGTCCCCCTTGTGTCATGAGATTTCTTGACCCCTTTATTTCCTAGCGCTCACTTAAAAAATACTTTTCCACATGTGCTAAAAGTAAACAACTTAAGTGAACCCATGCTTAATATAGTTCACCCCACTTAGAAAACCTTTTTCACTAATCCACAAGGTAAAATTCACTAAGGAAGAGGGAAGCCAGAAAATGGCAAAAAGTATAACACGTGTTTTCTTTTTATTGATTTTCATAATTCTACGGGATTATTGTTCATTGAAGAAAATGTGGTTGTGAAACTATAGATTAATGCCATATGCACTTTCATGATGTTCTTAATTTAATGTTTCAATGGGAAATATTTAAAAAATAGGAAATAATTTCTTCTAATATGAAGTGAGTGAAATGTATTGATTTGATAACTCGATATTGAAAACTACATGATGTACTGGGCATGATGTCATGAATCTAGTTATCAATCAAAATAAGATTTGCAATAGATTTCATATCATTTGAGTGCATAATATAGTTCCTCTCTCTTAGCAAACCTTTTTTGCTAATCTGCAAGGTAAAATTCACTAAGAGGAAAGCCACAAAATGGTAGAACGTATGCCATGTGTTTTATTTTTATTGATTTATGTAATTCTGTGGGATTATTGTTCATTAAGGGTGATCCCAAAAAACTATTTTACAATTCCATTAAGGAAGGAAAATTGCAAAAAATGCCCCCATGAAGAAAATTTTGAGTTTTGGGGGGTTCGAACAAACTTAGGGTCCGCGCGAACCCAAATCAAACCCCCTTCAAGCAAACCCTCTTAAATGATGGGTCCCACGTTTTGCATGTTGCCCAAATTGAAAATAAAGATTTTTTTTGAAAAAAGGGGGTTCACTCAAACCCCCCTTCGATCAAACCCCCTTTCATTTGAAAGGTCAAGGGGGTTCACTGAAGGGGTTCGAGTGAACCCCCCTTTTTCCCCCTTCTCCCCCTCTTGTACCAAATTTTTACAAAAAAATTCCCTTTGAAGCTCCGGTTGAGGATGAAATGGAGGAGACTTCACAAACCCAATTGGATGATGGTAGTCCTCGGAATGAGCTATCCATTGAATATAATTTTAATATGTTTTGGTTTTTTAGTTTGATTAAACATAGGTTTTTCATCAAAAATCAAGCTCTATGTTCTGCACATGTAGAAAAATAGTAAATTATCAAAATAAAATTCTAAAAATAAGTTCGGGCTAGGTATTGATGTCCTTGATCCAATAAAAAAATTTGAATTTTCATACATACAAAAAATGTTATGTTGTATACAATCCGCCTATGTTTGAATTGTAATTGGTTTGACTTCAAAACTAATTAAGGAAAAAATATTCAATAAAAAACTATGAAACCAAATGAACTTGTTAGATATCATAGTTACAAATCTAAATTCGAAAAAATTAGAATTTAATCCTTGATAGAAAAAAATCTATGTTGTATACAGTGAGCATCACTCCTTAAAAATGGTGTTTACTAATAAAAACTAGTTTTCAAAGGAGATGGAAAAATAAATGCAATCTGACTCAATTTTTTAAAAAAATATATATTTAGAATCTACAAATAAAATTTCACAAATCACTTTTTGGCATCATCTTCAAATTCTTCACGGTTTAGCCGCTATAGGTGCTCGAAAGTGAAGATTTAGTTAAAAAAAATCAGTTCAGTGTCCAATTTGGCCAAAAATTGGAAACCAGTATTGTGGGGTCACCCTTAAAGAAAACATGGTTGTGGAACCATGGATTAACACCATATTTATGTTCATGATGTTCTTAATTTAATGTGTTAGTGGGAAATATTTAAAAAATAAGAAATAATTTCCTCTTCTAATGTGAAGCAAGCAAAATATATTGATTTGATAACATGATATTAAAATCTATACGACGTATTGTACATGATGTCATGAATCTATTTATCAATCAAAATAAGATTTCTAATAGATTTCATATCATTTGAGTGTTTACTAATTGAGGTGATCTCAAGTGACAAGTACGGTCTGCATGTGGCCAAACGTAAATCAAAATAACATTCTTAGTGGCTCTCACACAAGTAAATTTGGTTACTTGGTTAGCACAAAAAAACAAGTATACCTCACACAACTCACTAGTAATGTCATATCCCATAAATAGGGAAGGTGAGTTCAATTGAAATCATTCTTCAAAGTCCATAAAATGGTTTTAATTTTGAGTGCAATGTTTTGAATTTTGATAAGCATTTTCATTTTGTAAGGTTAATAAGGAATAGTTGATATTGTGGTATTATTGGGGATACCCTAAGTTCTTCTGCCTCTAGTTATGTAGTTACAGAGTAAAAGAGAGGGCAATTTCCTTCAAGTTCAGAATGGGTGGAATTGGAAAGAAGTTGATCTAGTTCACCTGGCCCTTGAACCAAGTTTTGAACCAAGATGAGGAGCTCTAATGGAGATAAGTTCTCTCACAGAGAGTGCAGCCACATACTTGTATTCTAATCTTGTTTGCATTGAAATCCATCAATTTGACATACTATATTTCGACACAGACCCTCAAAGAGGAACTATGGTCTCTCAAATTCATTTTGTGTTATCTTACTACCTTGGAGCTACCTAAAGAGGGCGGTAGTGTTGCACAGACGGTTGTCATTTCACCAAAAGATTGACTTGTTAATGCCTGATACAATTTCCAAAGTTAATGAATCCATGGGAGGCAGTTAAGTCATGTCACGAACCCAAGTACTGCATTGCACAACACAAGGAGACCAAGGGCACACACCTTGCAACAATCCTCCCCCTAGTGCAAGTGAGAGGTTCAAACCCGTGACCCAGGCTTTGATACCAATTGTTGCATAGACGGTTGTTGTTACACCAAAATATCAACATGTTAATGCCTGATGCAACCACTATAGTTAATTAATCCATGGGAGGCGATTAAGCCATGTCACGAACCCAAGCGTTGTGTTGCATAACACAAGGAGACCAAGGGTGCACACCTTGCAACAAGTAGAAGATTTACTACCCTTTATCTTCTGCATAATTCCATTTGGTAACTAGGATAAGTGCATTTTCTATATTCATATCTCCCATTTCCCCAACATGGTAGGCAAGCTAGGTGGATTTTCAAAGTCATTATATGCTATCCTAATGGCTTGGAGCTATCATTTGAAATCCCAAGATCCCAAGCATGGTTGGAAAGCCTCATGGTTTGAGAATATGATTTACATCCCATAACACCACTACCAAACTACAAGTACTAGCTTAGAACCAATTGTGCCCGATGTAAAGTGATATGTGTCATTTATATAAGAGCTTGGATATTCTACTCATTTTTAAAAAGCTATGTAACATTGTGATTCAATTGTAATAAAATAAATGGTCGTGTTATTCTTCGTTATTCATTTACAATAAAGATTTATTTTGGTTGTTAGTGTCTATTCAAATTACAAGTAATTAGAATTAATGTTATTACTTATTAGAATCACAATCGATGATGCTATCTTCGGATATCCACAATCTGGTAATACTTTTAAAATTCTTATTGGTATTACATTTTCACATTTTAGGGCTCTCAATCTTTGCTCTAGTCCTAAGCTATAAAAATTCAAAATGTTGTCACTCTTACTACATGGTTAAATGCTAAAATGTTGCTTTATATGCGAATGTAGGTTCAAAAAACCTAAAAAAACCTCCCTAATTTGCTCCACCTACACTTTATTTCTAATTCGTCGTTGACATCCTCCCCCAGTTCCCAATGTCATTAGTCATATTATTAAGTCCTTTTCAACGTTAATTTATCGACCCCTTTATCCTCTTCTAGCACTCACTTAAGAATAAAAATTTGCATGTTCTTAATTAAATGACTTAAGTGAGCCCATGATGCTAAATATATGGTTCCCATCACTTATTATGCCTTTTTGCTAATCCGAAGAAAGTATTTTATTAAGGAATGAAACACCCACAAAACTGTGCAAGGGTTGACACTTGACTCATTTTTAGTGGTTTCCTTTTGTCATGATTCTACGAGTTCGTGAATAGTTGTATAAAGGTTAAGTTAATTATCATGGAACAACAGAAAATGGATAGGTTTCAATGTTATGTTTTTTAAAGGTATTCCATAGGTCCATAGGATGATTCAAGAAGATCTATATGTGACTCACGGAACCACAGAATAATGACATGTGGACTCATCTCAATATCTCCAATGGATTTTCTATCGAAGGCTAGGATTATAAGCAACAAAATAATGACACATGACACAATCTTACAAGGAACTGCAGGAAGTATCCCAATCACTTAAGTGTTTATTCATGAATTTTTTTAATTTTCTAGTCAGACCCCTTTTACCGCTTACTCATTTTATATCCTAGCACACTTTAAAGTTTAAAACAACTTTAAAATACATTTTATATCATAAGTTACTTGACCATTTGATGAACATTTGATGGATGGTTGAAGTTGAATTTTATAATGAAATGCACAAAGCACTAGGCTTGTGAACTAAAACCTTTGGAGTCACCCTATAACCATTAGATTTACAAAGAAAAATAGTTGAGAATTTATTTGAGATGAAACATTTGAATGATGCCACCTCCCACCAAAAGTGATCAATTAATAGAAGGTGCAAAAATGAAGGACAACTAAATTGGTTTAATTTGAAGTGTCAGTACATATATATTATTATATGTATTAATATAGTATCTATTATATATTATATATATTACATATATTATATATTATATATTAATATATATATATTATACATTAATATATATATTATATATTATATATATATTATATATTAATATAAATTTATATCATACATTAATATTAATACATATTTTTATATATTAGTATATGATTTTTCAAAACATATATCTGTTGCTTAAAGCTATCTATAGCACTTCATAATGGATATCCACATTTTAGAGCTACCATTTTGGAGAACACTTTATTTTTTAAAAATATGACGTATATTAATATATATATAATATAATATTATATATTATATATTAATATTAATGTGAAAATTTGATATTATATTAGCGATATTATATTATTTAAAATATAATCAGTAACAGTATCCGATATTGATATCAAATATCAGTTCCGTTGGATATATGTTATTAAGAGGGTATCCTTAATAATGGATATCCGTTTTGCTTCGATTTTACCATAGCAAAATGTTCTTTTTACCAACCCAACCAAAAATTCAATTGTGATTTTTGCGCTTTTCACTTTCTCATGTCGCGTTCTTTTTTTTGCATCCGCACTATTTGGCCCCTCATGATCCCACACAGATTCACCTTTCACACAAGAGAGAAACATTCATTTTCCTATGAATCTTAGAGATTCATTAGATGCAAATGAATAATGATACAATTTACAATGAGAAATCTTTGTTATAAAGACAAAAATGAAACCCTAGTATAGAATAAGATCATAACATGTGTCTTAATCCTATGACCTATGAGACATAAAAAGATGAACTAAGTAAGCTTATGTATGCTAGTGTGAATAGGACATAATAAGAAACTAGTTAGATAATATACTATGTTCATACTAACACTGCAACTCACTCTTCATTGTAATCCTTCAAAAAGATACACTTTCTAGATTCTTTGCACAAACCACTTAAACCCACACAAAGTCTTCTTTAGACCTAAACTTATCTCACACCAAAGATAATACACTTATTTTCCTACAGCTCTAACCCACTCTAATACCATGTTGATGAAATTGTAGTACTTATAAACTCTAACCCACACCCCTCAACCAAAAAAAGTAGAATATTACCTTTACTATAACTAAACTTTAATTACTCACAATTTCTATAGACCCACACCCAAAAAAAACCAAAAACCCTTTTAACAATATAATCTTGGATTTCTCTGATAAAAATAATAAATTGAAAATATAACTGAAATGTTATATATAATAAACTGGAGGTATTACAATTTATAATAAGATGTTGAGTTCAACAACTTCCACAAATGACTCAACAAATCCTAAATTAACTCCTATCATAATGGATCTTACAAAACAACTGTGATATGTGGCCTAGTCAACTGAGTGACGTGTGCTAGTTTATTTATTATTCCTAACACTCCCCCTTAATGAATAAACTACTCCAATTTTCATTTGGATTACAATATAGTGATTTTCATCTTCACACAATTGTTCTTGCTAACTGTCATTGCACATTGACGAAGGATCTATGCTAGTGTTAAACACAATTGAGCTTTAACTTGACAACTATTTCTTTATGGGCTGCCAATAATTTGTCGGAAGGTTCTCATTCCATATTGCATTTCTTGCAACACTATCTACCTCATATGTAGACTTTTGCCACATGCAAACCATATTTTCAAATATGGGCGAGGTCATCTCATAACACCTCGACTTCAATCACCTCGCACAGATCAATGGCATGGTTCCTAACCATGGCTTATGCATACCTTTCATCGACACTCTACACACTTTCCTCTTCTCATCCTTGGCACTTCCAATCAGTCACTTATATTTCTATGACATTTACAATGCAGATATTAAACAACTGACATAGGTTCTTTACATGAACCTTTCAGTGCAATCGTTAGGGGCAAGATTACAACTCATTATCAAACCTCTCTCACAATAATGGAGTATTCATAACACCTACAATGGTGTAGTCCACATCATGCTACAAACAAACAAGGGGGTTACAGGGTAACCACTAAAACCAACTAAAAACACAAACTAAATTGCAAACTATCTAATGCAAAGCGATGGAAAGCCATTCAACGAGCATCTTTGGCATTCATGGCGTCCATCTCTACCACCACCTTGGGCTTGTGATCGATGGAGAGTGCAACAGAGTTGTCAGCAGTGGAGAGAACGGCTCAGGAATCTCTGCAGTTGGCCACCACAGTCTACCTGTTGCTCACCACTACAACCACAATTGTCTCCCTAAGTAATAAGAGACACAAAAAATTGTTGTGACCTAAATCAATGCTTCCTCTAGGTTGAAAAATAGCTTAACTTGCAGCATCCAACCTTTGATAACAGCTACGACCTCTTTCTTTCTTCTCCAACAATCTGCAATCTATTCTTTGGAACAACTAGATCAACACCCATACCAGATTCTTCAAGTTCGATCACACCAACTCATAATCCCGAGCTCTCTCGTGAGGGAGTTAGGCCTAGACCAGCTCTGATACCATGATTAAAACAAATAAACTGAAAATATAATTGAAATGTTATATATAATAAACTCGAGGTATTACAATTTATAATAAGATGCTGAGTTCAAGTGTGATATGTGACCTAATCAACTGAATGACATGTGCTAATTTATTTATTATTCAACATTCTCCTCTCCCTTAATCTCTTCTTTCAATAATCATGGTCCCACCTTTCTCCTGTATTTTCTTCTAAACACTCCCTTCTTCCCTATATTATTTTCTCTCATATAGCCTCCTCTCTTCCTCACGTGAAGACAAAACCATGTTTTCTCCCAACTGGCAGCCCTCACTTCAAATCTCCTTTTATCTTCTTCTTGTTCTCCTTTACGTGAGGGTAAATGAACTCCTCTAAATCCTTCCTAATTTCCTTTTCTTAATCCATGTGCTCTTTCTAGACTTGCCTCTCTGTCCCACGCAGCCCCTTGTCTCTTCGTTTCTTTTCTATCTGATTATTCTACCCTTCTACGTTTCTTTTGCATATTCTTCTCACGTACCTTTGGCTACTCACACGTGCACATTGTACGGACAAAACCCATGACTTATTGGGGGTGGCAACCTATTTTCTGTCATCTCTCCCTTTGCTAGCCTGTCCTTTGATAGAATGTTTAGATTCAAAAAACTTGATGGTAATTGGTTTGTAAAAACAATACGTATCGGAATGTGAAGCCGTGTATCTAAACTAAAAGTTCATAGCAAATTTAGGGTTAACAATTTTTTTGCATACTCTTATGTAAGACATAGTAGTGATGCGCAAGCAAAATCATATATTAGCAGATATCACATCAACAATGAAGCCAAATGTAGCTGTCCTGCAAAGTCCGCTAACTTGTCAAATCTGAAAGCAACATAACTTATCATGCAGAACGTCATATGACAAACCAGCAATGATGGAAAGAGTTCTGTTATCCAAAATCACCCTTATTCATCATAAAAATCTACCCATGTTCTCATTGACTGAGTGATCAACAAGAAAACTGTTCCTTCTGTTCTGAAGCTTCCTGTTTACTCTATCTTCTCCTAAATCATCATTTTTCAACTATTTTTGATAGAGAATCTGATGACTGTATCATTGTATAAAGTAGTTTTCTTGAGTGCTGGAAAACAATGGACAAATTGGTAGAGCTCTGGAGTAGGAATACTGCAAAATCCCTACTAGTTCATATAATTTCTAACCATTGCCCATCCCTAGACGATTTTTCTTTTTCCTTGTTTTGTAAACATTTCCCACTCCTATATTCCTCATCCTCCTCATTATTCTATGTTTATGATAATACTAACTCATGTAATTATGCTGTTTCTGGATTTTATTGTGTGCAAGTTTTTTCATTAACGTTTCGGATTACACTCCGGGATCCATCATCAGAATAGAGAGCTGAAGAAGATGTAAAATGTTGATAGATCACAGAATAAAACGTTGATGAAAAAACTTGCAATCGAATCCAGAAACAGTATACTTACATTCAATATAAATTATAAAAATCTCATATCATCAACACTAACTCATCCTTATAATCTTCTATTAGTTTACTGACACAAAGGCCCTCCATGATTGTTTGTTACTAAAACTTGACTACTCCTTTATGTGGAGTTATTATTCCACTTGTTGCATTTACTAGTAATTAATCTAGTATTACATAGACACCTATGCTAGTCTCTTCAAAGGCTGCTTTATTTTAACAAAAGTCTACCTAAGAATAGCAATCAATGACCAGCAATGAGTTCTAAAAACTTTTTGGCAAAGAGCAATTAAAATCAATGAGTTATAATTTGAGATGTAATTTGTTTTATTTTAAATTTTAAAAATATTATATTTAATTATTATATATATTTTAAAAAAATATTATGTAAAAATATTTAAAGATATTATTTTTATAAGTAAAATGATACAATTGTTATTTTATGTATATATAGATATGTTAATAGCATTTACAATTGTAACGTGTAATGTTAATTTTATTCTTCACATTATTTTAAGTAAATTGTTACTTAACACAAATCTACATCTTAATTGTTTAATTATTAAATCTTTGATAAGTCGCCATTTCTTATATTCTAAATAACTATTTCAACTACTCATATTAACGAGCTCCCATTTACAATATAAGTAATGAAACAAGAATGTAGAAAAATATTAAAAATTAGAGTTGAAAGGTAGTCTTTGATCTTATAATTTTTAAGTGCTTTTCAATATTCTCTTTTAATGTATATTCCTTAATCTCATCCACCCTTTTCATATAACTTATCCACCTCTTATGTTATCAATTATAATATAAACGATATTATATAATAATATAAACTTATTGTAAATATATAACATATTATATTAATGTTTATATATTTATTTTAATTATATATGTAAGCTACCTACATTTATATATTCTTTTCTAATGTAGAAGCATCTAGTAATTTCATCCACCTTTTCTATAGTCAATTAAATTCATATTATTATATAATAATATAAATTAATTTTGAGAATACATAATATGAGATATTGTACTAATATAATTTATTTCATTTACTTTAAAATTTATTTTATTTAAAGTGAATTTCTATATTCTTTTCTATTGTAAAAACATCATTTAATCTCATCCATTTTTTTTCATATAATTTATCCACCTTTTATATTATCAATTATAATGCAATACTATACAATAATATAAATTTCTTTTAAATATAAATAATGTGAAATATTATAATAAAATAAATTGATTATTTAAGAGTTATTTTAAAGTACATTTCTATAAAAGTGTCTCTTAATCTCATCCACCCAAGGTGTTCATATAACTTAGTTAATATTATCAATTATAATAGATAATATTATAACAAAAATATAATGTGAAGTATTATAATAAAATGAAATTTTCATTTAATTATAAATGATTTTTAAATATTATATTAATAAAAAATATTTTTTAATTAAAAAAATCATAATATTAAAATAAGATATTATAATCAATATTTTAAAATATTTTTATTGATTAGTATTTTTATCTTTCAATTAATTAAAAGTCTATACTATTTATTTAATAATATAAAAATTAAATTATAGAATTAAATATTTAAAAATTATTTTTATTTAAATTTTATTAATGAAATACACCACATTTATTAAAGATGTAAATATGTATATAAAAAATAATGAAAATAGTGATATGAGCAAGTAACTCAAGAGACTAGTTGATAGATGAATGAAATATTAACAATTGGACTATAAATGTGAAGTGCCTAGAAAGGTAGTTAATTTATAGCAAACATCACATAATAGGATAGTTGCCTATCACAATGAGTGCAAAAAGAAATACAGTAGGATAGTTTCCTTATCATGCCATGCGTTCTACCAATTTCTTAGACAATTTTGTTTAGTTATTGGTGATTTTTTTGGCATATTAATATAAGTTCATGTTTGTGAGAAACGAAAATAGAGGGGAAGGGGGACAATCTTTTCTCAACTTTCTTTAGTTCGTAAACTTCAATATATTAATTTTCTAGATTTTATTTTTATATATATAAAAATATTATTTTAAGAAGAATTTAGTAGTTTTGATATTTTTATTTATGGTGTATTTTAGGAGGAATAGTTTTATTGATAACATAGCATAATAAGCATAATCAAACATCAAATTTTTTAGCTAAGTCTTAAGTGTACCTTGTACCTTGCATTAGATGCACTTTCCCCTTGGTAATGTTCATAATATGCCAACCCACATTTTTACGAGTTTATAAAATATCCCAAGAGTGACATCCAATTGTCACCCTTTCATAACATAAATTATATTTTAAAACACCATTTACAAAAGATTTGTTAAATTCATAATTTTAGTATAAAAAAATTCACTATCTATCCCTTAATGATAATTTGTAAAAGCTCATTTCATCTTTTACCTCTCTTTTCACTTAAAAAATTATATAAATAAAAATTTCATCTCCTTTTATTTACATGAGATCAAACTTTAATTATTTTCTCTTAGACATATAATCAATCTCTTACATGAAAAAATACCCCATAATATTTGTCGTGTGACTAATATTTAGCACCTAAATCCTATTGCAAGTAACCATTCAAAGCACATTGTGCTAAAAATAATGTTAATAGGACACAAGGTTAAAGTTTAATATTGTGTCACCTTTTATGCCAACTCAACATTTTTAGATGAATCTATTTTGATTGAAACATTTTTTTCTAAGGAAGCTTGATGAAGGAAGTATAAAAAAACATTTTGAAAGTTTTTTTTTACATAAGTTCTATTGTTTAGTTTATTTATTCTAAAAAAAAAGTTCAATAATTAGAAATTTCTAGTTTTTCAAGAAAAGTAACAATTGCTTATTTCTTGGTTAGATTTTCAAAATTTTCTTATTTAAATAATTTAGATTTAAATTTAAAATTAGTTATATTGTTTTTTTTTTCTTAAAATAGGTTTAGTTAAGAAATAAAATACAAGAAAACATTAAAATAGTAGTTACATTTCATTTATAGGATAATCCATTTAAATTGTATTCATATAGAGAATTATTTTTTTATAATTAGTTAATTAAATAATATTTTAAATTTAGAACAACATGAAAACATCTATTAGTTTAATTTTCACATTCGTATAGATTAACTATATTTATAAATCTCCTAAAACTTAATAATAAAAACAAAGAAAGAGAAAACCCTCAATCTCAATATGAGGCATAATAAAATTCAATCTCAAGAAAATAAAGAAAAATAAATCTCTTGATCAAAACATGAGGCATGCAAAATTCAAATGGAAAACACAAATGTTCAAACATCAAATTTGCTTGGAATTAAGAAAATTCAACAAATGATCAAAATAAACACTAATTACATCTCTCTAAAATTTCCTTCCCCTCAATTGATATCCATTCTTGATGTATCATGGAGTAAGAGAATATTGGATTGAATTGGTTCTAAATGAAATCTAGGAAAATTTTCTAATTCAAGAAAATCTCACTAAATAAATAGCCCAAGAGAAAGCTCAAATATTGTAAGAAATAAAATGAAATAGAACACGAACCCAACTAGAAAGAATATTTCAAATACAAGATCGACTAATCATAATTCGCTTTAGATTGTAGATACTAGATAAGACACAAATATTATGCAAGAAATTAGAAATGTAAATTGTATTTATTGCAAGAGTTGATAATGACACTTCATTAAATCAATATTTTCAATAACAAAAATAATAAAAAAATACCCTACCCAACACATAAACACAACAATTTACTATTATTTCATCCTCCCAAAAAAAGTGGGTGAACCTATTCGTGTCAATCCCATTCAAAATGATCAATTGTGACACTCTTCTTTTGTAGGAAGAAAGTATTCAACCAAATTCACCCTTAATTTTTTGCCTTTTCCTAGAAAATAAAAAGTGATCAATTGGATGTCCTAACAAGGGTGCAACACATGTTCCATCTAGAGCTCATGATGTGATTGTGTTTAAATTCTAGGATCTATAATGGTGGATGAACCATGAGAATTAGATTTTGAGGTGGTGGTGGTCTAGGATAAATTTTCTTGGGGGAGGAAGCTCTTTTTTTTAAAGATAATTGGAGATATTTCTCTCACATAAGATGTGGTTAAAACATGTACCATTAAAATTCATTTTATTTATGGTTACAAAAAAATGGAATAAAGTCACTTGTTGAATTCCCACTTCCTAGGAAGTATCTAAACTTTCAATCATCATCGAGAACAAAAAAATACTTTTAAAAGTGCAAGCACAACCTACAAAAATAATATTTCAAATATCAAAATCAATGAGAAGAATAAATTGAGGTCCACTAGGAAAAAATATGGTTGGATATGGATTATCAATCATCAATATTGGGAGAAAATATCTTATAGAATGAATATAGGTAGGGATCATTACCCTCATAAAAATATGTTGGAACCAATTCTTTTAGGTGTACAAAACATGAGGCCACAACCACCACTTACCATATTAAATGAAAACATGAATGCACTTATGGATATTAAACACATGTACCTAAGAAGCTTCAAGATATTGGGAACTTGCACACCAACATTAAAAATAAATGTGAATATTTAGAGAATGTTAAATTACTCTTTTATTGTGCAACTATTATTAAATTAATCTAAAACTCTATTGTCACTATGGGATGATGTAGAGCATACACTAATTTAGAAAATAGTCTAGCATAAGCTAATTTGTAAAAGGAAAAGGGATAAAATGAGGTTAGGATTAGAGATATAGAAGAATGAGGGGGTGAAGGAGAATGAAATAAAGTGAAAAACCAGATTTCTCTATAACACACAACCAAATATCCTCTGCAAATGAGTATACATTTATGTTGGGGCTACCTTAATTTACATTATGTGAACCTACCTGTTGATGCCAAAAATTGGCAAGGTAGCAGACTTTTATCGGAAACTTGGTTATAGGGGGGACCTATTGCACTAAACTAAGTGACCTTTAGATTTTAAAGAAGTCGGCTCTTCTATAACTAGGGTTTTGAATGGTAAAAGGAAGTGGGTATAGAAAATAAAAGTGTCTAACTATGGCGATGCGCCGAAACTTAGATGTAAAGCACGATAGTCATATCTTGTAGATACGGTCTAAGGGCCCATTCAACAATTTGCTATGTCCAGAATGAGAAGAAACTAAGGTAAAATCTAAATGATTCACTTTAATGACATAAAATAATATTCATACGCATTTAGTAAAAAGAGGAGTCAAAGACATGATCTAAATCAGCAAACTTGCATTAAAATTATAGAAGTTCTATAAATGAAACATTCAGCACCACAATGGGATAGTAAAACTTTATCAAAATCTTCAAGAAAACAAAAAGGTCGCACAATGGCATAGTCTGCAAGTCTTTACAATAATATAAAAAGCGTTAAAGGCTTGGTTCTTCTATCAATATTTCTTCTCTAAAATTTGGACTCTTGCACTCTTTGCTTCTTTTTTTATGGAAGAAGTAGTATTTATAATGAAGCCTAGCTTGGTGAGCCAATAACCGAAAAGATCCTTTGATCATGAGCAATGATGTATTAGCAATGATTTCCCCCTTTTCCATTTTAATCGAAAAGATTTGAGCCATGAATAAGGACGTCCCAGAGTCAGATGCATCCCCTACGAATGATGGAAGTGCTACTAAAAGACCAGAGTGTCAACATGTGCAATTCAATCATGGTGGAAGTTATAGAATAGGACAATTGTTGATAGGTTGTCGCCTGCTCAGTTTTCCCTTATGAGGAAATATCTAAGATCGTGTGGCGAACAGTTGGGGGTTGATGCTCATTCATCCCCTTAAGCGATGAAAATTCTACGATGTGAAGACACATGGAGGCCTCCGAACATGTTGTGTTGAAGGTGGGGTCCACCATGGAACATGCGTAGTTAGATGTTACTTGGCAGTTGGTCGGGGCCCGAAAGGGGAGCGATACAAAGGGGCACAAGAAATTGTGAACTGCCGACACATGGAAGCATGGCGCAAGCTTTTGAAAAGCGAGAGGAGGAAAACCTTGCGTAGACCGCTTGGTTGACAAGTGGCAAAATTCGTATTTAGACCAGTACACAGGAGGGGTCTGACACTACTTTATCTTTAGAGGAGGATGCGGTCAAAACTTAGGCAAAATAGAACTACCCGAAGGGAGCATGGGAAATTTGTATTCACAACTCTTGGCAAATTAACAGGGGTGTTTCGCCTACAAAACGAGGAACCCAAAATTTTTGGTTTGATAGACCAGAGACCTATCCATCAAACGACGTGATTACAGCTTAGAGAGGGTGGCTTGAAGAGGGAGCCATTCATCCTTTGATGGAATCGATATGTTACATAGATTCTCTTGCACTCCATGCAGATTGATAAACTCTTTGTAAGGCAGCACCGACAGTATGCCGACCCATGATTCAAGTTGAAAAAGAAGTTGCACAATTAGATGAATGATTCCCTCGATATCTCATTCAACAAGGGGCTAATTGAAACATTGAAAGACAAACAGGTCTTGTCGCTTCTCTTTAATCTTTGCTGCCATATGCTCTGTCGTGGCCACTAACTTGTCTTCAAGAAATGGAGATGGTAAGCCCATTTGAGTTAGGTGATTGAACCTGGCCTACATGCTGCCCATGATCTAATCCAATTTGGTGGAACACTTGTTGGTATGCATAATAACTTCATCACAGTGGATGAACCTATTGGATGTCTTTGTTGTGACCTTTCTGTCTTTAATTCCTGTACCTACTAAGACTTTGTCAGGGACTTGATATAGCCTCCATATTTTGGTCTCTGAGGCCCTTTGGACGATGACCTATGGGAATTGTTCGATCGTCTCACAAACATCTCTGCCCAATTATGTCGCTTCTTTCATAAATCAGAGTGTTGGTTGTAGAGTCAGGCAGAAAGCCTTCACTCTTTCCCAATATGAGATGTACAATCACTAAGCCACCTAAAGCAGGTTTGCTTGATTGACAAGGGCTGGGGTAGAATATTTTAATAAGGCAATCTCCACATTCCTTTTCTTCATATCATGCACTAGCTCTGTGACCCTTTGGTTTGTTGTGGTGAGTTGGCCCTGTAGGATTCGTGCTTCTATTACCTAGCTAGCCTCAGCTCGCTCTTTTTTTGTCTCTACTTTTTCTAATGAAGACTTTAGTTCAAAAAATCTCATTTTCTAATTTAGCTCAGCGGATATCAAAATTCACATCCCTCTACCATATTTACTGCTCCAGTTGAGTGCGTTGGTGAGAAAAATCTTCATCATTTTGTCGTATTTCTTGCTCCTAATATTATTTATTTTTTGTTGTAGCTTAGCGATCAAGTTTGGATCGAGGGATAGAAACTTTTCTAGTTCTTCACGGAGCTTTGCATGCTCCTCCTCCTTTTGTTGGGATTTAAGTGCTTATATTCAGCTTCTTAGCTTTCTCCTTTGTGATCAAGACCTCGACTCTACTCTTTATGTTCTTCATCTTCTCTTCTCTTTTCTTCAATTGTCGATCAGACTTAAGAAAGTTGGTGGTCACTACCCGTTGTGTTTCCTCCATGAGCTCCACCTTGTCTTGAGGTTGGGCTATGCTTAAATCAAGTCTGATGGCATACATATTGTAGTCATTTGGCTACATTTCTTCTTGTGGCTTGATGACAGTAGGGTACATAGTCGCAAAGTGTAGCGACTGCTAAGCTTCATTGAAAGTTGTACGTATCCTCGGTTCTGCTAGCCTCTTAGCAACTTCGGCCTTTTGCCTTTGGGCTCTAATTTATCCAGCCTGCTTAATCTTGTCTACTTCTGATAAGAATGAAGACGGCGACTTGATGATTCCACCTACGAAAGGTGCACCGAGGGGAAGGGCGAAAGGGAATAAAAGGCTGGAAGTACTAAGAGAATTTTTCTTTGGTTGTTAACTGTCTAAAGCGAGAAAGGAGGGATACTCCAATACTCTAATTACGAACCAGGAGGAAGACTTACAAGAAGCAGATTCATTGTGACTTCTATCTTCTGGGTAGAAAGGATGGGATCCGACACTACGACAGTATGCAATACATCACTGAAGGTAGCAGAGGCAGAGTGTGAGAGGCTTTGGGATGCGAAATGGGTTGAAGTGAATGGTGTGAGGTTATGTAGAGGAGTAAAGGAAAATGGGGCCACTTGAGAGGATGGTTCTGACACTACGACGTCTATTGGAACAATGGTCGAAATGCATGGGTGGTCACATGAACCAAGAGGTTTCATAGATGTAATAGAGGTAACTACACTTTGTGAAACCAGAGAAGAGGGAGAAAAAGATGTCTGCAGTATGTGCAATTGTTGTCCCTCATCTATTGTTGACTCTATGTTTGCCTTGGGGTCCTGCGAACTCTCTCCCAAAGATGTCTCAATTCACGACCACTTCTCTAGCGATGACTCGACTACTGCTATGGTTTCGGGTTGTCGCAAGGAGGTTGCCCAGGTACGCCTTGCTATCCAGGTGTGAGTCAGTGAAGACCTCGCACATGATATGTTCACCCGCACATTAGAGGAGACCCTGTTAGGTTGTGTCATGACCTTTCCCTTTGATTGAGTTGAGACGTCCTGTGTATCTACCTCTGGTTTTGTTCCCTTGTCTGATTGTGATTTAGTCGACTCTGAACTAGATTCCTTCTCACCACTCTCATTAGAATCAGGGTGCTCATTGTTCCACAATTTATCGAACCTATCATCCATCTCCTCGGTATCATAGGAGGCCTATGTGCATCGATTCTCCTACCGATATATCCAGAAATCATGGACCTTCTCCTCCTTCCAGCTATAGTTTTTTAGCAGGTTGTTGTGGAGAGTAGTCACCATTTTCTTTGTCTTATCATATTGCGGGATGCGAAGGTAGAAACTAAGCCAAGGGGGTTGACCACCTTCAGTAGGGATTTATGCTAGATCAATAATAAACTCATTTGCATCCGACATCAGGTTCTGACACTTCTCCCAGTAAGGTCAAGGGGAGTGCACCACATTGACATAATTGATTGGCAAGTCATCATTTGGGTTGTAATTCCATTTGTCACAAATCTACACCAACCCCAAATGAGCCAAATTTTCTTCTAGTACATTGTGAGCCCCTTTCTTTTCCATGACTACAGTTCTGTAGCGCTTCGGGCATTTGAGGAATCCTTTCTTCTTTGCTTTCCCACCGTGGAATGTAATGTCCATAATTGATACTTGGGGAAAAAATTCAAGCACTAGTACCCGATCCATAAGACACGATGGAAGCCAAAATCGCTCTCTAGTGAAACCTCGCAATTGGACAAATGTGAAGTCCTCGCCCAGGAACCAATCGCACTTTGGAGTGATATTCTGCATGAACTCAGTTTGGTCTGAGTTGAATCACAAGATAGTACTGTCACCTCTTAAATCTTGCAGAATCAGATATAAGAAATAATCAAAAAATGCATAATAATCAAATGTCTCAGAGAGAAGGGGGGTCCATCTGGAAACTGGCTTCCTTTTTCATTTTCATCAAAAATTGAGAACCCCAGACGCTTCTGGAAGAAGTTGGGATTCTAATGCAAGAAGATATGTGTGAGAAAGGATGGGAACCTGAACCTCCATTAATTTGGTACTCTACTATCTAGCCGAGCATCTCTTGCACGAGAAATTCATAAAAATCGTACCAAAACAAAGAATGTCGTTTGTGTAATTGGAAACCTAAACCAAGCTGAAACTCTTGGACCTCCTTGTTGGTTTCTAGGTCGCAAACAAATGCCATCATAGTGAATGCATCCTTCATATCATCTTTGAAGTCCTTATGTGTCACTGGGATCTACATTGGCTTAGTAGGAGCTTCTCTGAGTTTTTGAGTCTCTGTGTTATAGAAATCCAACGCTAGGTCTCTAGTCCTCCAATAGCTCTCCCCTTTTGCTGGATTGAAATACTCCATTTTAGGCACTTTGGAGTGAAACTCTGGGATACACAACATATTCCATACAACCTCCCTACATATAACCACACTCACTTCCCATCCCTCAATGGTCTTGGTGTTTGGATTGAAGTGCTTGATGGCCTCGTCGACCAATTCAGGGTAGTAGTGCATGAGCGGGACCATATATTGTGGGAGTCCACTGTACCAACATTTATGTGCCAAGGATTATGGGTTTCTATTCTTTCTCATCCTCTCATAGGTTGCTTCGCTTAGTGATTTGGGATTTTTTGCGAGAATGGGGTTGTGAATATTTTCCCATTCTTCTTTAATTTGTTTCTTATCTTTGTAAGGGATTTTCTTCTCTACAACCTGCATATTTACCTAGGTTGGCTTCTTTGGAATCCCAGGTGACGCATAAGAGACATCCTCAAAAACTTCAACGGCTGGTGTTGTGCGCATGATATTGAATAAGCTTTGGGCCTCTTCTTTTTGCACTTCGCCCTGAGAACCTTGAGCAGTTGCCATAACTTTCCAAATTTACCCATAAAGCACACTGAAGCGGTATAAATGGAACCTAAAATGTGATGTAACATTTCTAGTTTCAAAATCGGGCATCCTTTCTCTTCCGGTTTAATTTACATCGAGGCAGCAAATTCTCTATGATTACTCCTGCGTTCAGCTCCCTTTGCTGCAAAATAAATCACAGAACCTTTGACTCCTTTAATAATTCTATTCTTCTAATTTTTTCAATGCTTCAAGGATTTTCATGCTCTGTCTGATTTTGGCATGTGATACTTATCTTTTCTCTTTCATTTCCTACCTTCAACCGGTAGATAATGGTTGCCTTTCTACATTTAATTTGGCATGTATTGCTAGTGTCTCTGTCCACGCGAAATGACCTACTTGCCATTTTTGACAAGACAAGGATTCATAATTGTGTTAGGGGTAACATCAACTCATGATTTTCATGGGAATTTGAGCCGCCATCTCTTCATTATTCACCTTTTCGCTTGTCCTCACCATGAATATCCATCAAAGCACAATTAGGTTGATGTCATAATGAGTACTTTAGGAGGATTCCTATTAGACCTTGGAGCTTGAGAAGGCCTACATGCTGACACCTAAGCACGTGTGCATATCTGTCATCACCTAAGCTTGCCACCAATTCACATTAATTGATTACCGCTCCTTAATCTTGCACACAACAATTCGTACCTTTGGATGCAACCGGGTTGGAAATTCGAGCTAAACTTGATTACCTTCATGCTTGGGATGTCGGCTACCTCAGGCATTTCTATAAAAAGGGGCTTGTTATAGCAGTTTAATTATACTTGGTAATTTGGCAACGCATTAGGAAAATTAGATAGCATAATTTCTTAGGCGATTGAGTAGGTTTTAAATTTCAATAGTGCTAGGCTTAGGTGTTTTGAGTAGAGGCTGACACAATGAATACTTTGATTAGGCTAGTGTGTAACAAGTCTCAAACGGGCATTCTGGGAGAGATCTCTAATAGGCGTTCAAAATGTATAACCAAAAATAAACACTCATTGGCCATTATAGCCATGAAATGGTTTCTGGGCAGGGATTTCATTGAATATGAAGATAAATTGAGTGAATACTGATATATTCTCCACTTTGTTTCTTCACTACTTGACATTTAGGCTCTGAAAGCCATGATACTTCATTTGAAGCTTCAAATTTTTCTGAAGCAATACCTCTGAGGCCTTGGTGAAACAGTAACCAAAGCAATGTATGGTTTGGGTCTTCCGATAGCGAGCGACCTATGAAGGCATATTGAAGAGGATGTGTTGGTACCGTGGGTACCATTTCTGAGTGGGTTTTGGCTGCATTCATTAATTGAGCATCGTGAGAGATCCACCCACGCATTTCACTTCCTACTGTGTTGCTACAATGTGGTGCTATTTTATGATGTGGACTGATACATTAACTTCAGGAACCTCATGTTCCCTTCCCCGCTTGTTCTGGGTGTTGGTGTTGCTATTCTGGATCCTTCTACTACTGGTGATAACCTTCCTACCGCCCCTGACAATGCTCCAGTTGATGAAGGCAATGCTCATGTGGATGGCGACAATGCCCATACATTGGCCACTTGAAGATTAAAACATCCTTTTCTCTTTTGTACATATATACCTAAAAAAAGGCTCGCATATACATATATATAAGGAAGCCTCATATAATGTCATATTTTGAATGCATGGCCCTAAATCCATTTTGACAATGTTTCTATCAAAATATATATATATATAATGAATATACTTGTTATCTTCAAACCATTGTCTTCTTTCTTGTGTTCTCCGTAATATGAGTGATAATGTCCTTCTCTGCTCTTGTAAAAATGGGTCTCATGAATTTTCCTACTTCTATCACTATGAAAATGTTGAAAAAGAACCGGTCGACAAACAAGAAAGGGAAAAAATAATTATAGTAATCCCATGTATTTACACTGTATGAATTACCTTAAGCTTAATTGAATAATTTTAAGTGACTTCCATTAACCAGAATTCCCAGTGCTTCTTGTTCCATGTTTTCTAATTCGAATGCATTATTTTGTTTGCATTGAATTATTTTGAAAGGGCCTTCCCATAGTCTATCAAATTTCCCACGTTGTCCAGGCTTTGCAGCTCTTTCATTGAATTTTAGTACTAGATCTCCGCATTTTAGACCCTGGTCTGAAGCTTTCTTGTCAAACCATATCTTAACCAGCTATTGGTGGTTAGTCATGGCTATTAGGGCTTTTCCCCTTTTTTCTTGTACCTCTAATAATTCAGCCAACCGAACTTCCATAGCCCTATTTTATTCAATCTCTAGAGACTTGAGAAACTATAGTGCAGGTATCTCTATAGATATTGGTAATAGTGCTTCCTTCCCATATACTAGTTTGTAGGGTGAAGTCTTCAGGGCTTGCTTGGGAGTTATGCGGTCTTCCCATAATGTCATTAAGAGATTTTTATGTCATTCTCTCTCATGATCCAAACCGATCCTTTTGATGAGTTGAACCAGATTTTTCTTAGTCAATTCAGTGAGGCCATTTCCCTATAGGTAGTATTTTGAGGATTTTTTTCAGATATATGCCATGCTCTAATGCAAACTGACTTACCTTTGAGCCTAGGAAATCTTTGGCGTTGTTTGCGATAATAGTCTTAGGCACGTCAAATCTTGTTACCAGCCCCTCGAGAAAATCTATAATTTTTTCTTCTGTCACATTCTTTAGGGGTAAGGCTTCGATCCATCTTGTGAAGTAGTCAGTGGCTGTTAGGATCCACTTGTGTCTGACGCTGGAGGCAAGGTTGATCATCTCAATTAAATCTAGTCCCCATTGTGTGAATGGTTTGTCTACTACTATCAAATTGAGAGGCATGGAAAAATTCTTGCTTCTCCCTGCATAGAATTGGCACTCTTTGTAGGTTTTCACCATTTCGTAGGAGTCGTTGAACAATGTAGGCCAAAAGTATCCAACGCACAAAATTTTGATAGTGATGGGCTTTTTAGAGAAGTGCATGCCTTATGAACTGTTGTAGAGGGAGCTAAGAATTTTCTTTTCTTTCTCCATTGTGACGCATCGTAAGAGGACACCGTTGAAATTTATTTTGAAAAGGATTCCTTCAATTAGTGAGTATCCACTATTTTATAGTCGGTAGAATCTCATCCTTTGAGATAGAAGTCCCGATGGATACTTGTTGGTATGCATATATCTTACCCTATCTGTCAGCCAACAGCCTTCAAGTTCAAACTCATTGGTTAGGACTATTTCCGCTTGTTCCTCCTCAATTTCCATCTCTTCGTTATGTGCCAAATATTCGCACAACCATCTTCCTTTGACAGTCTTTGTAGGCCTGACTTCAATGTCATATTCTAGGATCTTAGTGATCCAGTTGGCCTTTTTGTCGGTGATCTCTCCTTCCATGATGTACTCTTGTACGTTGGAATGTACGACGTAAACAATTAATTGAGTCCAAGCTATAAGGTGTCAGAACTTCTTGATTCCCTTTACAATTGTCAAAGCTTGTCTTTCGATGAAGTTATACTTCGTCTCGTATTCCTTCAAATTTTAGGAATGGAATGATATAGGGTGTGTAGACATGCAAATCTAACATCGTGCATTGAATTCTCCTATTAATCAATTAAGACAATTTATTGATTAATTTCCTAAGGTTCATTAAATAAATCAAATTATTTAATCCTTATGTTCTTCTCATTTGATTTAATAAATCAAACTGATTTAATCAAATGTCACCTCCTAATATCATCCAAGTTAATTAATCTACATTAATTAACTTCTAATCATAATTACCATTCTCTAGCTTTTGACTCAACTAGAGTCAAATCCAAACTCTTAACTAACCCACCCACTTGCACCAATAAATCATTTATTTGATTTATTATTTCTTCTAATTACATTCAAAATGGCATCAAAATGGAATATTCTTCCAATTTGAATCTTCCCTCCAAAAGGACTTGTCCCTTCCAGGCCTGGAATTTGACGGCCACCCCTACTTGTCATATGAATTTTTTTTTACGGTTTGTTCATTTAAATGCCTGTCACTTTACGTTTTATGAAAATATTTAATTGTCAAAAAAATTTAAATATCAATCTCAAATCTATTCAAAAATAATTATATAAAATTAAAAATAGTTTAATCCTATTTCAACTCATTATCTAAAATTTCAACATGCTCACTAATAAAGCAAAAATGTTGTATTATATTGAAAAAAAATCAAAACTCGAATCACTAATCACTATAAGCAAAATGCGTTGAAAAAATAATAAAAATTAAAACAATATTGATAATTAGAAATAAATGTAAAAATCTTGAATTTATTGTTACAATTCACAAGAAGTTTTTAAATTCATATAAAAAATAAATCTTGTTAAAATATTCAAAAAGTTAAAAAAACAATTATATTCTATTTTGAAAAGATTTTGTATTAATGTATATTTTTATAATAAATATTATAAATCATATATATTAATATAAAGCAATGATAACTATTAGTAAAAATGTTAAAATCTTAAATTTATTGTTAAAAACATTTTAAAATTTAGAAAGAATTATATTTAATCTTGAAAAATTCTATTTTGAACAGATTTTGAATTAATAAATATATTTATAATAAATCATATTATTAATATAAAGTGAAATTAGAAAATTATTTCAATTCTAAACTAATTTATATTTTTATCATAAACATTTTATATATATATATATATATATATATATATATATATATACATACTACAATAATTTTTTACGATTTAATAATAATTTTAAGTGTCATATTTACAGTTATATAAAAATATAGCAAGTCAGATGATACAGTCTAATAAATTTTTAGATTGTCATATACGGTCCAAAATACAAAAAAGGGTCAAATAGACCATCAAATTCCAGGCCTGGTCCCTTCCAACAAGGTATTAAATCCTATTTGCACAAGTCAAACGTGGAATTTATTGCACCTTTCATCCCCCCTAAACAAGTCACTTCAAAATTCAAATTTGAAATTGGCACATTGGCCAAGACTTGCACATTCCTCACCCTCTCACAACTTGACAAGTGGCACCTTGTCATTGGTTTGTGAATTATCCCACATTCATCAAAATCACTCAATCTCCTACCCTTGAATCTATAAATGCAATGCATCTTCTCTCATTCAAAACAACACACTTCATGCAAGGTTACTCTCTTCATTTGAGAATCAATCTTGCTCTTCATCATCTACAATATACATTTGAATACATCTACATTTTGAATGCATCTAAACTATAGGCAACTTGAGCTCATAGCAACTCATTGTCTATTTCATTTGGCTTAGAAAGGGATTGGGAAAGGGCTCTCTCACATCTTCATGGAGGGCACCAATCCACCATAGAATAGGTTGTATTTCATTTTCTCCATTGCATGTTTAATTTAGTTTTATTAATTTGCTTGGAGTAAATGGTATATGTTATTCTATGAGGATGCTAAATCTATGCAATCCATGTGTAATATTTTAGCATCCACAAAATGGCGCTAGAAGGAGAGCTTGAAGTTCTAAAACACATTTTTTTTCTAAAAATTTCCGTGCCTTTTTTTAGCAGGTCCAGAACGATGCAAATGACAAATTATGCGACACATGTGCTCTGCTGCATTGCATTTGCCATTTGAAACGACGCATTTGCTCTGTTGCACCGCATACACTTGCTCAAGTGACGCATTTGCTCTGTTGCACCACATTCGCTTGCTCAAGTGACGCATTTGCTCTGTTGCACCACATTCGCTTGCTCAAGTGACGCATTTGCTCTGTTGCACCGCATTCGCTTGCTCAATTGACACATTTGCTCTGTTGCACTGCATATGATTTTTTTTTTTTTTCACCTGATTTTAAAATGGCCGTATCTTGGTCATTTTTTAGTTTTTTTGTTTTTGAAATGGGGTAGAATTTTGTAAGCTATCCAATGGTGTAGGTTTTAAAGGATCATGGAGCATGGAAATGAAATAATGAAAAATTATCACATGATTGTAACAAGTGTTTTTTAACACTTTGGGAGAAATTATAATCCCTTTCCAAGGATTTGTTTACTTTCATGCTCTTAGGACACTAAACTTACTTTGGGATTAAAAAGAACAAGCAATATTTCTTTATGACAACATGTTTGCTTTGTACAAAGTGTTTTTAAACACTAAAGTGTTTTTTTAACACTCATAAAAGAATTTGATAAGTTCATTGATCTTAGGACACTAATTTTCAAGTTGGTTCTAAAATTTACAACTCAAATTTTTTCTTTTCAAAAGTTGCCAAGGGACTAAAAAGAATTTTAGGCAAACAAACTAGATTTGGTTTGAAAGGTAACAATTGAACAAGGCAATTTCACACTTCTATTTGGTGCTTAAAAAGAATTCATCATTGCTTTGAAGGTTAAAATGAACAAGTGTCTTTTATGTTTTGCAAACTTTTTTACAAATTAATATCACTAAAATACGTATGCGCTTCTCTCGCGCTTTATAGCGATCTTGAGAATCAAAAGCATTTTAGTGATATTAACTTGTCAAAAAGATTGCCTCCACATTTCTTTTTGGGAACTTAAAATTGAACAAGGCATGCGAGTGTGAGCACGACATATTGTGGAGGTTCTCCCCTTTGTTTTTCAACAAAGGTTGTGTGAACGACGAGATATGTTAGCTCACTTTTGTTTATCTTAGAGGGCCTGCCTTGTGGGAAAAAGTAATCACCCAAAGGAATGACCCAACCAGGAACACGCTAAAGCCAAGCAACTTCCAACTGGTATATAAGTGTGGATATTGGAACAAAGGCCAATATCACGAGGATTATTCCAACGAGATGGACAACAATGGACTCTCGCCGACGTTGGATAATCCCCCACGAACGGAATGCCTGAATTAGAACCTCTTGTTTAGAAATTGGCCAAAACCTTGTCTATCTTGTTGGTGCAAAAGGTCATGTCCTTTGAAGCCGCCCCATGTAACATGCGATCTTGTTGTGGAAATGGAAAGTATGCCATGGGAGATTCATGGGTACTAATGCTTGGCTGACCCGAATAAGTGAGTGTCATGGAGGGGAGCCATTGTGGTCAAGCATTTAGCCATTCACACAAGATATGCGCAGCTGGATTTATCCAAGTGGGAACCCCACAAGGTATTGTCTCATCAACCTAGGAGTGTGAAAGTGCTTGGAAAAAACACATTGCTTGATCTTGAAAACATTTGGAAAACAAACATACACAAGAAACCTTGAAATTTCAAACACCTTGTGGGAAATAAATACCTATTGACGAACTTGCCCACTCTTGCTTTCCCTAGGAATCACATTCCTAGAGGTTTCTAAGTGTGAAAATTCTACCATCATTTGTTTCCAATAAAGATAAACATAAGGAACTTTTGCCCTATTTTCCTCGATTTCCGCATAAAGGACATTGTGGGATGAGAAAGAGAATGGGACACTAGACATATAGTTTGAAAACCTAAGCAAGCAAGTGTCTTGGATAAAAATAACTTCATTTAAACCAAGATAAAGAGAACAATTGAATTACACGTGTTGTTTCCAATGATTTCCCGCAAGATTAAAATCCCAAAGCCAAAGTTCAAGAAAGTGAGTCTAAAAATCCGTGAGCAACGCCTTGAGATGCTCTTTGAAGTAAGGGAAAGACTTGTATACAATTTTTACAAAAAGGCCTCAAGGAACAATCCCGCATTGTATGCATTTTATTTCCAACAAAATCTCGAACTTTTTCAAAGGTTTGCATTTCTCTCGTAGGAAGTCAAGCATGTTCTTTAATACCGAGGTTTTATGGAGAGAGTCGCATCTAGGTTAAGGTTCAAGATCAAATTTGTCATTCCCATTCATTCCTCCATCAATTCAAGTCTCATTTTCATCATCAAACCTTTTGAGAACTCTAGAATCAATCATCACGCTAAACTTAGAGGGCTAAATCAACATCATCATATCTTGGCTTAACACACTTAGCCAACATAGTCTCAAATCATTGGACAAATTTTATTTGAGATAACACAACTCCTTAAAGTCTATTAGTTCTCCAAAAGCATTGGCATAACACACTTTGTCAATTCATCCACTTTGTGCAAGTTCCCTTAGGATAATACAACTTCCTAGGGAAAACAACTTCACAACAATCTTGTTTGACTTAACGCATCTAGTCAAATTATCACAATCAAATCAAATCAAAAGCCCTTACAATAAATAAATACATACATTCAAAAATTCTCCAAAGGTTTTACTCAATCACCCCATCCGTTTAACCCATCACCATTATCACCATCTTTGATCTTTTAGCTTCCTTAGTTCTTCTCTTTTGGACCTAAAGGATTAGGATCGAACAAATCCCTATTTTTTATGGTCCAAACAAGATCTCAACACAAGAAGGACATGGAGAATATCAGAGAAATATTAGCTTCTATGGACATGAGTCATCTCAATACCGAAGTGAACCTAGCGGGATCAAGCAATCCCCCAAGCAACTCTCCCTTATCATCACAAAATCCTCAAGAGGAGAGTCATCAAGAGGACAACACAAATGAAGACATGGGGATGACACCAAATGAAATCATGGAAATGGTTCAAAAACCAGAGAACCACAAAGTTGTTAGTGCTATGTTCAAATACCTAATAGCAAGAGGAGGGGTTAGGCCCCCTCCCGACCTTAACATAAGCACTAGTACAGATACATCCCCATCATCAAACATCAATCAAGAAGTTCCTTGCACCACATCAATCATCACACCAACCTCCTTGAATGTGAACAAGGGGAGTGCCATGTTCCAGGAATTGCAAAAACACCGCCTTGTGGCTAATAAAGAAGCAATCATCACCTCCACACTAGCTATATTTATTCCAGAAAACCCATCTCACCCATACGTCCCACTCACATTTCATAATCCCTCTGGTTCATCCTCATTTCACGCCACACCAGCCTACCAATTGAACATACCAACTGCCCCACCGCATGAGGAAGATGGCTTGTTTGGAACAACAGAAGCTATAAATCCTTTCTCTTTCCAAATAGGTGCATCATCCCTTCCCCCACTTTCGTTCGCATCTGCATCACCTCCTGGAATAGGTCTTCCACCATTGCCCATCGAATTTTTTGTTAATCCAAGCAATCCAACCACCACTTTGAACCCGCTTCTTTTGCCCATATCTTCACAACAAATCGCAACCATTCCTATCACCATGGTTAATGCATCTATTGGTCCTCAAGTCTCCCAAATCATGCCTCCCCAAGGACCAATCATCTTGAACACCCCTCCAACAACCCAAATCACAATCACCACCATAATTCCTCCACCCGCCACAACAGTTGGCATGATTCCTGTTCCACCACCAATCCCACCAAAAGCCAACACAACAAATTCATTCACCGCTCTAATCCAAACCTTCCAAAAGGCAAACCAACAAAGAGTACTCCAGCAGCAAGCCCAAGCCCAAGCACAAGCCCAAGCCCAAGCGCAAGCTCAAGCTCAAGCCCAAGCGCAAGCCCAAGCCTAAGCCCAAGTGCAAGCTCAAGCTCAAGCCCAAGCGCAAGCGCAAGCCCAAGCTCAAGCTCAAGCCCAAGCCCAAGTGCAAGCCCAAGCTCAAGCTCAAGCTCAAACCCAACAACAAGCACAAGCTCAATACCAAGCGCAATTGCAAGCAATCCACCTACAAGCCTACCAGCAAGCCCTGCAAGACTTTCAAGCACAACAGTAGCTCGACCAACAACAAGCATTATTGGCGCAATGGTAGCTAGACCAACAAAAAGCATTACTAGCTCAACAGCAGATTGACCAACAGCAGGCTTCATGGGAACAACAGCAGATGGACCAATAGCAAGCGCTATTGGAACAGCAACAGCAAGATCAACAACAAGTGTTGTTGGCACAAATGTAGGCTTACCAACAAGCCTTAAACACATAGCCAAGCTTGCAGCAAATTCCCACCAGTACTCCTCCCACCAGACGCACTCCCCAAACGCCTTATAACTCATTCATCCCACCCCCCGACCCAAGCAAGGATGTCGCAACACAAATCAAATTGCTCTCATAGCAGGTGTTCGACTTGCAAGCAAGAAAAACCACAAGGACACCAGGCAACTTGTGCCCTTATCCATTTGATAGAATTCTCACCATGGTACCATTCCCAAAGGGATTCGAAATCCCCAAATTTGATAAATACAATGGAACGGGCAACCCTGAAAACCATGTCAGGGAATTTCAGGTGCACTGCATGGAAGTCGCATATGATGACACATATCTAATGCGGCTCTTCCCTCGAAGCCTAACTGGTCTAGCTACGGAATGGTTTTCTTGCCTACCCACGGGCATTAAAACATTCGAGGAAATTATGGAGGCTTTCCTTAAAAATTACGCTTTTAATATGGGTGCAGATGTCAGTTTAGAAGAACTATCTGCACTCAAACAAAGAAGAGGAGAGTTATTTACATCCTTCTTGCAAAGATGGTGATCCAAGGCCAATCAGAGCAAGTGGACCATGCCAAAGGAACAACAAGTTTGCACCATCATAGCCAACCTAGATGAAAACTTGGCGTTCTACCTAAAAATGCAGTGCATCACATCTTACGATCAACTAATTCCAAAGGCGCTCAACATCGAAAGCGCCCTTACTGCGCGAGGAGGTGCACCTACATTCACTCCACTGCAAGATAACCGTTCGTCCAACAACTACAATGATAAACCTCAAACATGGTCGAGGAACAAAAATATCACGAACGATGGCGTGGTCGATGCTAAGGTAGTCATCAGTGCTCCTAAGCAAAATCATCATCAACCGCAAACTCATAACCACAACAATGTGCAGGCTAATGCAGTAGTAGCACAGTCACAACCACCTTCCACCAATCAAGTCAACAATGTGGGTAATCAAGGAGGACCACCTCCCCGCAATAAGTTTCCCCCCAAGAGGAAGTTCACAGCCCTTGGTGAATCGATTGAGTCTATCATGAAGAAATTGGTCAAAGAAAACCTAATCAAGATCTCTAACTCCGAACAATACACAAAGCCCATGACCAAACCGCTGTGGTACAATGAGAATCTCCTATGTGACTTTCACAAAGTCAAAGAACACACCACCGCCAACTGCATGAGACTCAAGAATATCATCCAAGACCTCATCGAGGATAAGGTCATCAACATTGAGCAGCCGACCGGAAACCCAGACCTGAAAATCTACACGAATCCAATGTCGAATCATACTCAGGGAAATAACCAAGGGAATAATAAGGGTAAGCAAAAGTATGCTAGTGCAAATCTAGTATACGAAGAAATAGTTGGATATGTTGACGAGATGGTTACTTTCATAAATATCAAGGGAGCCAATAGTGACTGTGGAGTCACCACACGAGGCAGAAAAGTTACCATTATCGGGGCACCTGCTAAGACCCCCATTACCAACACAAAGGCCGTCCCCTATGATTACAATGTAATTGACCAGCTGAAAAGAAAACCTGCACAAATCTCCATCATGGAATTACTAAAAATCTCCGCTGCTCATAGACAAATCCTTGATGAAGCACTAGTTGCATTGCTGCCACCCTTGACACAAAACAATTTTAGGTTATGGTGGGTAACATCGTTACCCCAAATCTCATCACATTTTCTGACCAAGATTTCCCTCCGTAGCCATCTCATAATAGTGCACTCCACCTCCAAGTCCTAGTCCATAAAAAGAAAGTCAAGTGAGTCCTGGTAGATGGTGGTGCAGGTCTTAATATTTGTTCTCTAAAACTTATAAAGAAATTGGGATTCACCGAGGATTCCATCAATAAGAACAAAAGCATCACCATAAGAGTGTATGATGACCAGGAAAGAGTGTCTCAGGGCACTATCAAGATCCCCATCCAAGTGGGGCCAACAACTATGGAAACAACCTGTCAAGTTCTTGACCTTGATTTGCCATACAACATCCTCCTGGGATGCCCATGGATACATGGAATGAAGGCAGTGGCCTCAACCTATCATTAGTGCATTAAGTTCTCATATCAAAATGAGGAGGTTACCATATATGGGGATCCCGAACCTTTCACCTATTGCAAAAACTTGGAAGCCAAGTTTTACAAGATCCCTCAAGTGCCTAAAAATGATGAAGGACCATCCACTTCATACATAGACCCAGCTAATCTCGCCTCCACTTCTACAACAGAGACACCCACCATCCTCGACATATCTGAGATCAATAACATGATACAGGACAATGGATGCGGTGATTATAGAATGAGGAGAAATGCTTTTGTTGTAGGAGAGTTACCACAATCTCCTAGGTCACATGGGCAACCACAATTGATTCAAACACCTGTTCACACTAGAACGGAACCCGTTGGATTTCACAGTTGGGGGGATCTCAGTCGGGAGAATGTGGACAAGGAGGACATCACAAACACTCTATACCAAGATGAAAGACCCACTCCCACCCTACCCACAGAGGAAACAAACAGAGGATTACAAATGATGTTCGACATGGGCTATAACAGGAATGAAATCCTAGGAAGAAACAGTGATGGACGATTGGAGCCCATCATTGTAGAAAGAAGAACGCAGAACCTTGGCCTCGGTTGTACCCCTTGGAGTATAGCCGTGCGTGGCAGAAGTTTTCCTAATAGGGCAGTCAGGTCCTCTCCTCGGGTCTCGACAACTAACCTTAGATTACCCATGTCCACAGGCCTACCTCTCGATAACTTCACATTTGACATAACTGAGGTTTGTAGTAGCAGTGACGATGATGACACCATAGGTGGCTTACCTAGGCTCTTTGAAGATTCCACCCTACTGATGATTAGTGCCTCACCCGCTGAGCCAATCCAACGAACCCACCAAATCCACTTAGTGTACCCACAACTCATCGATCATGACCAACGGGGACCACCAATTCTAGACTCGTTCGAAAACAATGAGGCTCTCTCGGAATTCATGGGACTAAGGGATATTGTTCCATGTGGAGATCACAAGGCAAGATTTGATATCATTCTAGACACACAAGCATACTATGGGGAGATGATTGAGTCCTTCAGTAGCAAAAGAAAAAGATCGAGAATAAGCTCAGAGTTATTGAGTGAAAACCACACTGTGGCACTCTCTAACCATAAAACAGTAAAAATAAAGGACGCATCCGATGGTGAAAACCTCCCCAAGGCGCTAGAGGATGAAGGATTCAATCTCCCCCTACTGCTCTACACCAGGAGAAGTCAGCAGTATTGGCAGAACAGTGCAACCCGGTCAACTTAGGAACAGAATCTGAACCACAAATTACCTTCTATGCAGAATCCCTCCTAGTAGAAGAACAAGAACTATTGGCAGCATTCCTAAAGGAGAGAAAGGTAAATTTTGCGTGGACCTATGCAGACATGCCAGGCTTGGATCTTGAAGTGGTAGTACATCATTTGGCCATTTACCCCGGAGCAAAACTAGTCAGACAAAAGCTAAGGAAGATGCACCCACAAATAGCCTTGCTTGTAAAGATTGAGTTGTAGAAACTTCTGGATGTTGGCTTCATACGCCCGATTGACTATCCAGAATGGGTATCAAATCTCGTACCAGTCTCAAAACCAAAAGGGGGCATTCGCATCTGCACTGATTTCAGAGACCTAAACAAAGCATGTCCCAAGGTAGACTTTCCACTACCCAACATTGACATGATAGTGGATATGATGGCCGGACATGAGATGCTTTCCCTAATGGATGGCTTCTTGGGGTACAATCAAATAATGATCGCAAAAGAAGACCAACACAAGACAACATTCACATGTCCTTGGGGCACCTACTGCTGGAACGTAATGCCATTTGGGTTGAAAAATGCAGGAGCTACATACCAAAGAGCCATGACATTAATCTTCCATGACATGATCCATAAAACAGTTGAAGATTATGTAGATGACATACTGGCTAAATCAAAGAAGAGAAAAGACCATATAGCAACTCTAAGTGCTATCTTTGATAGGCTCGAACAATATAAGGTTAGACTCAACCCGAAGAAGTGTGTCTTTCGGGTGCAATCAGGGAAGCTGCTAGGATACATAGTTTCAATGAGAGGAATAGAGGTGGACCCTGCAAAGGTAAAATCAATCCTTGAAATGGAAGCACCAAGGATGTTAAAACAACTAAGAGGATTGCAAGGTAGACTCCAGTCCATCCGGAGATTCATAGCTCAATTGGTAGATAAACAGATTGCCTATTCACATCTACTTCACAAGGGAGTAGCTTTCAAATGGGACGACAAATGCGAGCAAGCATTCAGCAAAATAAAAGAATATCTACTTACACCACCTGTGTTGATGCCACCAATTGTGAGGAAATCATTAATCCTATATATCTCTGCAACAACAGCTACCCTAGGGGCCCTTTTAGCTCAACATGATGAAAAGGGAACCGAGAGGGCTATCTACTACATCAACAGAACAATGGTGGGACATGAGCTCAATTACACGTCAATAGATAAAGCTTGCCTAGCACTGGTATTTGCGGCTCAGAAATTCAGACACTACATGCTAGCACACCAAATCAAGTTGATTGCCAAAATAGACCCTCTAAAGTACCTATTGTCAAAAGCAGCGCTTACAGGTAGAATGGCTAAGTGGGTAATGATATTATCTGAACATGATATCGAGTATGTAGAATGAAAAGCCATAAAAGGACAAGTTATTGCGGATCAGCTGGCAGAAGCTCCCCTCTACACAAATAACCCACTCATATCAGAATTCCCAAATGAGTCCCTTTTTAACCTTGGTGCAGTAGACCACTGGAAGTTATACTTTGATGGCTCTCACACACAACATGGGTCAGGAGTTGGGGTGTTCTTCATCACGCTGCAAGGAGACTGCATACCTAGATCATACAAGTTGGCATTCCCTTGTACTAACAATATAGTAGAATATGAGGCCTTGACCATAGGTCTCAAGATTGCGGCACAATGGCGAATCATGGCACTAAAAGTCTATGGGGACTCACAACTTATCATCAACCAAGTCAATGGTGAATACCAAATGAAGGATGATAAGATCACACCATACAAGAAGGTGGTAGAAAGCCTAAAGGAATCTTTCATCAACATTACCTTTGAGCAGATACCAAGGACAAATAACAGAGCAGCCGATGCAATGGCTACAATTGGATCCTTACTAGACATCCCTTGTAACGTCTCGAAACATGAATTCCTCGTAGAACAGCTTCTCGTACCCACATTCGAGGTACCAAAGTCAGAATATGCGTGTGAACTCGTTGGTCCCTGTGATCTTTGGTATCATGATATATACACCTACCTAAAGTTAGGATTCCTCCCCACTGACATCACCTCGAACCTAAAACGCACTTTCATCAAAAGGACTTCATGATTCGTCATCCTAGGAGAGACCCTCTTCCGTAGGAGTACCGACGGAACCCTGTTGCATTGTTTAAAACCTGAGGAAGCCCTGACTGCTCTAACTGAGGTACACAATGGCACGTGCGGGTCACACTCAAGTGGTATGACCTTGGCTAAAAAGTTGCTGAGAACAGGGTACTACTGGCCGACGATGGAAAAAGAGGCGCACAATTTTGTCAGAAAATGCTTGCAATGCCAACAGCATGGAGACCTCATTCATGCACCAGCTCAAGAACTGCATCCTATTGTTACACCTTGGCCCTTTTCACAGTGGGGGCTCGATCTCATTGGTAAAATCTCACCCACCTCATCCAACGACCATAAATTCATTATCACCACCACCAAATATTTCACTAAGTGGGTCGAAGCAATTCCCATGACCTACATCACGGGAAAACAAATATCCAAGTTCATCCTAAACTACCTCATTTGCAGACACGGTGTCCCTCAATCCATTATCTCTGATAATGGGACGCCCTTCAAAAATCAGGACGTCCGTGATTTATGTGAAAAATTCAAAATCCAACACTATTTTTCCACTCCATACTACCCACAAGGCAATGGCCAAGTAGAAGTTACAAATAAAACCATTTTGAAAATCCTCAAGAAAATAGTCAATGACTCTGGTTGTGATTGGCATCTGCAGTTAAATCCCGCCTTATGGGCCTACCGCACCAGCATCCGCACACCAACAGGTGCCACCCCATTCTCCTTGGTTTATGGATCAGAAGCCATCCTCCCTATTGAGATCGAGCTTCCGTCACTAAGGATGTCACTGCAAAACCTCATCATAGATGAGGAATACAGGGTCACAAGACTCAATGAGCTGGAATTTCTAGATGAAAGGCACATGGATGCCCTTAATCATCTACAAGTGTACCAGACTCGCCTAAAAAGGAGCTACAACAAGAAGATCAGACAACGCACTTTCCAAGTTGGTGACCTCATGCTGAAAGAAAACCAAAAGAGAGTGCCAAATCCAAATACAAAGGGAAAGTTTGAGCCCAACTGGTTGGGACCCTTTATCATCACTGCAAGCTACAAATCGGGGGCATATCAGTTATCGACACCCGAAGGCGAGCCCCTCCAAGAGCCCATGAACATTTCGCACCTCAAAAAGTTTTATGCCTAAATCTTGCAAGGTATAGAACCAGAAAATACAAAAAAAATCAGAAAAAGTCCTGAAAAAATGGCTACCTTGATGAAAACCTGGCAAACAGGCATCTGGGTGACAACAAAAAAATCAAAAGATCAAAAAATCCAATAAAAAAAAAAAAATCAGAAAAAGGATTGAAAAATAGTAAAAAGAAGAAAAATTGTCCTCTAGTGAAAACTACTTTGGTGGCGCTTTAGGAAAGTACCTTGGTGAAAACCTGGAAAATAGGCATCAAGTGTAAATAAATCACCTTCCCCATCTATCAGGATCTGCACGACTCATCCATTCCATCGCATTCCACTCATCCGCTCGCATCCATACCATAGCATGCGTTGGTATCTATACCATATTCCAACATTGCAACTACTTGGCATTTCAAAGGTCAGTCTATCCTGCCTTTATCGAAGTATTCTATCGCACCACACTGGGGGCACATTCTCGCAAACATCGGATCGGATTCGTGTACGTTCTCAAGATCTTTAAAATTCATCGAAAAATCCAAAAACATCCAAATTATTCAAAAAATCCAAAAACATGTCGAAATATCAGAAAATCTTCAAAAATTCATCATTTAGTCTTGTCAGTCTTTCACCTTGTCGAACTACGTCATCTCTGAGCTTGAACGTAGGCAAGGTTGATCTTTGATCATCCCCCAAGATGGTTAGGTCAGTCCTTTAGGTGTCCATCGCATTGGCAATCCGTTTGCCCATCTAGTTTGCATCATAAGTCAATCCTTTAAGCAATAAAAAGGGGGGCAACCTGTTTGCCCATCCATCTTATCATCAAGTCAGTCCACCACTAGTCAAACTATGTGGTCTCTGTGTGTATAACGTAGGCAAGGCTAATCTATGGATCAGCTCCCGAGACCCCTAGGATAGGTCTTTAAGTTAGTTTGTTCGTCATAAATCCTGAAAATACCAAAAATAGTCTCAAAATATATAAAAAACCCAAAATGGTGCATCCATTCCATCTTGCGTTCACCCGTGATTATCATCACTCATAATAAATCATCATCACTTTCACCCTTTGGTGAGTTAGTCAAAAGCAAGTCTAGCAGGTTCGAAAGTGAACATCTTAATCGTCAAAGTCTCAAGTCTAGAGCAGTAAGCAAGCAAGTTGGTTAACTCAGAGTATCAATAGCTTATCACACAATCAGTCTCACCAAAACCCTAATCACTACATGTCCTAGGATGAAGCTTTCCTATGATGGACATAAGCATCAGGTACCCCACAATAGTTTAGCCTTGGCTAGCGGTACGATGAACATCAACTTGTTTGTTTATTTTATCTTGGTCTTTTAGACTTATCTTATTTTGCGCTCATTCCAAGGACCTCTCAATGATGCCTAAACAAAACAGGTTTAGAGAGAAAGGAATGGGGCAATGATCATTATCTTTTTATCTGCTGTGCTTTTTGGATATTCTTGTAAAATAACTTCGTCAGGCGTACTTTGTTTGTTTGTAGGAAAGATGTTTTAAGTGTCTTGTTGACCACATAATAAGGCTTTCCTTGTTATGTTTTGGTCCGAGATGTTTATGATATCTGAACTGCATTCTGAATAAGGTTATGTTTGTCAAGTGTGAACAAGAGTACTCTTATCTGTTTGACGAGTCAAAGTCCATCACACTAGGCGCCACGCCATCCTGGTTCTTAATACCTTGATGCATCGCACCTACGTGTATTATCAAACATAAAGAAAGGTATGCTCTTTTCCCATCCTTGGATAAGCAATACATCATCATCATTCATCATCATATCCAATAATTTCTCGATGACTAAGGGACTTGTTGGACTTCTGCATCTTCTTGGATTCAAGGGTTGATCCCTCTCGTTCTTCTATCCTCTGTCACGCTAATAATGCATCCATCATGCATCCATCTTGCATCCTCATCCTCATTTTGCATAATCACGACATATCATCATAGGACATCATCCATCGCATTCATCTCATTTTCATAATCATTTAAGTTGTTTAAAATAATATAGATTTGTTATTTTAAGCATCTTCTAAACATCTCATTTACATCATCATTATCATATAGTCTCATCATCCATACATCCATTTTGAACCTCTTTATCATGATATCCACCTCAAATTGAATCTTTTCGCTCGATCTCTCGAGGGGGCAATGTACTAGTGTATTTCTTTCTGCTGGGGCATCCGAAAAAATCGAGAAATTTTTAATTTCGATGTCAATAGCATCATTCTTTGAACCAATGCAATGAGTACATTGCTTCAAAGAGGGGAAAAATGTAGACATGCAAATCTAACATCATGCATCGAATTCTCCTATTAATCAATTAAGACAATTTATTGATTAATTTCCTAAGGTTCATTAAATAAATCAAATTATTTAATCCTTATGTTCTTCTCATTTGATTTAATAAATCAAACTGATTTAATCAAATGTCACCTCCTAATATCATCCAAGTTAATTAATCTACATTAATTAACTTCTAATCATAATTACCATTCTCTAGCTTTTGACTCAACTAGAGTCAAATCCAAACTCTTAACTAACCCACCCACTTGCACCAATAAATCATTTATTTGATTTATTATTTCTTCTAATTACATTCAAAATGGCATCAAAATGGAATATTCTTCCAATTTGAATCTTCCCCCCAAAAGGACTTGTCCCTTCCAACAAGGTATTAAATGCTATTTGCACAAGTCAAACATGGCATTTATTGCACCTTTCATCCCCCCTAAACAAGTCACTTCAAAATTCAAATTTGAAATTGGCACATTGGCCAAGACTTGCACATTCCTCACCCTCTCACAACTTGACAAGTGGCACCTTGTCATTGGTTTGTGAATTATCCCACATTCATCAAAATCACTCAATCTCCTACCCTTGAATCTATAAATGCAATGCATCTTCTCTCATTCAAAACAACACACTTCATGCAAGGTTACTCTCTTCATTCGAGAATCAATCTTGCTCTTCATCATCTACAATCTACATTTGAATACATCTACATTTTGAATGCATCTAAACTATAGGCAACTTGAGCTCATAGCAACTCATTGTCTATTTCATTTGGCTTAGAAAGGGATTGGGAAAGGGATCTCTCACATCTTCATGGAGGGCACCAATCCACCATAGAATAGGTTGTATTTCATTTTCTCCATTGCATGTTTAATTTAGTTTTATTAATTTGCTTGGAGTAAATGGTATATGTTATTCTATGAGGATGCTAAATCTATGCAATCCATGTGTAAGATTTTAGCATCCATAGGGTGTTCTCCCTTTCCTTCATCATCCTTCTGAATCAGAATAGTGGCAATGCTCATCTTACTGCTAAAGACATACATTATGAAATCCTTTGATAAGTCAGGATTTCCAACGCAAGAGCCGAAGAAATAACATCGTTCACCTTCTTGAAGGCTTATCTTTCTTCTTTTGTCCATTTGAATAATTGGTTAATTTTCAGCATCAAGGTGATCAGTCTAATTGTTCCTGCAAAATCAGGGATAAATTTACTTACAAAGTTCACCTTCCCCAAAAAATATTGTACACCTTTCTTGTTTACTAGAAGAGGAAGCTCTCTGATTGCTTTTACTCTTTCAGAATCAATAGTGATTCCTTCTTGGGATACTACATGCCCCAATAATTTGCCTTGTGGTACTCCAAAAACACATTTCTTTGGGTTCAGGGACACCCCAAACTCTTGGCATTTTATGAAAACCCTTTCTAGATATCGAAATGGTCATCTTTATATTTTTAAAATATGGTCAGATCATCTAAGTAGATGAGGATGATTTTGTTGATTAATTCGTTGAAAGCGATATCCATTGCTCGCTGGAAGCTAGCCCCCATGTTTGATACGTCGAAAGGCATTTTGGCATATGCAAATGTTTCCCATTTGGTGGTGAACATAGTCTTGTGCTGATCTTTTTCACTAACCCAAACCTAGCTGTAGCCCGAGAAACCATCCAATAGAGAAAACATCTCAGAACCTGCTACAGTCTACAAGATTGATTCCATGGAAGGCAACGGGTAATGATCCTTTAGTGACGCCCAGTTTAGGTTGTGGAAGTCAACATAGAGGTGAATGTCTCCATTTTTCTTTCGGACCGGAACGAGATTAGATACCCATGTATTGTGCTTGATTGGGAAGACAATTTTGGACTAGATCAACTTTTCTAGCTCTTGTGCCATTAAGGCTTCAATCTTCGGATTCACAAGCCTTTGCTTTTGTCGGATAGGCTTAGCACCTTTCATTAGTTCAATGGTGTGTTGGATGACGTGGGGATCATTTCTCTGTGAGGTCATCGTAAGACTAGGCCACTATTCCTTCATATTTTTCACAGAAGTGTATCATCCTATCTTTATCATTTTTTGGGACTTCTTTCCCGACTTTAAGTTTTCTTTCATTCCCAACCTCAAGGTCAGTATAGTCCACCTAGTCTGCTACAAATTTTCTTCCATTATTTCTTGCATCATCATAGTCAAACAATTTTTTGAGGGTGACTAACCCTTCTGGAAGCTTGTTTGATTTCAATTGGATGATCTGTCCTTAGTATGCTTCTTCAAATTTTGGCTGAAATTGATTGACAAACTCTCCCGACTGTTGGATGAATGAAGTAATGTTTTCATCGCTTTCGAATACTTGCTAGCTCTGATCATTATTGGGAATGGAGGGTCAGACAATCACTCGCACCAAGTGTACATTTTTTATCAAGTTAGAGACAAGATCAAATTGGGATCCTATCGTTTCCATGCGATCCGCATCTAAATTTTTCTCTCTTAGCACAACATGGATGTTAAAAGCTTTGAAACCTTAAATGAGGTCCCATACCCTGTGTCTGTAAGATCACATATGGACATTTTTTGCAGCAAATACATTTCTAACTTCGTTGATTACAAGTTCAAAATCTCCAAATATCACTAGTTGTTTGATATCCATGTGTTCAGCAAGGCTTAGTCCTTGCACAAGGCCCTCATACTTGGCTTCATTGTTTGAGCAAGAAAACTAGAAGCAGAATGACCTGAAGATATGCTCATTGGATGGAGACGTTAGGTGTATCCTAGCACTTGTGCCGACCTTGTATCTCGCACCACCGAAGTGTAGTGTCTAGAGCTCTGAAGCTTGCTTGGGGATAGAATCCTTTAATATTTTCGAGAACTCTTGATCCTCATCATAGATGACATAGGTTCTCAATTAGGTAGCATGATAATTGTTGAAAATATTGTTGCATGTGTTCTTGGTTAAGAAGAATTCTCCTTGATCGGCTTTGTCTTTAGTTGTCTGCTCATGCTCCAACAGTTCATTGCCACTGGCCTCTTCTTTGGTAATGAAGGCATCAGTGTCTTCATAGTTGATCATAGCCTCATCTGTTATGTGCTCTAAATGTAGGGATTCTAATACTATCTTGATCATTGAACCATGCTTGGTTCTAAGAATTAGGTGAGACCAATCCAAAGAAAGGTATTTTCCTATCTTCACTGTAAACTCTTGCGATAAGCAAAGGCCAAACATGGGAGGAACATCAATTATCATGGTGTCTTGTAGCACTGTGATGCTAGGACATGAAAACAAGGTTAAAGGGAGGTCTTTGATTAGACCCACAGTTTTCACCTTGTTCCCATCCAACTGCATAACTCCTCTCTTTAAAGGCTCGTAGTTGAGTCCTAAGGCTTCAACTATTTGCTTGGGCATGACTGTGGTGCTAGCACTGGAGTCAATCATAGAATTGTGTAGTAGTTTCTTCCCTATAATGAGGGTCGGAAAGAAAGGCTTGGGTTTTGGCTTCTCTCCTTTAGCCCCGATCAGAGACTCCTCTATAGTATTAGCAAGAACTTTGGCTAGAGGTTTTGTGTCTGTTGAGGGTTTGGGAGTTTTTTCTTTTGATAGTTCGGTTGCATCCTTCTATAGAGCCTTTTGTAGTCCTGACTTATGTTCTAGAATGGCTAAAATATTCCAAATGGATACATTAGCGGAATATTTCTTCAATTGTTCCACTACATTGAAGGGTGGTGGATTTGGAGGTTTCTGCTCCTTGGGTTTGGTGATGATAATTTATTTTCACAGTTGTGGCTATGGAGCAATTGTAGAAGGGCCAGGGGGTTGGTCCGAGACATTTCTAGACTACAGAGTGATTATTTCGCCTGTGAATCTCCTCTTTGAGCGAGTGTTGTAGTCAAAATGTATTTGTGAGGTTGCCGATGAAGATGCTTCATAAGTGAACACTGCTTCCTCTCCCTCCATGAATGAGATGAGAGTATGGTCAGGGGCCATGCCATTTTCTTTCTCTGAGGTCATTCCCTACATATGTGCAGTGAGAACCACATTCTCTATTTTCTGATAATTGTATATGTATCCTGAATTTGTTGCCACTCCTTAACTGTGTTGCTCTACAACTTTCTACTGTAAATTTCCACACAAACAATTTTGAGGCATTAGGCCATCGCTGTAGGGGTAACAGCAGGGATTGAAGTCTTTGGTGAGATTTTTTTGTCCTACGGTCAGCTCTCTACTTGTACAGGTTTGAGCGGCTCCCAGCAGAGTCGGTACTAGCACCATTTGGTTATTTGTTTGAGTTGGAGGATTTGTGCATGTGGCTCCTTGGTATTGATTATGTTGGTAGGAGAGCCTGCCACCCTGATAGCTTTGGTAGGATGGCCTCGGAGGAGCATTCTGGTTATGCTTGATAATGGTTACTTTGTTTGTCAAGTTCTGTAACATCTCCCTTATGTCACTCATTTCATCCTTTGAAGCACTAGATGTAGAAGCAGTATTTTATGGTGCACTTGTATATGCATACATAGATGGAGGAGGCATGGGTGTACTGGTAGATGGCATCTCTTGAGTAGAAATAAATATTTTGGGGAATATTGGCATAATGGGTCGAGGTGGCAATTTTCCAGCATCAATTAGGTTGTTCTTTGCCTTTACTGTTATGTTGTATGCATCTAGTAATGTGGTTTCGTTGAGTGATTGGATCATCATGGAGATGTCGATGTTGATGGATTTTAGGTAGAACATGAATGCTAATTTGGTCGATGGTCGGATAGCATTTTGAATTCTCTACCAAGTTGTATGAAAATGGGAGTTGAAATCGGTCATAGCTTTAGATGGGGCTCGCTTGATTGTTGATAGCTGATGATATAGCGAAGACCTATCTTCGTCATTGGAAAATATTTCATAAAATTGATCCTCGAGCTCGTCCCAAGTGCCGGTAGTATTAGCTAGTAGACTACGATACTAATCTGGTGCTTTTCCTTGTAAAGAAGCAACAAGTAGTCTAAGTGCTATGTTCTGATATGTGACCCCATGTACTAGACACACGTCTGCAACATCTTGCAAATGTTCATATGGTGCTCTTGAGCTATCTCTAGTGAACTTTGGAATAGCTTTGAGAGCCGAGACCAGGATAGAGGCCCATACGGCAAGTGCAACTGGGGCGACAAGGGGGCTTCCAGCATCCCAGGCCACATAATTTTGGTTGGTGATTGGTAGCATGGTTGGGGTCTGAAAAATCTACTCAAATGAGTTTGGGTACGACTATTACTAGTGGAGGCATTACTGAGTCAAGATTTTTGTGGTTTGTGACCTAGTAACAGGTCGATGACTTGTACACCCTTTTGATTTGGTATATCTAAGAACAAGGGTCCCACTAGGCATGCCAAGAAAAAAAACACTGTTCATGCCAAAAATTGGCAAGGTAGTAGACTTTTTTCATAAACTCAGTTAAAGGGGGCACCTATTGTGCTAAACTAAGTGACCTCCAGATTTTAAAGAAGTCGACTCTTCTATAATTGGGGTTTTGAATGGGAAAAGGAAGCAGGTATAGAAAATAAAAATGACTAACTAGGGTAATGCATCAAAACTTAGATGTAAAGCACAATAGGCCTATCTTGTAGATACAGTCTAAGGGCCCGTTCAACAATCTGTTATGTCCAGAATGAGAAG
The DNA here is from genome assembly GCA_007115665.2 of Sequoiadendron giganteum. NCBI lineage: Eukaryota > Viridiplantae > Streptophyta > Pinopsida > Cupressales > Cupressaceae > Sequoiadendron > Sequoiadendron giganteum. Next base: position 251,444,317 of record CM021102.1, on the reverse strand, counting down.
AAACTAAGGTAAAATCTAAATGATTCACTTTAATAAAATAAAATAATATTCATACGCATTTATTGAAAAGAGGAGTCAAAGACATGGTATAAGTCAGCAAACTTGCATTCAAATTATAGAAGTTCTATAAATGAAACATTCAGCACCATAATGGCACAGTAAAACTTTATCAAAATCTTCAAGAAAATAGAAAGGTCGAACAATGGCACAATCTGCAAGTCTTTACAATAATATAAAAAGCGATAAAGGCCTGGTTCTTCTATCAATATTTTTTCTCTAAAATCTGGACTCTTGCACTCTCTGCTTCTTTTTTCGATGGAAGAAGCAGTATTTATAACAAAGCCTAGCTTGGTGAGCCAATAACTGAAAAGATCCTTTGATCATAAGCAATAATTTCCCCATTTGTCATTTCAACCAAAAAGATTCAAGCCATGAACGAGGACATCCCAGAGTCAGATGCATCCCCTGCGAATGATGGAAGTGGTCCCAAAAGACCAGAGTGTCAACACATGCAATTCAATCATGGTGGCAGTTACAAAATAGGGCATTTGTTGACAGGTTCTCGCCTGCTCAGTTTTCTCTTGCGAGGAAATCTCTAGAAGATCGTGTGGCGAATGTTTGGGGGCCGATGCTCATTCATCCCCTTAAGCGATGAAAATCTTGCAATGTGAAGACACGTGAAGGCCTCTAAACATGTTGTGTTGGAGGTGGGGTCTTCCATGGAACGTGCATAGTCATATTTTATGTGGCAGCCAGTCGAGGCCCGAAAGGGGCACAGGAAATTACGAATTGCTGACACATGGAAGCATGGCGCAATCTTTTGAAAAGCGAGAGGAGGAAAACCTTGCGAGGAGTGCTTGGTTGACAAGTGGTGGCATCCATATTTAGACCACATGGGAGGGGTCCAACATTTCTTTCTCTTTAGAGGAGTGTGCGACCGATACTCAGGCAAAATAGAACTACATGAAGGGAGCATGGGAATTGTGTATTCACACTACCTACATGAAAAATGATATTATCCACCATCCATAACCAAATTAAATTCATATGTATACACATAGTTCAATTTAGTCTAGGGTTGTAAGTAGTTACATACATACAAATTCATAGTATTGAACTAAGGAACACCATTTGAGATGAGGTGTAAGTAATAAAAGTTCTAAAACACACTTATATTAATAACAAGCCAATAGATCAATGACTAATTAGGTTTCTAGCATAGAAACTAAAAATAAAAAGATATTTACATGAGGTTCAAGCCCATATTTATAAAATAATAGGAAATCATTGTACAATTGCAAGTAAGGGAGCCTAAGAAATTTATAAGAAGTGGAGAATGAGAGAAGAGAAAGGAAAAATTTAGATCTTGAGTGATATTATTTTCTAGACAATCTTCATATGGTGCCAAATTAATAATCAAGATGAGGCATGCTCAAATGATTATAAATTTGACTACAAGCAATCAAAACCATGATGATATTTGACCAATGCATGTTCCAAATATGCATATTAATAAACTTGTTATATACATATGGAATTTAATGGAGAAAAAATATTAGTTTTCTACAACATATATCTACTGGTGGCCTATAATTAACAAGTGTTGGAGTATTGGAGTCATGTGGTAAACATAAGGTGTGAAGGGACATGTCCAATTGATATAATTTCAATAGGGTTCAAATAGTCTTAGAAAAAGGATGAACAATTTTTGAATTACTAGAAGAGGAGGTAACTTTTTTGAAAATATCTTCAAGGATATTTGGCTTTATTTTTCAAAATAAATATAAAGAATCTCTATAACACATCACTTTCCACATTGATGTCTTACACAATTAGAGAGATGCTTGTGCGATAGGAGATTCAAAAGTGTTAGAAGATAAGAAAAGAGGACATATACTAGAATAGGGTCGACCATGGAGTTAGGCTAGGTAGCTCATAGAAGTTAAGAGAAAGCTTTGAAAAGAGAATGGATTCAAAGGAGGGTGGGGCCTATTGTGCCTACATTTCTTTATTGAAATTTATTAACACCATAAGATGGATGATAGGAAACTTATGAGGACCTTTTATTATCGAGTCACCGAGAGAATGAAAGAGATTTTGAGACCAATTGAAATAAAGAGGAAAGACCCATATGAGCATGAGTCTTTGAAAAAAAATATATTTAGAGCCATTAGACGTGACACTGAATATTTCTAAAGAGGAGGATAAGAACTTAACCAAAATCATGAATGGGGATTGTAAGTTGCACTAAGGAACTGGGAGTCAATAAGAAGACTTTGTACACACCATGGAACTTGTGACTTAAATATTGAGTTTCATGGATCATAGGAATGACCTAATACTTGTAGAAGGGGAGTGACATGGAACCAAGAGGAATTCAAAGTTTAAAGACAACAAATAAAAGGACTTGAAGAATATATTTATGGTAACATGGATTACTTGAAAGGAGTGTGCAAGAAACACGCTACAAGGTTCTCTAACCAAAATCTTAAAAAGATCTTCAAGTCTTCTATAGATAGCCACAAAAAATAACTTTCTAAATTCATATCCCACCATTAGTAATGGCCTAATAGGATGGGCATGAAAAAATGATGGTAGCTTTTAAACCCCCACAAAGTTTCTCACTAACATAATGCAATCCCAACATCTTGACTAGTTCCTTATATTCTATAAAATATAATAAGAATAGATTCAAATATAAAATAATGTTTGATTTAACTCACCCTACTCTTGATCTCAACTTCCAAATAGTTAGAGACAACTACTTCTTTACTTACTTTCTTTATAGCACTTGACTGAAATATTTTTTTTCCCAAGCAATTATCTAAAATAAGACCATGAAAGGACATTTCACACTCCTCTACAAAGTGATGAAACTTGGGTCCCATAGTACAATCAAGACCACAAACACAAGAAATTCCAACAAAAACCTTTCCCTCCCATTTTAATGTGACAAAAATACCTTTTTTTCTCATGCCAAATGTGTTAAGAGGCCATAAATTCATAGAATTTCATAATGATTTGGGAGTCCATATGGGAAAGTTTCCATATAATTATGACTACCAATTTTCAATCCATCTCATCTATCCACTAAATCATCCTTATGATCCACTTTGAATTTATTTTCAAAAATATTGTTTGAATCAATGTTGATTATTTAAAGTAATCCACTACCTCCTTCTTACCTCTAAAATAGTGACTATAGGAGAAAGACTCCAAAGAGTGTAGAAGAGGCCAGGCTTCATGAAGGGTGTTTTCCAATATCTAATTTGAACCATGTTTACAAATGGTGTTATATATTAACATGGAGTCCTCTTCAATTGCAATGAGGTGATCTAATGCACACACCTTTGGATCAATGTTGGTCCCATATTTTAGTTTCTTGGAGGCTTCTTGAACCAAAGAACTAGAGAAGTACCTTATCACATGCTTAGCTCCCAAAGCCCCTAGATTTCCATTGAAGTACCATATAATTTTAGTGTAAAGAATTTGATAAAAAGGGAATGCAACACAATTGACATATTTTTTAATGAAAGTGAAGAAAATAGTTTTGAAGTAAAATAAAATAACTCTTAAGTAAAATAAAATAGCCTGTATGTATCCATAGTAGTTTAAATATATTTAAAATTGTAATGTTCATATTGAAAAATAAAATTCTCTTCAAACAAAAGTCAAAGTAATAATCTATTTTCATTAAACTATAAATCATTAAGTTGTATTCTAGTCATTTTGATTTCTCTTTTCTAAGATATATTTTTAATAATTTTTACACATGTTATTAAGAAATCAATTATTTAAAAAAAAAGTTAAACAAGATTTATCTAAAATATCTTAAATACATCTATCTAAAAAGACACAAAATACAAACACTTCCAAACTGATAAATATATATATATATATATATATTTTTTTTTATTTTTTTTAAGATATCTATGCTAATTAAATTAATAAATAATTATAATGATATAAATATAGATATAATTAATTAATAATAGTAAATTTATTACAATAATTATTTATATTTATATAATTTTAATTATTCAATTTTTATTTTTTGAAGTAGGATTTTATATGGATCACAAGTCTATGTTGATATTTCTTTGGGGCATGAGCTTGACCTCACCAACCTCATCCCTTATATCATACCTCTAAAGATTTGAATCTTCATGGATGCATAATCAAAGAACATATCATCGCTCTCACTAATTGTACTCAACAAACTGAACTACAATCTTTTGATATTCTATTAAAGACTTTAGACAATAGGATCTACAAAAAAGAACCAAGTACCAACAAATTGAGTAAAAACATACTCAGTGTACATCCTCTCCACATTTATTTTCATCTTTATCCATAATGTAATTGCCATCCTTCCACTGTTTGCAGATCCAATGGTGTAGTACAGAGAATGAGATTATTATCTATGACCCAAGATAACTTGTACATCAACGACATTGCCCATAATGGACAAAGGGGAGTCCGTATGCTCATCCAAGACCTTTTTCTAAAAGACTATGAACACCATTTTCTACGTTCTTTTAAGTTCAAGTTATTCCCAGTCACCAAACGAATCACACGGACTCTTTCCTAAGCTATGGGATTATCACTCTAGATATTGCTCTCCAGTTTTTCAGAGGTGGTTTAGCTGATTCATTAGTCCATTCTTCAGCTTTTGTTTTATCTTTAGCCTTATTTCTGTGAATATGAGGATTGCAAAGAGAACATGCACAAAAATAGCATTGGCAACGTGGTAGATGTCAGTGTAGTTGGTACGAGGAAAAAGGGCATTGAGATAGAGTGCAGGAGGAGACAAAGAAAAAGAGAAAAGGGTGCGGCCAGCAGAGTGCTTCACCAATCTCTCAAGGAAAATGCATTCCCAACAAATAAGAAAGCAACTATTTTAAAAGGTAGCGGGTAGAAAAGATAAAAGACAAACATCAGAAAACAACAGTCCATACTTGGCAAAGATGCACGGTTAGATCTCAAAGGAGTCAGGAAAGAAAGATAATGGAAAATCTCTCTAGAAAAGAGAACAAATAGAACACAACAAAGACAAGGGAGAATGTTCTATTCTTAGGTTCAATGGTTAAAGGTAAATTTTAGTCAGTAAAAGTAGGATAATTATTTATCATTTTTTGGGTAGGGATAAGGTGTAAAATTGTTATTGATTGTTTGACTATTGTTACCACTTTTTAGTAGGGATAAGGTGTAAAATTGTTATAGACTTTTTGTGTTCATCCCTAGAAAATTAGTCTCGCTTCAATTTGTCTCTCCTAGAATCCAACTTGGCAAAAAGTAAGACCAAGGCAAGACTGGTTGGGTGCTGGGTTGGGTTGTGGGGATACCTCTAGTGCAAGAAAAAAAAAAATTGTTAAAGACTTTTTGATTGTTGAATATTGTGATGCTTGACTACTGAAGATTGTGATATTTAAGTAGAGCAAGTAATAAACAAGAACTAGGGCATTGCATTTAGATGTTTTAGTTTTTGGAGTAAAATACAATCAAAAGTATCACATGAAGAGGAAAATTTTAGACTCATAATTTTTTTATATAATTATTTCAATTGTGTAATTCATATAGTTTCCAAAAATAAAACATCTCTTATTATTCGAAGGGTAAATTTCAAATAGATATCTGTCATGAAAAATTTAATGGGTAAGTAAGGTTGACTATCAAATTTAAGCCTTGGGGATCATCCAAAAAGGCTACTTGGATAAGAAAACAATCTTATCATAGATCTTGGATCCTTGGATTACTATAAAAGAGGGTGAAGTAAAAGGAAACGACTTAAAAATTAAAAACAACAATGGTGAATAGAATCCAAAAGGGAAAAATTGAGGTTCTAAATCATTGTGACAACCTTTTTTGATGTTCAAAATGAATTTTATTAAAATCATTGAGGGGTTAAAATTTGAAATCATATTGATATCTCTAACGAATTGATTAAATCAAGTTAAAAGACTAAATTTTTCCAACTAATTTATTACTTTACCTTCTCTTTTTGTATGAATATAGTTCAACATTCTCCAAATCATAAGGTTAGGTGTTTCACCCCTTATACAAGATCTTATAGTCACTAATTGAAGACCCTATAGTTCTCCATAGATTTAAAAATTATTTAGAGTCTCCTTCAACAATGAACTTATCAATTCAAAGAGCACATGACTAACTTTCAGACCCATAATTAGCCACTTAAACTCAACAATGTTATATGAGTTAAAGCCATTGTATAGAGTGATAAAGGCCATTAAATTGCCCATATTATATCTTAGGTTAGCCCATACCCCTAAAATGGTAGGAATAATCTTAGTTGCCTCATCAAATTTGAGTTTAATCAATTCTTTACTAGGAGACACTAGGTCCTAGGTTCCTTGGCTTTCCTTGTTTTCAAAATTCTAGCATTGAAGGAACTTCTAATATCAAGCCAAATTATGATAGTTAACAACTTAGATCGGATATACTCCTTACTTTTACCCTCACTATGAATGATGGTGCTCTGGGTGCATGCTATAACAATCTATCCCAAAACTTAATCCTAGCCTTTGAATTTATTATTTAAAACAAATCTTATTATTTCTTTGAAGCTAGATCTTCCATATAATTATACTAAGTACCATGTCCCAAAAATTTTAAACGATTTTAAGTGATATAAAATAATACCAAGAAACAAAATGATCATTATGAATATGACTAAAAATCAATTGTCCAAATTGAAAGTTTGAAATAAAATAGACCCAAATACCTTTAAAAAAATTCATGCAAAAATAAGTTGTTGATCTGGGCTATTGGGACCAAGATAACCATTCCTTTTTAGCTACTCTCATGTGAGAATCTTACTATGACAAACCAACTAGAGAAAAACCTTACTTTTGGACCCAATTTTGGAAATAAAAATCCTTCCCTATGGAGAAGATTATAGAAGTCTATTGGTGGACTTGACTAATTTGTCATAACTAGCATGGGTGATGTATGCTCTAATGCCCATTTTATTTTAGCCTAAAGTAGATCATCTTGGAACGAAAAAATGCTACCTTTAGTATTTTAATTCATTTTCTAATGTGTTTATCTACTTATGTTAATCGGGTTCACCTTCTTTTATAGAACAATACAAAATGATAAAAAAAATTAGGAAATAACTAGGAATTATGATATAAAATGGAGAAGTGTTGGGAATAGGATTCCATTTAATAGCAATCCTAAACATATTTCATGTATCTCTTGAGTCTTTGAAAGTGTTCTCCAACACTAGGATTAGAAAGAGAATAAATTTGAATGAAATGAACATGTAAATTGACATTTGTGATTATTCCTAAATGATAGGAGCATGTGGGGACGTCCAAGAAGAGATCCTACAAGATAGGAGCACATGGGGCGCCCACATGGAAGGTGGAACCTACCTTGCTTCAGTTAACTATTTGGAGGATTGATAACACTTTAGTAATGCATGATTTGATCCTACAAATTAGGGATTGATATTTACATGAGTAGAGTGGCAATATCAGTTCAGTATCAGTTTAGTTCAGTTCAATTCAGTTCATTTCAATTATGGTTCAGTTATCTTCAGTTGCATGTAGCTATTTTGAGTTGAATGCTAGTTGACTTGAGTTGACTTTAGTTGAATGACTAATGACTTCAGTTGCATGACAGATGATAGGTGGATACTTTTAGTTAAGTGGGGATGATCAATCATGCATAATGTTTTTATGAATTAGAGCTATATGTTACAGTTAACTAAGATTGACTTGGGACCACCTTGGGCGCCCAAGTTGGCATCTTTCAGTTAACACCTTTTGCATGAGAATATTTACAAGGCTCAGTCAAGTGGGCCCATTCTTGGGTGCCAACTTTGAGGTGAATTTTGCATGATATCTTCTTGACCAAAGTTCAGTTAAGTGTTCAGTTTGGGGAAACTAAATTGAGGAAGACTTTGGTTCAAATTCATATTACATTGTGGAACTCTACTTGCCAAATCTAGGCGTATATTTTCGTGACGAGCTTTATTCTCTTGTATTGTACAACTCTTATGAGTTTATATGCTCATATTTTGTCTATTAATTGCAGCAAGTGTATGAGAGTTCTATGAAAATTTATTGCAGGTTGTGAAGAAAGATTGTTGAAGGCAAGGAAGCATATCAATCAAGGATTGATACAGTATTATTGTAATCTTGTTCTAATGTTAAATAATACAAGCACTATTAATTTTGGTGGAGTTTTTTCCCGAAAGGATTTCTCCACGTATATGTTGTGTCACTTCTATCTTCTTGTCTCATTCTTCTACAATATTTTGTCTCTTTATACAATTGGTAAAATTGAACAAATTAATCATACGCCAAGAATTGTGACAAAGAACACTTAATTAGATATATAGTCTCATAGCTTTACAAGTTTTAAGCTACAATATTACCTTCATTTCCAACATTTGGTATCAGATCCAATGATTGGTTAGGGTTTGGGACACCTTTCTCTTAAAAGTTTGAAGGTTTTTGGTTGTAGTGGGGGCTTTTACTATTGTGTTATTGCAGATTTGTAAAAGAAGTGTGTTGCAATGAGTTCTACTTCCTGTCTAGATATTGAAATAATCAATGGATCTAGTTATGAGATGTGGAAACTAAAAATGAAGGATCTCCTTGAAAAGAGACATCAGTGGTTAGCTATTTGTAATGAGAAAAAGCTATCTACAATGATGTCAGATGAGGATTGGGCTAAGCTTGATAAGAAGGAAAGAGGGACCATAAGGTTATGTCTTGTTGATGTTGTTCTCTTGAATATTTTAGATGAAGCTATCGCATATAAATTGTGGAAGAGGATAGGTGATATCTATCAAACCAAAAGTCTTACTAATAAGTTGTATCTGAAAAGATAGTTATATTCTTTAAAGATGAAAAATGGTGATTCTATTGCACATAATTTAAATGCTTTCAATTTGATTCTAAGTCAGTTAGCATCTATAGATGTAAAGCTAGAAGATGAAGATAAATGAATTTTGTTACTTTGTTCTTTACCAAAGTCTTAGGAAAATCTAATTGTTGCTATGATCCTAAGATGGACAATATAATTCCTACTCTCCTACCAAAGGAGATGAGAATGAAGTCTAAAACGAGATCCCAAGATGCCTTGTTTGTAAGAGGCGGGCCTAAGGAAAAGGAGCCTAAGGGAGACAAGAAAGGAAAGGGTAACTTCAAAGGATGGTCTAAAACCCCAGGTAAGAGTAAGGTAAAGTGTTGGAACTGTGGGAAACCAGGACATGTAAAGAAAGATTGTAAGAACAATAAAAAAGAGTTATGATGCTTCTACAGAGAAATCCTCAGATGACGGTAATGATGCATTGATCATTTCATGTAAAAATGTTAGTGATGACTCTTGGCTTATTGATTCAGGTTGCTCCTATCATATGACTCCTAACAAGGAGTGATTCACTAATTATATTGCATATGATGGAGGGAATGTCTTCTTTGGAGATAATAACACAACAAAGATTGTGGGAAAAGGAGAGGTAAAGTTGTGTTTTAGTGATGGTAGGGTTAAGACCCTTAATGATGTTTTACATATCCCAAGACTTGCTAGAAATATACTTTATGTATCTAAGTTTAATTATTATGGAATGCATGTGACATTTGACAAAGGTGGTTGCAGATTGGTGAAAGGGAATATGGTGGTTGCTAAAGGATCTCAAATTGGGACTTTTTTAAAGCTTAATACCTCCAATTTGAATAAATCATCCAATGTAACTAAAGATGAAAATACATGTATTTTGTGGCACCATAGATTGGACCACATTGGTGAAAAAGGTCTCAGGACCATTCTTAATAAGAAATTGGTTGATGATATTCCTGATTATAATATTGGAAAAAATTATTTTTGTGAGCATTGTGTGTTTGGAAAGAAATCTAGATCTTCATTTCCTAATGGAACAAATAAAGATAAAAGATTATAGAGATTATTCATTTAGATATTATGGGTCCTGTGGATATTGACTCTATTGGAAAATCTAGATAATATTTCACATTTATTGATGATGTCTCAAGATACACTTGGATCTATTTTATGCATAACAAATCTGATGTGTTCAATAAGTTTAAAGAATTTAAGGCTTTAGTTGAGAAACAATCAGATCATAAGATAAAAGTGTTGAGATCATATAATGGTGGTGAATATTGTTCTAAGTAATTTGATGATCATTATAAGCATGCAGGAATTGTGAAACAGAAAACTACTCCATATACACCTCAACAAAATGGAGTAGTAGAAAGGATGAACCGAAGCTTAATGGAAAGAGCTAGGAGTATGTTAAGTAGTGCTAAGCTAGAACAATTCCTTTGGGCCGAGGTTGTAAGTACTTTTTTTTATTTAATCAATAGATCTCCTAATTCATCTATTGAAGATAAAACCCCTTATGAAATTTGGTTAGGTAGGAAACCTAATGTTGCACATTTGAGGATATTTGGTTGTGAGGCTTTTGTCCATGTGCCTAAAGAAAAGCGGTCTAAGTTGGATCCAAAAGCACAGAAATACATATTCATAGGTAATGGTGAAAATGTAAAAGGTTACAAGCTTTGGAATCCTCTAACCTAAAAAATTACTTTATCTAGAGATGTGATTTTCAAGGAATTTAGATCTTATATAGGAGAAGAACAACCAAAGGAGAAGGATACTTCTCAAACAGTACATTTTGAGACAAATACTGAGAAGCATGAAGATGCACGTGTTGAAGAACAATTGGATGGATTGGATGAGGAGAGTTCACAGAGTTTTAAGATAGATTCTCATGATGAGCATATTGAGGAACAAGAAAAACCTTCCTTGAGAAGATCCATAAGACAATGAAATCTCATTGATAGGTACAACCCACTTGATTTCCATTGTATATTTGGTTTGATGAGTACTAATGATGAACCTAGATCTTACAGGGAAGCTTTGTCTTCAAATAAGAATGAGCTTTGGTCACAAGCTATGCATGAGGAAGTGCTTTCCTTCGATACTTGTGACACATGGGATCTTGAGAGTTTTCCCAAAGAAAGAAAGGCCATTGGTTGTAAATGGATATTTAAAAAGAAAATTGGAGTAAATGGTAATCTTGAAAGGTACAAGGCTAGATTAGTAGCCAAGGGCTACTCCCAAAGAGAGGGAGTTGACTTTAATGAAATCTTCTCTCTTGTTGCTAAATTAACTTCTATTAGATTCCTTTTATCTATTGTTGTTACTTATGATTTTGAGATAGAGCAAATGGATGTGAAAATTCATTTCTTACATGGGGATCTTGATGAGGAGATTTATATGAGGCAACCTAATGGTTTTGTTGTAAAATAAAAATAATTATTGGTTTGCAAGTTAAAGAGATCTTTTTATGGATTGGAATAGTTACCTAGAATGTGGTACAAAAGTTTGATTCTTTTGCATTGGAAATTGGTTATGTTAGGAGTAAGGAAGATCATCGAGTTTACATAAAATTTATTGATAATCATCTTTTAATTATTATCATGTATGTTGATGAGATGTTGTTTATTGGTAACAACAAGCTAATGATAAAAGAATAGAAATAAACACTCTCTAGCACATTTGAGATGAAATATCTAGGGGCTGCAAAATATATCTTTGGTATGGATATCAGCAAAGATAGAGGTAACATAAAGCTTTGCTTAAGTCAAAGCAATTATGTTGATACTATTTTGAAATGGTTTAACATGCACATGATAGTAAACCAATTAATATTCCTTTCCAGTTGGCACGAAGTTAAGTTTAGACATGGGTCCTAAATATAATTTTCATCATGAGGAAATGTCTAAAATTCTATATGCTAGTGCAGTTGATAGTTTGATGTATGCAATGGTTTGTATAAGACCAAATATAGCCCAAGTAGTGGGAGTTCTAAGTAGGTTTATGTCTAACCCTGGTAAATAATATTGGACTTATGTTAAGAGGGTGTTTAGATATTTACGAGGTACTTCTGATTATTGTTTGGTTTATCATGGTGCTAATGATATTAATATTATGCACAGATCATTAGACATATAGGGTTTTGTTGATTCAGATTGGGCAGGAGACCTAGACAGTCGGAGGTCGAAAAGTGGCTATGTGTTTACTTTGTTTGGAGCTGCAATTAGTTGGATGAGTAAGAGCCATCCCATGGTTGCTTTGTCCACCATAGAAGCAGCGTACATGGCTTCTACACATGCCTCTAAAGAGGCAGTTTGGCTACAGAGACTTGGGAAAGGTATTGGTTTTAATTGTAAGAAAATTAGACTTGAATGTGATAGTCAGAGTGTTATTTGTTTAGCCAAAAATCCTATGTATCATGCTCGTACTAAGAATGTTGATGTAAAGTATCACTTTGTGCAAGAAACGGTTGAGAGTGGGAAGGTATTGATTGAGAAAGTTGGAACTTTGATCAATGTTGTAGATTATCTTATGAAACCAGATCCTATAGATAAGTTCTCTTGGTGTAGGAAGGCCATTGGCCTTGAGTCCTATACTTGATTTATAATAATGATTCCTTGTTTAGAATAATTGCAAAGTATAATGTCAAGTGGAAGAATGTTGGGAATAGGATGTCATTTAATTACAATCCTAAACATGTTTCATGTATCTCCTAAGTCCTTGGAAAGTGTTCCCCAACACTAGGATTAGAAAGAGATTAAATTCAATGAAATGAACATGTAAATAGACATTTGTGATTATTCCTAAATGATAGGAACATGTGGGGATGTCCAAGAAGAGCTCGTACAAGATAGGATCACATGAGGTGCCCACATGGAAGGTGGAACCCACCTTGGTTCAATTAATTGTTTGGAGGATTGATAACATTTCAGTAATGAATGTTTTGATGCTACAAATTAGGGATTGATATTTACATGAACTATCAGTTCAATATCAGTTTAGTTTAGTTTAGTTCAATTTAGTTCAGTTATCTTTAGTTGCATATAGTTATTTTGAGTTGAATGCTAGTTGACTTGAGTTGACTTGAGTTGACTTGAGTTGACTTGAGTTGCATGACTAATGACTTCAATTGCATGACAAATAATAGGTGGATACTTTCAGTTAAGTGGGGATGATCAATCATGCATAATGTTTGTATGAATTTGTGGAGAGATATGTTTTAGTTAACTAAGATTGACTTGGGACCACCTTGGGCACCCAAGTTGGCATCTTCCAGTTAACACCTTTTGCATGAGAAGATATTTACAAGGCTCGGTCAAGCAGATCCATTCCATGGCGCCAACTTTGAGGTGAAGTTTGCATGATATCTTCTTGACCAAAGTTCAATTAAGTGTTCAGTTTGGGGTGCCTAAATTGAGGAAGACTTTGGTTTGACTTTAGATTACATTGTGGAACTCTACTTGCCAAATCTAGGCGTATATTTTTGTGAGGATCTTTATGCTCTTGTATTGTAAAACTCTTATGAGTTTATATGCTCATATTTTGTCTATTAATTGCAACAAGTGTATGAGAGTTCTATGAGAGTTTGTTGCAGGTTGTGAAGAAGTATTGTTGAAGGAAAGGAATCATATCAATCAAGGATTGATACAGTATTAGTGTAATCTTGTTCTAAGGTTAAATAATACAAGCATCATTGATTCTCATGGATTTTTCTCCTAAAAGGGTTTCTCCACGTATATGTTGTGTCACTTATATCTTCTTGTCTCATTCTTCTACAATCTTTTGTCTCTTTCTACAATTGGTAAAATTGATCTAAACATATTAATCATACACAAAGAACACTTAATTAGATCTATAGTCTCATAGTTTTACAAGTTTTAAGCTACAATATTACCTTCATTTCCAACAAGAAGGAGAAGAGTTAGATATATAATACTATAGGAAGATTGGTGAATTCTTTGGTACTATTCTAGATATGAAGACCTAGCCTTATAAATGTATTATATGGTCCCAATCCAACATTCAAAAAGGTGCCCCCCTATATGTGCTTATCTATTGAGGTCACATTAGTGACCTCGATTGAAAAGGTTATATTTTAGATGTCCACCTCTATAAATCATGATTTTGACCCTAACAGTTGTGTTTTTCAACCTTGGAGCACACTTGTAAGACCAAATAGATGCTAGTGTCCTTGTGTTGTATGAATCTAGAAATTTATTGAGGTTTCTCATGAAAGGAAGTGGGCTACATGGAAAAAACTCCTACAGCAATATTATGAGGAGTGTTGTGAAAAATTGATATTTTAACAATTACAAAAAGTAGAAACATATTTAAACAAATATTAAATAATGAATACCATAACATATATATACATGGAGAAAACCATTTCGAGAGAAAAACCCCACACACCAAATAATCTCAATATATTATTTAGTAAACCATGATTACAATACACTTACAAAGAAAGCCTTCACAAGAGTATCACCAACCAAAGATATTGAATGATTATTATATCTTAACAATATTCACAAAGCTCTACACATAACCTTCATCTCAAGCGCCTATTATATAGGAGAAAAAATATGAAACCATCAAATGGTATTCATAAACTCATGAGATAAGATCACCAAAAAGTGACACCAAATTATCCCCCAAGTAAAGATGATTTATGATGTGTCATTGTTACCAATATTTCGCTACAACTCAAATGGTGGAGCTGATTTAAATGTTGTTATATTTAAAAGTGAAATACAGTTATTTATAAATATGTTTGATTGTTGTTTTGCACTTCATTTAGTTCATTAAGTGATAGTTATGCTTTGAAAAGAGGAATCAAAGTTTCAGAATTTGTTATTCAGTATTTTACAGTCAAATGAAGTACAAGATAGAGCATTAAACAATAAAGCTTTTCAAATGCTTTCATTCATTTCATAAAGTTATTCATATTTACAAAATTTCATTTGATTGCGAGAATACAAATGCTAATACAAATTTGCATTAAGATGCATTTTTTATTTTCCAAATGAAAAGCAGAAAGGATAAAATTAGATATCCACACAAGCCATGGATGTGACTGTCACCATGCATCATAAGTAGCACACTACACTATGGAAGATGCATAAAGGAAAAAATCACATAAGTATAAACATAATCATGATTGCCTGATTGGCTGATGACCGACGCAGAAGTGGTGCACCATTTGTATTTCTTCGAGCTTTGTTGACCTGTAGGAAGGAAGAGAGGGATGTCAAAGGCTCCAACTATGAATATACCTATATGAACCATCAACGATAATATAATATGCTATTGATCATGCATTGAAACAATCAAGTAAAGTGCAGCGATATGAGCCGAAGGAGAAACATCAACACAAACATGATATATTGTTTTTTATGCTAACATTGTTTGTTTCCTTGTGCAGGTATAGGAAAAGCCATGTAGTTGTTTATCTTCAAAGACCAAGCATGTGGGGAAAAACAGGCTCCCACAAGGGTAGAGCCCGACATGCTGACCTTATATGTCACAAGAGGGCCGAGAGAGTAATTTCAATCATCATTGTCATCAAGAAAGGAAGTGCGACTGAGAGGGTAAAGCAAAGTTATCCATCAAGCCATTAAACCAACTGTGCATTCATAACAATCATGTAAATGCTTTTTGAAAGCTACAAGTGAACAACGGGTTTAATCCGCTCAATCAGATCAACATATAGAAGTGAAGAATTCAAATGAATGCTAATTGGACAGCTTGTTTTAGCTGAAATTATCAAGCTGTCATGTTTTGAGCTGTTGTTTTAAATATTGTTTTTGTTGTTCTTTAAGACTGTTCGCTTTGTAGTGTTGTTTCACTTTTTTTGTTTTGGAACAGCAGTGTCCTATCTCTTAACAATGATAGTGAACAGTGAAAATTATGGGGGTTATGTCAAGAACAGGTAAATTCATGAAGAGTTTGTTGCCAAAATGCAAATGACTAACAAAATAGTCAGTTTCTGTGTGGCTGAGAATGACAAGGCATGCGGTAAGTGCTTCTACAAGTGTTAGTTGGTTGTAAGATAGAATGCAGTCCATGGGGTTGCAATGATTTAAGGTAAATGTGGCATTAAATAAAATGGATACATTAACTTATAAAGGAGCAAGAGAACAGATGCATTGTATAGGTGAACAAGTAATTTACAGTTTCGATCAAGAAGATTTCTATGTGCAGGGAAGAAACAGCATGGAGATGACAATTGAAAATATAAACAAAGAATACATTTTCAGAATTTCATGAACCCGTGTGAGGGCTTTCAAAAAAAATACATTAAGAGATGCATTTTCTTCACAAGTAGCAAATACCCATATACAAAATTTTAATCATTTTCTTCAAAAAAAGTTTACCCTTGTTTGGGGTTTTGACAAAATACATAAATGGAGGAATTTCTTTTCAGGTTTTACAAAAACCCACATACAGATTTTGCTTGAAAACAGATTTTATTCATATACAACAGGTACCTACATGGGGTTTCATTAGGAAATGTTGTAAACTAGAAATAAACAAAGCAAGTTTAAATATGTTGTTTCTCAGAGATAAAGAAATTGCCAGAGCCATGGATGGTTATTCAAAATCACAGATACCCATATGTTTTGTTTGTCTCATAAATGTAGTCTTTTTAAAGTAGTATTTACCCACTTAGGGGTTTTTTATAGATTTCAGATTTCAATTGAAATGCAATGAAGGAGTCGAGCTTGAATTTTGAGAAGACTCAGAATACATAAATATGTAGATTCTTGCTCATTTTTTGGCTACCCATAATGGGGTTTTGAATTTAAAGACATATAATCCATTTTTTTCTAGGTACCCATAAGAGAGTTTTAAGATTAAAATGCAGAGGGAAGTAAGTGCCATCATGGGTTGAACCCAATGTATTCAAAAAGCTCTTGATAGCTTTCCCATGGCGCAGGCAGTCAACAGGCCTACATTTTTTCTAAAAAATAACAATCATTTTTTAAAAGCAAATCTCGTAGGCTTTAGTGGGAGAGAGGAATACAAAAAAAAACAATGAGCAAAGAGGAACCTACCCTTGTGTTTGTTGTTCAAGAAGCTCACAGGCTGCGCCCAGCTCATTTGGAGCTCACAATGCTTGGGTCGAGCTCTCTCATGGTGCCCAAGATAATGTTAAGCAAGCACAAGAAAAGAATATACAAGGAAAATCAGAGATGGAAGAGGAGAAGCTGTGGCCTCTAGAGGTTTTACTTGCCTTTCAAAACCAAAGAGAAAGCCTTATAATGAAGGAAAATCAACTTACCATGTAGTCTCAGAAGAAATGGTGACCAAGATGGAGGAGAGATCAGAAGTTTCAAAGCATTTCCTGGTTCAAATCGAGCATAGACATGGCAGCAGGTTCAGAGCATTTCTTTCATAGTCTCCTTTTGCAAATGATGTGAAATGTTAGGGTATTCCTTGGTTTTGTTTTTAGGGTTTCCCAAATCCCTAAGTCGACTTTAGGGGTGCTACTCAAGTTTCAAAATATTTATTAATACCAAAGTAATATGCCATGATGGTCGACTTATTTAGTCTAAGGCATTCATTTTATAGTTATACCTTGGGGAAGGCTTTATGCCTTAGTTTCTTTTGATTAATTTTTTAGAAATGAATTGAACTATTTTGCCTTAGTGATATTTATCATTATCAAATGGGTTTTATAAAGAATAGATAGGTCTTGGTAATATGCCTTGGGATTAGGGTTAAGGCCTAGGGTTCATTTTATTTTAATTTTTTTTAGAGAAAACAATTAAAACATGCAAGGGATAATATTGTAATTTTATGATTTTTTATAGAAAATCAAAACTGGTAAAGGGAGATATAAGCAGTTGTTTGTAAAAGATTTTTTTTAAAATCTTTAATTGTAAAATGGAATAATTGTAAAACTACATGTTGTAAAGTAGAAGCAAAGCAATGCTTTATAAATTGCTTTGTTTTCTTACTATTTTTAGCAGTTAAGGTTGAATTTTCTCCTTGGTCGGAATTGGGTTTTCAGTTGGAGAGATAAGGTGTTTTCATTGCTTTAAAAGCAATTTTTTGCTTTTTTTAGAGGCTTGACAGTTGATGCATGCAAAAAGTGTGACTTTCCACTTTTATGCCAACTTGTTGCATTGTTTTTGGGACCTTTTCCTTGAGCTTTTTTCAAGAGCTCAGATTAGGGTTTGAAACATATATCTTTGGAGAAAATTTAAGGTTTTCTAGTTCAATCTATTTTGGGCTCTTACACATTTTTGAGCTGAAACTGTTTTTTGTACTCAGTGAGATTGTTTTGGCATACTCCTACAATGAATAGAAGAACATCATTCCTACCTATCATATTTTGTGTCCATTTATAGTTCAGTTGATGTTATTCTTGTGATTTTCAGTTTGAGAAATCCTTGTTATGTCCTAGGTTGTAGTTTGATGCAGAAAAGTGCAAAAATACAGGCTGCATGTTGTGTTTTGAATAGACCTTCATGCGAAGTACTTATGTAAATTTGTTTTTGAGATTTTGTGATATCTTTGATAGTTTTCTGAGCACTGTTTGTGAGGAAAATCCAGAATAATCAGTATTTCATCATTCAATATTAAAAGTCATTTCAAAGTCATAAATTTTAAGTTCTATTTTTCTCTCTCTTTTTTCCAAGAATATTTTAGAATAGGATCATTACACAGAGAACCAGCTCGCTCTGGAGATTCTCTTTTCTCATAGACCACCCATGTCTGGAAAGAGTTTCAATGTTGCAACAGATAGTCTGATTTCTGCAAATCTGACGGGGTGCATATCTGATTGCTAACAGTCATAATATACAAAAAATGTTAGTTGGTCAATAGGTGTAACTTTCCTTTATATAGCCCTTTTATACATCCAAAAACTTCTTACATTTCCTAAGAAAACTTCTTGAGGCCATAACTTTTGATTTGGTGGGCTAGTTAGGCCTATTTTTTAAAATTGAATAGATATTCATAACGAGAGCCAACGTAGGTGGTGCTAAACAACTGAGAATTTTTTTTTTGACCCAAAACTAACCCTATAGCCTAGAAATTATGTTTTTCGAGTTTATATTCAAAAATCACACCTTTTGTAATCTTAAAATCAATCGTAAGGTTGAGATACCTTTCCCAATATTCGATCCCAATTTTTTAACACCTTAAAAGTGAAAAGGTGGTATCAACACCATTATTTAATTATGATAAGGGCAAGAGGCCCATAGACTCATCGCACCACCTAAATTTTATTTTCTCATTGGCTTTGTTAGTGCATTCGTAACATTCTTCAAAGTGAACTTTCTCCAACATCACCCTCCCATCCTTTACTATATCTTCAAAAAAATGGCATTGAACATCAAATTATTTATTCTTGCATGAAAGGATGGGTTATTTTCTAGACAAATGACACTTTGACTATCACAATGAATTATAATGGTTCATGCATCTAGCCCCAACATTTGAACTTAATATTTTAAGCTATATAGATTTGTTACAAGTATGATTTTTTCCCATGTACTTTGCATCTATAGTGGGAAAAAAACTATATCTTGTCACTTATTCATCCACCTAATTGCACCTCCAAACATAGTGAAAACATATCCATTAGTGGATCTTTTTCTATTAATATCTCTGGCCCAATATAAATCTATGAATATAAATAGATTTTTTTCCCCCTATAGGATAACCATGATGTATAAGGAACTTAGAATTACCCCATAAATACTTGAAGATCCTTCTCACTACATCACAATGTACTCGTCCAGGATTAGCCACAAATTGGCTAAAGACTCTCACTACTTGGGCAATGTATAATCTTGTATAGACCATACATACATAAAACTATCAAATGCACTAGAATAAGGTACTAGAATCATATTCTCCATCTCACTAGGAGAAATTGGATACTACTCAATAGATAAATGTATCCCCATAATAATAGGAACACGCAATGGTCTACAATATGTGATGTTAAAACTCTCCAATATTGAGCTCACATACTTCTTTGGGCCCAACCAAATTTTTATATTCACTCTATTTCTTTTGATCTCCATCCCTAATATGTATATGGTTGTCCCTAAGTCCATCTCAAATTGCGTTGAAAGTTGATACTTCAAATAAAAAGTGAACCTTTCCCATTACCAAAGAAACAACATATAACATGAGAATGAGAATATGATCACCATCCATTTTATAATAGATGCAATGATCTAATCTGGATCTCTAAAATCCCAAAATTAATACAAATGAATCAAAATTTTGGTACTACATCCTAGGAGATTGCTTAATACCATACAAAGAAATTTTAAATTTATAGACCAAATATTCCTTATCTTTCTCAATGTATTGCTATGTCCATGTCATATAATTATCTTCCTCCAAATCACCATGAATGAAAATGATCTTCACATCCATCTACCCAACCTCAAGATCATATGTTGCAATAAGAGACAATGGAAATCAAATGGATGTTATTTTTATATCAGGGATAAAATATTATTGTTATCATGTGGATTTGCACCCGCATGTAAGGCTGGAAAGTTCTGCAATCCTGTGTAACATTGGATTAATTTCAATTTGTGGGTACCCTATTGTGAAACTCGACATCCAGATTGTGGGTTGGTTCCCCTTTTGATTCTCCTAGAAACTACTGAATTTTAAGGAAAAGGGTGAGAAACATTGACTAAAAAATGTAAACTAAACTAATTCTAGGAGGTGATTACATCGAATATTATGATCTAATGGAAGACTAATTCACAATTGCAAACTAAGGGAATACCTTACACAACTCATTAATTGCAATCTTATGAAAAAAGTGTTTCAAAGGAAGGCTAATTAACCTTTTCTAGAAGGAAACAGTTGCTTCACAACCTAAAATTGATAGTTGCATACACAACCTAAGACCTGAAACTTGATTGCATCCAAGAATTTGTAATAATGAAAGAGACAAAATTTAAAGGTTTTCATTGATAAAACACATTAAACCTCATCAAATCAATCATTTACTGCATAAAATCAATTACAAGAAGGTAAAAATTTATATCCTTAAGCCAACAAAAGGAGAACTGTGATGAAATAACAAAAAAATATTGTAAAACCTATTGTTGCATATTAAACTATCATAAAATTCAGTTACAAATCTCTTCTCTCTCAAAACTCAAGAGAGTAAAAGTCAAGAACCAAGGAAAAACTAAGTCCTTTCCTCAATATATACAAAAAATAGCATGAATAAAGCATCCAAGAGGTGAAACTCCATGTGAACTAAGAGTGAGAAAAAGCATCATGTCTCTCATGAGAAGAATCAAAAATGCCTAAAAAAAAGGGGCCCACTATGCTTTAAACTGAACTCAAACAACAAAAAACTCCATCTCATACCATGTGTGATTGAGTGTGACTCCAAATGGCTCTTGAGTTGACTAAAAGTCAACAAAAATGCAAGGAGGTGGCACTGAAAGTGAACTGAAAGCACAACCCTCCATCCACAAGCAAAGACAAAAATCCTCATAAAAAGGGCTCATAACTGAAGAAAACTGCACTCCCACCGTCTCAAAATGGTCATGCATACAAGTTGACCAAAAGGTCTCCAAAAATCACTCCTCCAACTGAAACTAAACTCAAGAATTCCCCTCATGCATGGAATTCCGAAAAATGCAAATTCTCAATTTCACATGCATGTGGGTGAAAAAAAAAAATTGTATTTTCCCCCTTTACAATAGTTGGTTTGAAAAATCATTACAAAAGAAATTTAATAGATTTGTTTTTAATAACTATTAAACAAAACTTTACAATGAGAAATATAAGAGGGAAAATATAATAAAATAATAGAAGATATATCTTTGCAGAAAAAATAATCTACCCTTATAACTCCCCTCCATGCATTTCATACTTAGCATATTTTTTATACCTAGCATCGACATATTGCATGTTTAAACTTTACAATGCATTTAGCATTGCTCGGCCACCACTTGGAATATACTATAATGTTTTAAAGTCTTCAAGCATAAGCAATTCTTTAATAATGTGAAGGCATCAACATATGACTTGGATGCATGTGGTGATCATCAACCAAATAATTGCTAGGTCTCTTTAACATTGACCACATCATTTGAAAAGATCACAAGATATTATGTGGAGACCAGAGGGAATAAAACCAAATCATTTGTTATAAAATAGATCAAAAAATTTACCCAAGCCCTTACATGGAAAAAAGGGAAAAAACACCAAACCCTAATCATTTTGCATCATTTTTTTCAGCTTGGAGGATAGGCTGGGAGAAAGGCGTCACCATGGGAGACTATAGAGGACTCTAGAGAGCTTGAGCCAATGGATTCTTTAATGTTTCAGTGATTATTCTTCACTTGGAAACAAAAAACTGAGGTAGGCCTTTGTTTACTTGTTGTTTGAGCCTCCATTTGATGATAATTTTGATGTTTCATGTGTATATATAAAGCCAACATGATTTTTCTTTAGCTCTGAGACAATACATGCTTCTATTTTTATGTATTTCATCCAACAACAGTTATATTAGATTTACCTTTGAAGAAAATGGAAAAGAACGGCTTGGCCCATGTAATTTTGTGTGTATGAAAAATGAAGCTCGACCTTCATTTCATGGCTGCCATTAAAAATTTGTGAAAACAGAATTTTTAAATAAGGGTTTTCAAAACCCAAATCTCCATATATGCTTGGCTTTCATTTTCTACTTTTTTGTGTATATGAAAAATGAAACTTTACCTTTGAGCCATTTCATGGCCATTGTGAAAATTGTTCTTTTCAAAATAATAATGTATAGGGTTTGAAACCCTAGGCTAACAACATTATCATTTTACCTCCTTTGAATGTTGAACATATTATTTGTGTAGATTGTTCCTGTAGGGGCTTGGCCTGATGAAACACTAGGTGGCTCGGCCTATGTCAAAGAAAATGATGAAACCCTTGTGTAATTTTTCCGTTATGTTCTATGGGTTTCAAAACACTAAGGCTGACTATAAAAACTTCTTTTAACAGGAATATTGCACTGTCTCTTTGCTTTTAAAAGGGAATCCATTTGAGTGTTGATTACATTTTTCAATTTGCACTTTAGAAATTCCTGTTCATTTTTGTTTTTATGCATATACAAGTTTTCATTTCATAATGAATGGAAACTATTATCATGCACCTTCTAGATATGTATGTTCTTCTTTTCATAAGCCTCTTGAGCTTCTCTTTGGTTGTTTAAGTAACTCATGCATGATTTAAGGTAAATCAGTGGCCTTTTCTTTTAAAGAGAAACTTGTGGTATGATGACTGAAGTCTCTTCCTGTTGCAAGTTCCTTGTTTTCTCTCTTAATCACACCTCAAGATAATTGATAGATTCTTGCATTCAGTCCTGAGATGATGATTATCTTCATGGATATTTTGTGAAAAATGCTTTGTTGGGCTTACCATGTCATTTTTCTTCTGTAGACTCTAGATAATGATTTGAATGAAGGTATGAATGTTCTTTCTGAGTGATTATTCCCCTTTGTTTCAAGCCATGATGAATCATTGCTTGTACTGTAAAATAGAATATTGGAAGGTTGCCCTCATTATATGTTGAAATTAACCTGTAGCATATCATGTTATTATGCATTCCTTGAGATGGAACTCCTTTTATCTATGAATTTGATGTTTTCATTTTTCCAGTTCCATATTTGAATCAGCTTCACTATTTTCCTTTTGATTCAGTGTTGATAGTAAATGTGTGGTATTTCCTTGTAACTGCATGATGCATATTTTTTAGGTGAACTATTTGATTTTATCATTCATAATGTTGACCTGTAGCTTTACTTTGAATGCATAGGGTCAAGAACCCTTTAATATATGTTGTGTGAAAAGCATACAAAGACTAAGGAGAAAAACAAAACCTGTTTTCATGCCATCATGCAAAGTTGTCTTTCAAACATGCATTACAATCATATACTCATGATTCATTGTCCTTGAAGACACCTTATATCCACTACATGGTTGCCTCCTTTCATACTATCATAGCTTGTTTTCCATCTGGTCAATTATGTAAATGCTTAGAAGTTCTAAGAGATAGCTCAATGCTTGGATGCTTTATTATGTCAGGCCTTCATAGGATTGTCATTTTTTATGACCTCTTGACTTCTTGTTGATGCATTTGATGCTTTCTTGTGGAAATTTCTTTCCTTACAGTCATATGGACTGTGTATATTCTTTTAAGTTATGAGAAATAGTTTAATGTTTGAGTACTTTGTTTTCCCTTCAGTGTAAGTGGTTCCATACTTTATGTGAATGCAATGTAAATAAAATAGAGCTGAAACTGAGCTAATGCATGTAGTTGACTATGCTCCTTCAAACATGTTTTGATTTTTCCTTTTGAATGGTGAGAAAAAGGATGATTTTCTTGATCTATTTTCATCATGTTGAATTAAAGACTGCTTTATGAATCTGTCTTTGTTACAACAGTCCCTCTTGATGACTGTTATGAATATTTATAACTCTCATGTGTAAATAAGAGAGTCTCCTCTTTATATGTTGGGCTCAACCCTTATGGGAGCCCATTTTTCTCCACATATCTTAAAGTCTTTGTTTATGGATCGGCAGCATGATTTTTTCTATACCTACATAGGAAACAAACAATGTTAGATCAAAACAATAAATTGTAGAAGATCTCATGATCCTTCCTCTTTTGTGCTCTATTAACTTGATCATGTGATGAATGTCTGATAGGATGTGAGTTATATTTATGTTGGTAATGTGGACATGAGGAAAATAATGATTTTTCATTGCTCTAACACCACTTTTTAACAATTTTGCATGTGCCTTTGGAACTGGAGTGGGAGTTGTACCAACTGGAGCTAAATGGATGAAGACACCACATAACTGAAATAATGATTCATCATTCCAGGCAATGACGAATCACTCCTTTCCTTATGTTTATATTATCTTTAGTTGTATAGTGTACATCTTCTTTTTGCATAAACCATATGTTTATAGTATATCTCATTTACTCCCATGGCTTGTGTGAGACTTCGTGTTTTTACAATATGAATAATACAACATTTCTTATGAAAAATGTATAATATTATTTGAAATGTATTTTCATAATAAAACTGAAACTCACTTGTAATCAATATTTTTCACAATAATGGATACTTAACTAAAAATATATGTACTTGGTGTACCTTTAAGTGAATTTGCAATTTAGCTCTACCTATTTTGAGTTGTAACAAAAAATAGGTAACAATTTGGCGACCTTTGCTGAGTGCTTTCTTGCTAAGCACCATTAGACTAGTTGCCTTGATAATCCATTGTGCATGGAGTTCATTTTTTTCATGTTTTGACTCAAAAACCTGTAACTCAGATGTTGGGAAACAAACAGCAACAACAAACAAAACTGAAAGAATCTAATCATGACTATGTTTAAGACGGAGTCAGAAAATAGGTGCAGCATCTGCACTTATTGAAAGCAAATAGTACTGAAATGAAGTGTGCCATGAGGCACTTATTGAAAGAAAAACTGAAACTGAAACTACTCTATTATGTACATCAGCAAACATTGTTCTTTAATAGCATTGCTTGAGGTGAATCCCATTGATAGGGATTGGTAACACCTCTCCATCCAGCCTTGAGAGATGGAATGCATTATGTTATTTGCATTCAATGATAATGTATGGGTCATCCCACATGGCATCAAACTTTGTTTTTTTACCAGGTCTTCTCTTGACCTCATCCCATTTAAATAACAAATCTCTCTCCCTGAAATTTCTTGGAGTTTCTTTTCTATCAAATTTTCTCTTCATCTGAGCTTGATGAATTTCTAGATTTCTTAATGCTTCCTTCCTTGTTTCTTCTAGCTCCATTAGTTGTGCGAGCCTAATTTCCATAGGTTCTTCATTAAGCATATCTAGCTCTTTGATCATGTTCAAGGTAGGAAATTCAAATGATATAGGTACCTTGGCCTCTTTACCATACATTAGAACATAAGGTGAATTACCTGTTGCTCTCTTAGGTGTCACCCTATCAGCCCAAAGGGAAAGTTTCAACTTCTCGTGCCAAGTTCTCTAATTATCCTGGATTGTCTTCTTGATGATTTTAATCAGATTCTTGTTAGTGGATTATGCCTAACCATTACCCTAAGGTAATAGTTTGAAGAAGTATTCAGATAAATTTTGTGTTTTACTAACCAATCTAAAACTTTCAAACCTATGAATTCCAAAGCATTATCTAAAATGATTGAATCTGGTGTACCAAATTTGGAGACTAGATCTTGATAAAAATTCAAGACAGATGTTTCATTTGCATCCTTTAATGCAATTGCTTCAATCCACTTCATAAAGTAGTCGGTGGCTGTTAATATCCACTTATGTCCAACACTTGAAGGTGGATTTATGGGACCAATGAAATTGAGTCCCCACTTGCCGAAAGGCTACTCCACTTGAATTGGATGAAGAGGTAGAGCTACAAGCTTCTATTTTCCTGCAAACATTGCACATTTATTACATATTCTAACCTAGGTATGAGCATCCTTAAATAAATTAGGCCAATAATAACCAACTCTCATTGTCTTCATGGTTGTGGTTCTCAGTGCGAAGTGGCCTCAAGTTGGCCCATCATGAAACTCTTGCAGAAATTTTTGAATTTGTTTTGGTTCTACACATCTAAACAAAACATCGTTATAATATTTCTTATACAAAATCCCATTAATGACAACAAAAGGAATATCCTGAAAGTGGTAATATCTTCGCTTTGACTTGTCCAAGCCTTCAAGACAGTCACCTGTATACAAATAATGGATCATTTGTTGTATCCAGTTTGCTGATATAACTAGAGCAGCAACTTGCTCTTTGTTGTTGAAGGTTGTTTCAACTGGTATGTTTTTCTCTGAATTTCCAACAAGATGTTCACAAAGGACTTTTCCTCTAACAAGCTTGGTGACCTTAATCTCTATGTCGTACTCCATCACTTTCGTGATCCAACCTGATCTCTTATCATTAATTTCTTTGCTAAGTAATAAACCCTTAACAGTGGAATGAGCAACCATCGGCTATATTTTTTTATTTGACAGCATATGCCTAAATTTCTTAAGGCTCCTTATTACAGCTAATACATGTTTCTCTACAAATAAATATTTAGCTTCATAATCATGCAGAAATTCACTAATGAAAGCTGCAGGTTGCTCTAAACCCTCATTATTTTGCTGACAGAGCATGGATGAAATGGTGTCAATTCCCCCAAATGCATACAATATGAAATCCTTATCGAAATTCCAGTTAATAAGAGTAGGGGTTGCTGCAAGTGCCTCTTTAATTTTCTCAAAACTACTCTTACCTTTCATTGTCTAGCTAAAAGGAATGTTCTTCTTCAGCATGGTTGTGAGAGGTTGCAACAAAGCTACAATGTTCTAATGAAGTTAATCCTGCCTAGAAAACTCTACAAACCTTTTTTATGTGTAGGCAGTGGTAAAGCTAATATGGTTGCAATTCTTTCTAGGTCAATGGTGATGTTGTTATTTGACATGATATGACCCAGAATATTTCCTTCGTGAACTCCAAAAATACTCTTTTTGGGATTTAATGACACCCCAAATTCCCTACATCTTTCAAAGATCTGCCTCAAATGAATAAAGTGTTCATCAGGCTTCTTTGAAAACACAGTGATATCATCCAGGTACATAAGCACAAACCTGTTGATAAGCCCTTGAAAGGCCATAGCCATCGCTCTTTGAAATATTACCCCCGCATTCGATAATCTAAAGGGAATCTTTTTGTAGGCCATAGTACCCCACTTGGTGGTAAATTTTGTCTTGTACTGGTCTTCCTCTTTAACCAAGATCTGGTTATATCCTGAATAACCATCTAGCAACGAGAACCTTTCTGAACCTGAAACAACTTGCAGTATCTACTCCATTGAAGGTAATGGATAGAGATCTTTGAGTGAGGCTCTATTTAGATCATGGAAATCCACACACAACCTTATCTCTCTATTCTTCTTTCTGACAAGCACCAAGTTGGAAACCCAAGAGGTGTGATTTATTGGAAAGATAATGCCACCTTCAACCAGCTTATTCAAATTTGTCTTCATCAAATATTCCAGCTTAGGATTCAGTGGCCTTTGCTTTTGTCATATTGGTTTCGCATTAGGTTCTAGCTCAATTGTGTGTTGAGCCAACTCACAGTTAAAACCTTTTAGATCTCCATACTCCTAATTGAAGATGTCATTGAATTATTGGCACAGCAAGGTGAAGGCTTTTTGTTCTTCTTTGGTACAGATTTTTCCAAGCTTGAGAAGCTTATCTCTAAATATTTCAATCAGTTCATAATGCTCCTCCTTCACTGTAATGTTGGATTTATCTCTTCTAACCTGATCATCAGTGTTGAAGATTGATTCATGGGTAACTAGCCCCTTAGGAAGTTTATTAGACTTTAACTGGAGAATCTAGTCACCATATTGTTGTTCAAGTTTTTGTTGATTATTAGCAAAAAACTTTGCTTCTTCGATCAGAAATTTGATGATTTTTTTATCGTTGTCCAAAAACTTCTAGCTGGCAGTATTATCAGGTACAAGTGGTCTCACTATCACCTTAACATATTGTTGTACCTCAAGTTTATGTATATCAGTAGGTATACCATACTATGAACTTATGGCAACTAATCTATTTGCTTCTCTATTATGATTTCTAGGAATAGATAGAAGATTAAAGGCATCAAAACTTTCAATTGAGTCCCAAACTCTATGCTTGTATAACTTAAGCAAATCATTTTTAGTTATACTACAATTTCTTACCTGATTAACTATTAAGTCTGAGTCACCATAAGCTTGTAAACATTTAATACCCCTTTTCTTGGCCCACTCCAGGCCATGAATCAGTGTCTCATACTCAGCAACATTGTTCGTACAGCTAAAAGAAAAATGAAGTGTTGAATAGTATCTCTCTCCTTCAGTTGAAACGATCATTGCTCCTCCACCAACACCTATCTTACTCCTTGAACTATCAAAAAACAACTTCCAAAGCTAGTTACCCTGTTGATTAGGTTGTACTTCATGTTTAACCAGGTTTGGTATTATCACATCAGGCTCATGAATCATATAAAACCCAAACCTACCTCATCCATGTGAGTGAAAGGATCGGTCTCGTGATCTTTGGCTACCCATTTGTCAAGATTCATGATAGGTATGTGCCCAATTGGTGTGTCAGAGTCTAGGGTCATGGATTGATCCTCCTAACCATGGATAGCTAGGTTCGCATTTCTAGCACTAGGTACATATGGCTCTATATGATCTTTAGCCTGAACTTATGATTTAATGGTCACTTTTATACCATATCTAGTTCTAAAGAACATATGCAACCAATCAGAAGATAGATATCCCCCTAACTTAGTGGTGAAATATTTCAAGAGGCACATGCCAAAGAAAGGTGGTAAGTCTATTACATATATATCTTGTGAAACTGAGAAATTCAAGCAATCATGGAGGGTAAGAGGTAGATTCTTAATCATTCCAATAGACTATATGGTTGTACCATCTAATTGAATGACCCCTTTTGAAAGAGGATCATATGCCAAACCTAACTTGTCTACTAAACTCTTAGGCATTATAGAAATACTTGCGCTAGAATCTATCATACAATTGTGCACTAGACTGTCACCAATGATCAGAGTGATGTAAAAGGGTGGTGGCTTTACCTCTTGAGCTGGTTGTTCTTTCTTATTTCTTTGAATTATTTGCAAGAACTCTAGGATGCTCCTTCATGGACTCATAAAAAAAATTATCTTGGCTAAAGCCTCCTACAGACTTTATTTCTGACCAAGAAGATGTAAAGCATCTAACATAGTCATGCTAACAATGGCATTTTTCATGTGATCAACAATACTGAATGTTGGGGTACAAACCTTTTTCTGCACTTTTGGAACAACGGGCTTTGTTTGTGTTGCTTGAGGCTGAGATTGAGTCCTTTGATGTTCCTTTGCTGGAATGGCTTGCTATCTTGGAAAGATTTGAATATTCTGATTTATTGGAGGCTGATGTTTCTGTTGAACAGCTTGTTTATCCTTTTTCGCTTGTTGTACATTAGGAACAACTTGTTGTCTCAGTTCAACAACTCTCTTTTTTGACCTTGTATTGGCTGCAATCAAGGTATCTAACTAATTCAGCCCTTGTTCATGATTAACTCCACAAAATTAATTACCCTGCAAGTTCATCATGACAACGTAAGGATCATTTTGTTGTGTTTGATCATCATGTTGATCATTGCAATCCTTAATTGTCTTCTTAGAAGCAACATAACTATTCTGCACCATAAGAACCTAGTTGATCACCTCATTCATACAAGTAGCCTGGTTATGAGGCTGATTACAAGTCTAACACCATACATAGTCTTGTGCGAAGTTATTTTGCATAGGTACAAGCTCTTTAAAAGAGCTAGCAACATTTTGATTATAAGGTTGATTGGGCCTAACATTGAAATTCATCCTTTGTCCTTGATAGTTAGCCTGATAAGGTGGTCTATTTAGCTGAAAGGATGCTTGATAAGGTCTATAGTTTTGGCCTTGCTGATTTTTGAGGCTCACTAAGTCTTTGCTGACAGTTTGTAGCAATTTGGCCATTTCTTGTTGGGTACCTTTGATTTCCTATTGGGCTCCCCTAAGTTCCTGCAATTCTAGATTTGTTCTAATAACATTATGTTGAGCAGCTGGTTGATAGCCTAAGGTTGGATCAACTAGAAGTGGGGCAATAGGAGGTATATGAATGGGCATCAAAGGATGAATATCTGGAAAAATTGGCATAGGAGGCCTTGGTGCAATTTTTCCAACCTGAATCAGGTTATTTTTAGCTCTAATAGTTGTGTCAAATGCACCTCGTAAGGTTACTCCACCCATTGATTGTATCATTAAAGAAATATCACTATTTAATGCTCTAAGATAGTACAAGAAAGCATGATCTGGTGAAGGTCTTACCATTGTTGGTATTCTATTCCAAGTTCTTTGAAACTAAAAATTGAAATCAGTCATCTGCTCTTGCGGAGCTCTCTTTATGGTTGTCATTTGTTCTACTAGGGAAAGATGATCTGACTTGTCTGAAAACTGCTTGCTCAACTTGTCTCCCAAGTCATCCCATGATGCGACAGTGTTAACAACTAAAATTCTAAACCATTGAAGAGCCTTACCCTTAAGAGACGGTGTCAAAATCCTTATGGATACATTCTCTTGTGTGATATGATGCACAACACAAAGAGAAGCTACATCTTTTATATCCTCTATCAACATGGTTTGATCTTCACTAGTAAAGATCAGAAAACTTGTCAAGGTTTCCATTGGTATGTCATCATGTTGGGCCAAATTCAATGGGTTGCCCCCATTGAATGGTACAAAAGCATGAGCTCTAGCCATTGGAGCTACTAGAACTCTGAGATTTATTGCTTGAATTATTGGCACAAGACGAATCATAACTACTGGAACTGGAAGTGTAGCTACTCTCGGTGAACCTCTTGAAGGTAAAATCAATATTCTGAAGCTTGGTGAAGCTGAATGCAAACCTAATTGCCTTATTGATGGTTTGCCTCTTCTTCTAGGTGACGAAACAAATGATTTTGTTCTAAAACCAGGAGAGACTAATTGGTTTCTTGAAGGTCGACCAGGTGTTCTTTTTGTTTTCCTTTCTCTTCTCTTTGGTGATGACAGCTGCAGGTATTCAAACGAAGAAGAACTTCTTCTCGTCTGAACATTTCTCATATGCTACTTGCACTTGATCTGCTTAAAACTGGGCGAAGTCGCTAGGTATAAATTATTACTTCTAAAAGGTTGAAAACTACTGTGTATACCAGAACATCAGCTTGAAACTATTGAAAACTTTATCTAAAGTGGTCTTCAGAGTCCCACCGAGCGTGCCAAAAACTCTTATCATGTAGATTTTCACCCACATGCAAGGATGGAAAGCTCTGCAATCTCGTGTAACATTGGACTAATTTTAGGTTGTAGGTACCCTATTGTGAAACTAGACCTCCAGATTGTGTGTTGACTCCCCTTATGATTCTCCTAGAAACTACTGAATTGTAAGGAAAAGGGTGAGAAAGATTGATTGAAAAATGTAAACTAAACCAATTTTAGGAGGTGATTACATCGAATATTATGATCTAATGGCAGACTCATTCAAAATTGCAAACTCAAGGAATACCTTACATGACTCATTAATTGTAATATTATGACAAAAGTGTTTCAAAGGAAGGCTAATTAACCTTTTCTAGAAGGAAACAGTTGCTTCAAAACCTGAAACTGATAACTACATGCACAACCTAAGACCTAAAACTTGATTGCATCCAAGAATTTGTAATAATGAAAGAGACAAAATTTAAAGGTTTTCATTGATAAAACACATTAAACCTCATCAAATCAATCATTTACTACATAAACTCAGTTACAAGAAGGTAAAATTTTATATCCTTAAGCCAAAAAAAGGCGAATTGCGATGAAATAATAGAAAAAAAATTGTAAAACCTGTTGTTATATATTAACCTATCATAAAAGTGAGTTACAAATCTCTTCTCTCTTAAAACTCAAGAGAATAAAAGTCAAGAACCAAGGCAAAACTAAGTCCTTTCCTCAATATATACAAAAAATGACATGCATAAAGCATCCAAAAGGTGAAACTCCATGTGAACTGAGAGTGATAAAAAGCATCATGTCTCTCATGAGTAGAATAAAAAATGCCTGAAAAAAAGGGGCCCACTATGCTTTGAACTGAACTCAAACAACAAAAAATTCCATCTCATAGCGTGATTGAAGTGTGACTCCAAATGCCTCCTGAGTTGACTAAAATTCAACAAAAATGAAAAGAGGTGGCAGTGAAAGTGAACTGAAAGCACAACCCTCCATCCACGAGCAAAGACAAAAATCCTCAGAAGAAAGGCTCATAACTGAAAAAAACTGCACTCCCACCGTCTCAAAATAGTCATGCATACAATTTGACCAAAAAGGTTTCCAAAAATCACTCCTCCAACTGAAACTGAACTCAAGAATTCCCCTCATGCATGGAATTATAAAAAACATGCAAATTCTCAATTTCACATGCATATGAGTGAAAAAAAAAATAGTATTTTCCCCCTTTACAATAGTTGGTTTGAAAAATCATTAAAAAAATAAATTAATAGATTTGTTTTTAATAACTGTCAAACAAAAATTTACAAGGAGAAATATAAGGAGGAAAATATAATAAAATAATAGAATATATGTCTTTGCAGAAAAAACAATCTACTCTTATAACTCCCCTCCATGCATTTCATACTTAGCATATTTTTGATACCTAGCATCAGCATATTGCATGTTTAAACTTTACAATGCATTTAGCATTGCTTAGCCACCACTTGGCATATATTATAATGTTTTAAAGTCTTCAAGCATACGCAATGCTTTAATAATGTGAAGGCATTGGCATATGAATTAGACGCATGTGGTGATCATCAACCACATTATTGCTAGGTCTCTAATAGCAACCACATCATTTGAAAAGATCACAAGGTATTATGTGGAGACCATAGGTAATAAAACTAAATTATTTGTTATAAAATAGATCGACAAAATTACCCAAGCCCGTGCATGGAAAAAAAGGGCAAAAACACCAAACCCTAATCAATTTGCATTATTTTGTTTTCGGCTTGGAGGAGAGCCTAGGAGAAAGGCGCCACCATGGGAGACTGTAGAGGACTGTAGAGAGCTCGAACCAGTGGATTCTTTGTTGTTTCAGTGATTATTCTTCACTTGGAAACAAAAAACTAAGGTAGGCCTTTGTTTACTTATTGTTTGAGCCTCCATTTGATGATAAATTTTTTGTTTCCTGTGTATATGTAAAGCCGCCATGATTTTTCTTTAGCTCTGAGATAATGCATGCTTCTATCTTCATGTATTTTTGTCCAGAAATAGTTATATTAGATTTTCCTTTGAAGAAAATGGAAAAGAACGGCTCAGCCCCTGTGATTTTGTGTGTATGAAAAATGAAGCTCGGCCTTCATTTCATGGCCGCCATTACAACTTTGTGAAAACATAATTTTTAAATAAGGGTTTTCAAAACCCAAATCTCCATATATGCTAGGCTTTCATTTTCTTCTTTTTTTGTGTATATGAAAAATGAAGCTCGGCCTTCAAGCCATTTCATGGCCATTGTGAAAATTGTTCTTTTCAAAATAATAATGTACAGGGTTTGAAACCCAAGGCCAACAACATTATCTTTTTACCTCCTTCGAATGTTGAACATATTCTTTGTGCAAATTGTTCTTGTAGGGGCTCGGCCTATGTCAAAGAAAATGATGAAACCCTTGTGTAATTTTTTTGTTATGTTTTATGGGTTTCAAAAACCTAAGGCTGACTGTAACAACTTCTTTTAACAGGAATATTACACTGTCTCTATTCTTTTAAAAGGGAATCCATTTGAGTTTTGAATACATTTTTCAGTTTGCACTTTAGAAATTCATGTTCATTGTCGTTTTTATGCATATAAAAATTTTCATTTCATACTGAAGGGAAACTGAACATTATCATGCACCTTCTAGATATGTATGTTCTTCTTTTCATAAGCCTCTTGAGCTTCTCTTTGGTTGTTTAAGTAACTCATGCATGATTTAAGGTAAATCAGTGGCCTTTTCTTTTGAGGAGAAACTTGTGGTATGATCACTAAAGTCTCTTCCTATTGCAAGTTCCTTGTTTGCTCTCTTAATCACACCTCAAGATAATTGATAGATTCTTGCATTCATTTCTGAGATAATGATTATCTTCATGGATATTTTGTGAAAAATGCCCCGTTGGGCTTGCCATGTCATTTTGCTTCTGTAGACTCCAGATAATGATTTGAATGAAGGTATTAATGTTCTTTCTGATTGATTATTCCCCTTTATCTCAGGCCCTGATGAATCATTGCTTGTAATGCAAAACAGAATGTTGGAAGGTTGCCCTCATTATGATGTTGAAATTAACTTGTAGTATATCATTTTATTATGCATTCCTTGAGTTGGCACTCCTTTTATCTATGAATGTGATGTTTGCATTTTTTTAGTTCCATACATTAATCAGCTTCACTATTTTCCTTTTGATTCGGTGTTGCTGGTAAATTTGTGGTATTTCCTCTTGACTTCCTAATGCATCTTTTGTAGGTGATTTTTTTTATTTTATCATTCATAATGTTCACCTGTAGCTTTGCTTTGAATGCATAGGGTCAAGAACCCTTAAATATATGTTGTGTGAAAAGAATACAAAGACTGAGGAGAAAAACAAAACCTGTTTTCATGCCATCATGTAAATTTGTCTTTCAAACATGCATTACAGTGATATACTCATGCTTCACTGTCCTTGAAGATGTCGTATATCCACTACATGGCTTCTTCCTTTCATATTGTCATAGCTTGTTTTCCATCTGGTCGATTATGTAAATTCTTAGAAGTTCTAAGAGACATCTCAATGCTTGGATGCTTTATTTTGTGAGGCCTTCAGAGGATTATCATTTTTTATGCCCTCTTGAATTCTTGTTGATGCATCATTTGATGCTTTCTTGTGGCAATGTCTTTTCTTACATTCATATGGACTGTGTATATGTTTTTAAGTTATGAGAAACAATTTAATGCTTCAGTACTATGTTTTCCCTTCAGTGTAAAGGGGCTCCATACTTTATGTGAATGCAATGTAAATAAAATAGAGTTGAAACTGAGCTAATGCATGCAGTTGACTATGCTCCTTCAAACATGTTTTTGATTGTTCCTTTTGAATTATGAGCAAAAGGATAATTTTCTCAATCTATTTTCATCATGTTGAATCAAAGACTGCTTTATGAATCTGTCTTTATTACAGTAGTCCCTCTTGATGACTATTATGAATATTTATAACTCTCATGTGTAAATAAGAGAGTGTCCTCTTGATATGTTGGGCTCAACCCTTATGGGAGCCCATTTTTCTCCACATATCTTAAATTCTTCATTTATGGACCAGCAGCATGACTTTTCCTATACTTGCACAGGAAACAAACAATGTTAGATCAAAACAATAATTGCATAAGCTCTCATGATCCTTCATCTTTTGTACTCTCTTAACTTGATCATGTAATGAATGCTTGATAGGATGTGAGTTATATTTATTTTGGTAATGTGGACATGAGGAAAATAGTGATTTTTCATTGCTCTAACACCACTTTTTAACAATTTTGCAGGTGCCTTTGGAATTGGAGCGGGAGTTGTACCAACTAGAGTTGAATGCATGAAGACACCACATAGCTGAAATGGTGATTCATCATTCCAGGGAATGACGAATCACTCCTTTCCTTATGTTTATATTATCTTTAGTTGTATAGTGTACATCTCCTTTTTGCATTCACCATATGCTTATAGTATATCTCAATTACTCCCACGGCTTGTGTGGGACCTCGTGTTTTTATAATATGAATAATACAACATTTCTTATGTAAAATGTATAATATTATTTGAAATGTATTTGCATAACAAAACTGAAACTCACTTGTAATCAATCTTTTTCACAATAATGGATACTTAACTAAAAAAATATGTACTTAGTGTACCTTTAAGTGAATTGCAATTTAGCTCTACCTATTTTGAGTTGTAGCAAAAAATAGGTAACAATTACCGTAATCTATTCCCTCAACCTAGGAATAACCCATCATAATCATTCTTAATCTTGTACTTCTCAATACTATTATCTTACCCTCTTTTTCTTTTGAACACCCATTTATATCCAATAGGACTTCATCCATTAGGAAAATGTATTAGGTCCTATAACGAAGATTTTGGCACCACAAGACTCTCTAACACTTCTAGGGTTTTTCACCTAAAAGGAGAGAGAAGTAGGCCAAAATACATGGGTTACATTCAAAGATTAGGGGGTTTGAATAGGGGTGTGAATGTTCCTAATTGAACTTAATTGATAAAAGAAGCTAAGTATGAATGTAAAAGACTAGAGAATATAACTATGCTGGAAAACACACTATGATATGCAAATGAACTAATAAATGTAAACAAACTGTAACAAAAACTTATGAAATTAAATTTTTACACCTGGAGGCTGAAGAGGGATGGCATGAAGGTCTGGAATCCTATAAAAACTGATTCAAAAGTTGAGAAGGACACTTACGCCATTCTAGGTGACCTAGTCCTTTTTCTGTGAAAATTTGTCGAAACCTGTTTCTGCCAAAAGGGTACTCAGATCTACAGAAAACCCTAAAATGCATGTATGGTGGGACTAGGTCGCCACTAATGGTGACCTAGTCCCTTTCAGCCTTTCGAGAAGTCTGAAAGTGGAATCTGGAGGTCTCGATTTGCACTTTCTACTTCTTGAGGTACCCGGATTTGAAACTTTCTCGACCTATAAGAGACTTTAAATGGATTTTTTCCCTAAGCCAACAAGGAGGTGTCTTCAACAAGCTTTCAATCCACTCTTCAATGATCTCCAAGCTTCCAAGATACCTAAATCTGCAAACACACAAAGAGAGAGAAGGAAATGTTGATTTTTAGAGTATAGGGGTTTGCCTTGGTCAAACCCCTTTCTAGATAATTAAATCAAATTATGAAATGAAATGAGAAAGCATGAAATGTGAAGAAATGGACTTAGTTACCTTACCATTATGATTGATCTTGGGTTGCAGCAATGGAGGATTCAACCCTTGAATTCCTCGGAGAGATATCTTGGTGACTTAGTATGCAGAAACCCTAGCTTGCTTGAGAATAATGTTGATGAGTAGAAGAATTAGATAGGATAAAATGAGATGGAAGAAGTGAAAAATGAGGGGAAAAACCCTTATTTATAGAATTTGTGCCCTAATTTTCCTAAAATAACACCATACAAGTCGAACTTAGGGTTTAGGAGACAAAATCCTAAAAGAATATTAAGTTAAATTTGAATTTTATGCCACATGGAACTAGGTCACCCAAGGTGGTGACCTAGTCCACCTGGGAATTTTTGATTGCTTGTCGAGAATTAAAGTGTGATTATTATTGTTTGTCGGGGTTGTCTCACAAAACATACTAGAATAAGGCTTGTAAGTGCATTAAGGGGTCATTATAGCATAAGAAAGGGTTGATTAAGTGATGAAAGTCCTATGAAAGTGTAAAAATTCATTACAACACCTTGGCGCAAGGCTTGGAAAGGGGTAAAAAGAGGTTGAAAACAGTCCAAAATCCATAGGAAAGGGTCCAAATGAGCGAAAAGTGTCAAAGGCTACACTTTTTGGTGACACAGGTCCCATGTGTTATTTTTCTTCAATGTATCCATATCCTTATTGATGGTCAC
Organism: Sequoiadendron giganteum; assembly: GCA_007115665.2. Classification (NCBI taxonomy): domain Eukaryota; kingdom Viridiplantae; phylum Streptophyta; class Pinopsida; order Cupressales; family Cupressaceae; genus Sequoiadendron; species Sequoiadendron giganteum. The sequence continues at coordinate 251,406,200 of CM021102.1, read as the reverse complement.
ATTCATAAACTCTACATCATCCATACCCATAGACTCCTTTATATTCCTAGGTTCACTAGTGTTAGTAATCAAAGAAAAAAATGCATCTCCAATCAGAGGGAGTCTACCTTTTTGGTTGCTATATTTTATGAGTGGAGCTCCTCAATGAATGAGGTGGAGGTTATATCTCTTCTTTAGAACTATTTGATCTAGTTCCCCTCCAGGTCCTTCATGGGATTTTGGTTCAATTTTTTGAATCTTTGGGTTTATTTGAACCATATTTTTCTTTCCATCCTTCTCGAATTGTAATACTATGGAAGAATACTTAACCTCTCTTAAAATAATACGTCTATTATATAAAAATCTCTTAGCCATAAGGTCCCAAATCTTTTATCCTTTCACAATAACACCATAGCCAATGAAGATACATTAAACAATCTTATTCTCCAGCTTTAACCACTTCTCCCTAGGCACATGTGCATATGCCTAGAGCTTAGTATGCAATGTTGCATGGATACTTGCAGCAAAAAGGGTTCAAGAGAGGTTGTGTGGATAGAAATTTGTATATTAAAAAAGAAGGAGAACAAATTTTGATTGTTGTGGTTTATGTTGATAATATCATTTTTGGAGGTCCAAGTAGTGATGAAATGTGTAAAAACTTTTAGAAGGCTATACAAAATGAGTTTGAAATGTCTATATTAGGATAATTATTTTTCTTATTGCGGTTATAAATTGTTCGATCAAATAAAAGGATTTATCTTGAACAACATAAGTATGTAAAGGAGATGTTAGGAAAGCTTGGGATGAAAGATTGTAAACCTATTGCAACACCTATGGTTATCGGGTGTAAGCTGAGCAAGGATGATGAGTCTGCTCCAGTAGATCAAACTTTGTATTGGTCAATGATTGGCAGTTTGTTGTATGTGACAACATCTAGACCAGATATCATGCAGGAAGTTAAAATGGTTTCCAGCTTTGAGGCAATACTTAAAGAGACTCATGTGAAGGCGGTAAAGAGAATATTCAAATATTTGAATTCTACTAAAGAATTTGGTCTTTGGTAACCAAAGAGTGAAAATTTCACTCTCACAACATACACAGATGAAAATTGGGTAGGTTATGTAGATGATCGGAAGAGCACAAGTGGTGGTGCATTCTTCCTTGGAGACAGTTTGGTATCATGGTTGAGTAAGAAACAAGAATCAATTTCTTTATCTACAACAAAAGAAGAATACATTGTTGCAACGTCATGCTACACTCAAATGCTTTGGATGAAGTAGAACTTGAAGGAGATGATGGTTGATTTTGAATATCCTATCGCTATTATTTGTGATAAAACAAGTGTAATAAAAATTTCAAAGAATCTGATGATGCACTCAAGAACAAAATACATTGCAATCAAATATCATTTCTTGAGAGAGAAGGTTGCAGAGAAAGAAGTCACATTGGAATATATGGCTACAAAGGAACAAGTTGCAAATATATTCATGAAGCCACTTCCTAAGGATACATTTGAGTTTCTCTGACAAAAGTTGGGAGCCATTACTCCCTCCTCTTAACTCAAGAGGAAAGCACAGGGTGAGAGGGAGCTTTGTCTCCTTGTCGCATGATAGGTTGGTGCTCTTACAGAGTGTTGTTCAAAGATTGTGGTGCATAGACTCAAGGGGATTCTATTTGGAAATAGGGTTCCAGATGTGGCAATATACCAGTCAAAGGGGGAAAGTAAATTGAGCATATAGATGTTGACCCTTTGCCATTGATGCCAAAGGGGGAGAAAGTGAGCTAAAACTTCTGAATTTCTCAAAAAGAATAACTATGAGCTTGGGAGAAAGTGAGTTCAAGATGATGAATTTCTCAGAAAGAATATATCCTCATAGGGGGAGAAAGAGTTGAATTGAGGAGATGCTTAATTTGGAGAAAGTGAATGTTGAATTGCTTAGGAAACTTATTCTTAATGTTGTTTTGGTGGTCCAAAAAAAAAATTGTTTGTCATCAATGACAAAGGGGGAGATTGTTGAGCATTCATGTCGAATTGATGTGAGTAGGACATTGTTGCTTTCAGTGGTTATCAAAGAGTGTCAAGTCTATCAGATGTGAGGTTGTCCAAGTTGAAGAAAGATTGTAGTACAAGTATTGACAACAATCTAAAGGTTCTAGTAGTGTGTTGGTTGACAGTGTGTAGGTTGTCTAATCAATCATATCTTGTATCATGTTTTTCATGGCGTGACTGCTCTCAGATAGTTCATGTATTATCATACCATGTCGGTTATGTAGTCAAAAATGTTTGTGGTGGCCTGGGAGGATATCTTTTGGGTAGAGAGATTACTTAATATAGGTGGCATTTCTTTTAGAAATGTGTTGTAGCCTTACGGTTTGGAAGGAGAGTATGCCTACACTAGTGTTATCATATTCTCGAGTTTTCGATGGTGCATCTTGGTTTTCAAAGAGTTTGAAGTATCAAAAGTATCATCAAGCTGTTCCAAGTTTGAGACAAGTGTGGTAATGATTACAAGCATGTGACAATGGTTTCAAGCGTGTAGAGTGAGGATAGGACCTGTTTAAGGTTCCCTTAGTGGTGAAATTTATCAAGTGTTGTTGGTGGAAAGATTAGACCCTTGTATTACACATTTCATGTAATTTGAATTTAGGTTCATCCTATGTCGTCTAGGTTGGTGTGGATCCCTAGCTAACATAGAAGACTGTTAATGTAATGTCATGTATATATTTCAAATGTTTAGATGCATTATAGGGATGTAACATCATTGGTCTATTCAAGTGTGTATCTACGAGAGTAACGAAGTATACATCCATTAATGATCACAGCAAAAGTAATTAGTTGGATGTATAGTTGTGCCATAGTAGAAGCGTGAAGAAAAAAGAATGTTTTGTATCTCAGATCCACCATTATTTTTGTTTTGGTAGGTTGGTGCCTACTTCATGTTGTATTGTTCTGGTAGGGATTGGTATCTTTGTTGCGGTGGGGATTGGTGTGTCATGTAGGTTTTTTCCTACTAAATCATTTGGGGATTGGTTTCTTTGGTATGTTGGTTCCTACTTCATATTGTATAGATTCATTATTATATTTATGCTTGTGAAAGCTTCTCACCATGGTTTTTCCCTTTTTGAGTTTCCACATAAAAATATGGTGTTGTGTGTGAACATGTGTTGTGCTATGATTGGTTTACTTTTGGTTCAATGCTCTTCATGTTAAAAATCTATTAAGTAGTTGGAAAGGTTTTCAAAATTGTTTTGAATTGTTTAATCTATTGATTCACCCACCCTCTCAGTAGATTGTGTTCCCTTCACTTCAAACCCATAATCATAAAGAGACCCACAATTTCAACAAATGTGAGGTGAAAATTGAGACTTGAAAGCATTTCCCTCATCACACTATGCTAAAGGACTTGTATTTTTTAAAAGGGTCTAAGAGAGAGATGATGGACTGTAGGGTCTCAACCTCAACACTCTCCTTCACAAAGGAAGGGATTGTGACACATGCTCTATTTTGGGCCTAGAAAGGGGTATCCATGCTTGGTCTTGGGTGTGATGTGCCCCCTCCCTATCCTATTTAGAGCCCCCACCTCTACCCTAGAAATCCTACATGTTAAGTATTTTTGGATCTCATTGAATAAAAAATCACAATAGAGTTTCCTCAAAAAGTTCAGTGGGACCTCATTATTGTTGCATGGAGGATAGTAAAAAATTGTCCACCACTTGTCCCAAAAATTATTCGTTATCCCTTGGTGTTGGCACAAATGGATAGGGAACCTCCTACAACTATCGTGTAGGGATGCATTAGTTCATGGGTCAATGAAAATTGCACAAAAATCAGATTTAAATAATTATTTTTTACTTGTTCGTAGGATAATTTTTTAATATAAAATTGTCTTTCTTCTTTCCTCTTATTTTACCAAGTGTTAATTTGGCCTTTCACAAAATCTATGTAGAGATGATAAATTCCAATAAAGTGGAAAGGGTAGACCAATAGGAGGTTGTTTCACTCAGATTTCTTAACTTTTCAATTAATTTTTGAAGTTCCTTCTTGTTTTTTTATATTTTCCCTAAGATGTTTTCTTGCATTGTGGGAGGATGTCGAGGAATTTTTTTAGAAGTTTGTTACAATTGTTCTTCACTAGGTTTTCATGAATCACTAGGGGTTTTCAATTCCTGAAAATTAAATAAAATTGAATCAAACAATTTATCTTTAAATTCTATTTAATTTTTTCACTAAAAAACTAATGCACTACCTACCTCCTCAACCTTGTCAACCTCGCAGATGTCATAGTATCATTTTGATGATGATTTGATCAAATGAAAAATATATGCACACTTTTCTTAGTTTGTGTTCTACTATGGGGTGTTGAGAGTTTGAGTTCAAATGATATTGGCCTTCACATAGTTTATTTTTATGCCAAACAAAACACAAGTGTGTTATAATGTGATCAAATTACAACTAAATACTGACCAAGCCTAGGATTAGTCACTACCAAGCCATAACACTGGCACTTTATAATACAAGCATGTTGTAGCATGCTTGTTTTATGTCCTAGATTAGCCAAAAAGTGGTTGTGGCCAATTTTTGATCCCCCATATTTTTGTACTTACCCAACATCCATATGAATTTTATCAAGGATAAGATTCTAAAGATAGTTTTATTTCATCCAAGGAAGAGAGTAAAACCCAAATAAGAATTTAAAAATGAAAAATTTTCTAAAAAGAGACAACTTGAAGATAAAAATATTTGGGTCCACTAATATTCAAGAAAAAAAAATAGATTTTCCTCTATTAAGGTTTCATCATGATGTAGCTTCATAATTCTCTAAGATATATTTAATTTTCATGTATTCTTAAAAATAAAGCCACAAAAAAAGTATGGTGCCATGAAAAAATTGTTTATGAGCATGAACCTCATTTAAAGATAGAGCATTTAGACTCTTGAGGATGAATTTACTTTGAGGAACCCCTATATGTCTACTTTGTGATTCAATATGGTATCTCTATGTTTTGATAATTTAGAATAACACCCCAAATTTAGTCTATATGGACAATCAAAGATCTATTGTAGTCAAAATCATTAGTTCATTATCTTTAAATTAAATTTCTTTTTGGTCTTCACTCTACTTAGAGATATATTTGTTATCTAAATTAATTTCAAGAATAATTTAATATGGCGCATGGATCAATGATCATTTTGATTCACTAGACTTCAAGGGCATGCTCATCATATCAATTTGTAGACTCTACCACCCAATGGATAAGGCTCATTGGCCTCTCTTACCATGATATGTATTATTCTCAAGAAGACAAGTGTCAAGATATACCTTAATTTTGGACAAGACAATTGTAATAGATTATTTAATTTATAAAAGGACATGGGACCAGGCTTGTCATTCTATCATGTAATGCCATTAAAGTTGCATTGTTTCCTTAAGTGTTTCAATGTAGCTATTATCATGGGTCATAATCGAACATAATTGACTTTGTAAAGTTCCTTTTAACTTAGTTCTTTAAGAATTATTAATATTTTATGTGCAAAATAAAAAATAATTTAATATTATCTTTTATTAAAGTGCCCAAATAAAAATAAAAAGTGGACAAACTTAAGTGATGTGAAAGTAGAGTCTTAGGTAGAGTTAGGTTAAAAGGTAGTTGTCCAAATCTTTGGAGATGAAAAGTTCTACAAAAAGCAAGAATTTCATTGTACGAGGTTTCTTCATTTTCTAGCTTTAGGAGAGGGCATGTTGGAACTTTGTGTATAGCTTGTTGTTTTCAAAATTTGTTCAATGGAAAACGAGTAAATGTGTTATACATAATTATTTGTTTCATTTTTTTTTCATTTATGATTTTTTTAAAACTCATGCATGAAGAATCTATTGAATTTGTATGCTTATTTGAGTATATGTAAAAATATTGAATTTGTAGACTTCGTGTCATGAATCATTTTAATTGGACTTTGTGCCTTATACATATAATCAAATGTAAGAGAGTATTTTGTGCTTGGGGCCTTGTTTCTCACCATAGAAAATAGAACATCTTTGACCTCTTCTTAAAAACCCATAAATAAGCATAACATTGTTAGAGGTATTGATTAGCTTTACAATATTTTCTAAAAAGGGATCTTACTCCTTTCTTTTCATATCTTCGCATGCTTCCCCAAAAAGAGATTAGGGAAGCCTCGGTGAATTCAAGGTTCATATAAACCTACTCATAAAAATCTTGAGTTTCATAATGTACAATTTCACAACTAATCATTTTTTATAAGAAAGGTGAAAGAATTTAGTATTACTATTCCCTCCTTTGAGTCACTTTGACTCTAAATTTGTTTTTCTAGAAGATTTTTTCATACCTATAAATATCATTCAATTAGGAAGTATTTTCCCTCTTTTCTTTCTTTCAAAGATCACAAAAATCTACTAAACTAAGATTTTTTTGAAGCTTTGTCATTCTATTCTCTAAGCTCTGTTTCATATGAAAGATATTTTTAAGAACATAATGATTCCACTTCTTTAACTTCAGTTTTATATATCTTTGAATCTTTTTTGAAAATAAACATTCTAAAACCATACTCGATAAGAAAGGATGGCAAGATTCAGTGGTAACTATTCTCTCCTTTGAGCCACTTGACTCTAAATTTGTCTCTACAATATTTCTTCATACCTATAAATATCATTTAACTGAATTTTTGTTTCCTTTCTCTTCTTCCCTTACAAGATCACAAAGACCTATATAATTAAGATTTATTTGAATCTCCATCGTTCTACTCTAAACTCTCTTTCAATTTTTTTTAAAACATAATGATTCCAATTCTTTTAACTCGATTTTATCTATTTTCTTTTTTTTTAACAAAAACAAACATCATGAAATCACACCTAACAGAAAAAAAAATAAAAATAAAAAGTGCCCAGATTCAGTGATAATCCATTCCAGATCCAGATGTTCTACCACATTTTTAAAAACTTGATGAGAACTTTCAAAGGAAAGCAATGCTTTTATAAAAATGTGAGCCTAATTCTACACCAAGTTTCATAGTTTTTCACATCCATTAAAAACCCAGAAATCCTTTGCTTCCCTTATTCAACCTCTTCTATAAATTCGAATTGAATTTGTATCACCATTGAGAAAATAAACTATGGCATTCGTCATGACCTTATGACTTTAAAACCAAATGCTGATGAATAACTCATATCATATGAATCAGGATCTGATATTTTATTTAACTGGAGATATAAAACCCGTGAGCCCACCTTTTTCCTTCCTTGATCTTCAACTTGTCTTTCATTCCACCTATCTGAATATTACACCATTTGATATTCTGGATGTTTTAGGAGTCAAAAGCAAACTTCTGCGCCAAATTTTTAAAGAAAAAACAACAAAATGAGATCAGATTTAGGGTGATGATCAGAGCATTGAAACTTAGGGTCCACTTTTCTTTTGACTTCTAGTGCTAGATGTTAAAGATTTGACATGGGATGATCTCATACAAGTTTCTATGCCAAATGTCAGGATCTCATATCACCTCTTCTATTTTAACCAGTCTCAAGCACTGCCACTTGTTCATCTCGGATTTTTTTCGACAATTAAATATTCAAAAGCAATCTTGATGAGTTTAATTTTTATGTTTAAGTTATTATCATTTTGGCTATTTTCAGATAGAGATTTAAAATTATTATTGACTGTTTGACTGTTAAAATATGTGATATTTAAATAAAGAGTTCTTCATAATCAAAACAAATCTATTACAATCTCGTACTTTCTCTCTACCAAATTTTCAATAGATCCCAGAAAGTTAACCTCCTATCATCCATTACATATACATCTACACCTACAAACACTCGCTAAACCATAACTGAGAAGATAATTAAAGAGTTATCTGATTAATATTGTATTTTTAACCTGAAAAATATAACTTATCAGATCTATTTTGAGATTGAAAGGAAAAATGTATATATAAGAAAAAAAAACACATGGGGTATGACAACTTCATGGATGTGATACAGTTGTTAGACTGCCTGTATTATTAGATTAAGTGTAGGGCAGTTAAAAGTATAAGATTATCATTTCCAAGCTTAACTCCTCTGACATAAAGAACAGATCTGAAGGTTATTTAAAATGGGTTCAAACACATGTAACATCTGATTTTATTAATAAAATAAAACACGCATGATTAGTCCCGATTCAAAGGTAGACATTATAAATGTGAATGTGACGTTAACATGTGTTATTATCTTTATTATTTTTTGTATGGGAATTATATATGATGTTATGTGGTGATATTTAATGCCTTTATGATTATGCTACATTTTGGTGTTAGTTTATGATTTGATTAGTTATGATCTTTCAGTTTAGAGATAAATTATGTTATTAAATTATTATTGATAAATATTATTTTTGATAAAGTTATATTAGAGTATTATTGATTGATTAGATTTTGATTAATCATGTCTTTATATATAAAATTGGCGTAATACTTATAGAATCATTGTTTTCTAACAAAAGATTAAAAATATTAATGGAGTTGAATCGAATTATTGTAACAAGGTTTGTCAAACTTAAGTATACTCATAGCACAAGATATCAAAAATACTAGGAATAACCACATAAGATGCGACAAAACATCATCCTTTACATGCCAAACAAACTAGAAGAAAGGTATGGGAGAAAGGTACCAAACAACTCTATACATAAAAACTAGGTACAAATATGAAATTCCATGTATATTTCCTAGACAAAAAGTTGCCCCATATTCTTATAGTTATGTTGGAAGAGGTAGACAAGACAACCAACACATTACAACAATGGACTACACTAGAAAAACATAGACTTCATTAGGCTAAAACATCTACAGAAGCACCCCAAGACTAATACCACACTCTACCAACATCTACAATGGACATAGGAATGTAACTTGTCTAGAAGATTTGATATCTTTATAAAAGAGAAAATATAACATGTTATTCAAATCCTTATAAGGAGGCACTAGTGACTCCCCTTTATCCAAATCTATTTAATTTAGGAAGGAAAACAACCACTTGATTTCCTTCCATCCTTGTATGGCTCCATTTCACCACTCTAAAGAATTTAAGGAGATTTATGTCTTTCAAGAATTTACCAATTGTCAATATTGAAGACAAGAAGAGGGTTGATTTTTAAAATGATCAACTAAAATACTTGAATTAGAAGCTAGAGCAATACAAGTAAGTTACCATTTTTTTCTTCTAAAATAGTACATTGAATAGTCATTGCTTCAACAATTTTATTGGTAGTCAAGTCACTAAAGTGTTGAGAAGCTAGAATATAACATGGTTGTTATGGTCCTAATAAACACTTCTTGTACTAACTTACTAGGTTTACCTCAATAGGTACCACCCACATTTAGCTTAAAAAAAATAGAGAAGGTCTTTCTTATTGATATTTATAATCTCTTGGAATACCAAGATTCACATTAGAATAGTTATTGAAATTATTATGTAAGAGGGAAGGTGGACACCTACAAGGATATTGAATCTTTTGAGGAATTGACATTTCCACCAAGTCTCAACTTGAATATGTGAAGATAAAAAATTAGTATATTTATTTCACATTAGCCATAATTCTATCCCACTCTTGACTTGTGTGCAAATCAATTCCATTGAAGATCTACTAGTTAAATAAATCTTCAACACATACATGAGGCTACCATGAAATGGACCCATCATATCATACCATAATTTACAGAGGAAAGAGAAAAGGGGTAGGTCATAAGGAAGTTTTTTCCATATTCCTCTTTAGAAAAACAATGATCACACCTACATGGGACTTTAAAATCCAACTTCTTTAATTTAACCCAATGAAGAAATTTATCTAGAGTAGCTAGGCACATAAAATTATATTAACCTTTGGCTAGCACTAATATTTCCAAACCCTATCCCTAATTTTTAGATCTTTTCCTCAAATTTCTCTTCTCATAAGGGTCTAGTATGCTACCTTCATAGATTATATTTCATATCCTTTACATCCCCAACCAGAAAAAGATAAAATTTAATCCAATTGATCAATTTTGAGATGGAAATTATTGTCTAGGACACTACTCCTTAGGTTTCCAAATCCAAATCTAAAAATTATATTCTCTTCTATAAATAATAGAGACAATGAAACTCTACAGTTAGAGGACTATTTTGGTCCCAAACATCATCCCAAAATAGACCTTTTCTGACTATCTATGATCTAAAGGAGGCTAATTTAAATTAGATTACCCCTTAGTATAATGCTTTCCCAAATCTAAGAAACTTTGCCACTTAAAGCTAGCTTGTGAATTAGATAATGATCTTCAAGATTAACATATTTGAGTTTCAAAAATTTACCCCATAGTTTTCCTCCACACACCATTTCAAAAAAAATTAACAACTAAAGGCACATTGTAAGGAGAAATTTCTCATGCCTAATCTTCCTCTATATTTAGGTTAAATTCTTTATGCTAGTTACTCGAATGTCATTTCTATTTTTTAAAATTTTCTCCCCAAAGAAATTTAATCATTTTATGCATCATGCCTTCAAGAACTTGTAGTGTCCCTCCAGTTGCAACGCTTTGTTTCAGTTTGTTTATGTTCGATTACTAGTTGTTTTAGTTGTTTTTGGACATTATGCTACTCTATTTCAGTTACAACATTGATACTATGTTCGTGATACATTAGATACATTGTTGATCATCCAATTATGTTCGTGTGGCGACATTATGATAAACATTATGTGTGTTATGGTTTTATGTTGTTTCGGAGAATTAGTGTGTTTATGATGTTGTATCTGATGTTGTTTATGATGTGTTACTATATGTTAGTCTTGGTGAAGGAGATAGTGTAACATTACTCACTCATGAGTACCCTTCTACGTTGCGACTCTCTTTCACAGTGTGATTGTTGATTTATGCAAATATCTTTGGCAGTGTTATTTTATGCAGTTTGCAGGTACTGGGCATCGACTCCACCTATTTTGTCAGGTTTGAGCATGTCATGACCCAATGGAAACATGTTGTTTTCGAGATGATGTCAGGTCCTTCTTTGGCCATCGTTCCTTTATAGGACCACAATTATCCATTTGTCACCCATTGTTGTTTGTCATCCAATTTCGTCATGTCATTCGTGTTTTCATCATGATTGGAAATTAATTGATTAATTAGTTAAATGGTGTATTTGATAAGTTATTTGATTTAGTGTAATTTTATTGAAATCTTTAATTAAAATATTTATGTTTAGATAATTTAATAGTTAGAATTTGATTGTTGTTTTAAAAGGTTTGATTAATTAAATGTGATTGTTAATCTTGAATAATGGATATTTACAAATTTTAATGTGTAAATTTAAATGTTTGGAAAAGTAGATATTATTGAATGGTTTGCTTACAACTGATTATGAATAAATATCTGGAATCTTGATTCGAAATTAGAAAATGTTATCTTGATTAATTGGTTAATTAGAACTGTCTGTTCAATTTTGTTTGCATGAAGACAGTTAGTTAAGTTATGTGATTGTGAGCTAATTGGAAAGGAATTAAAAAGCTTTGGTTGTGCAAAAATTGTTCACGGCAATTCTATTTTGTTCTGGAAAAGAAAATTTCACAACAGTTTTTTGGGGAAAAAACTTCTTCTATGTGTTTTGGTTCTTGGAGTTGGTTTAGGGATTCTGGAAAGATTTACTTCTAGATTTGGAAAAGAAAATTGGAATTGGGGGCTTGCAGTGTTGGAAAAAAAAATTTGAAAAGGTTGCAGCTGCAAATTTGGGGAAAAATCTCTCAACAACACTCTACAACCCAGCTAGTCAAGTTCCTTTGTGTTTCACCTTTTCTTACATTTACTTGAAATATGATATAAATAAAAGTTCTTGAATGAACTCTTGGAATATTTCTACAAGTATTGTGTGAATTCTGTATGATATTGTGTTCTTTTGAGTTCTTGAAAAATATTGTGCTGCTGCCCTATTTTGTTTTCAATAATGGCCTTGCTTGTGTATCGAATCTTTAAACTATGGAGAGAATTTTCCAAAAATATTGTATTTATCAATGGATTGATTCTATAAAATTTTTACTCATTCAAAGGCTAACTATGCCTAGTATTCAATGCCTGAGCCGTACACATACTTTGGTGTTTCTCTCTCTGCCTTCCATTTAATCGATTGAAAATCTTGTTGGACCCTTGCCTATACTCTGCTCTGTGAAGATGTTGTACATGCTCTTGAGTTCAAAGTCTTATAGTCTTTTGCGAGTGTGATAGGATATGTTTAACTTGTGGCTCGCACTCTTTGGGCTAGTGATGTAGCTACATGTATTTTGTCGTTTCTTAAGAAGTCACACCTTATACCTATTAAAGCCTCCTCTTAAACTATCAAAACTTGATCTTGATATTCGATTAATTTTACCTATTAATATTGGCATATTAAAATGCATGTATTGTTGTTTATCATCACACCTTTGGAACACATGTTTCACCTATGGAAATTCGCATATGTCAATGCATGTTATGCCTATTTAAAGTTGCATTTTTAGATGCAAGTCATGCATGTTTTTATCGCAATTAGAAATGCATGTAATGTCTGGCTATACTCGCACATTCAAAGGCATGTATGAATTATTGATTCGCATCTTCTAAAATGCATGGAATTTGCCTTTGTCTATCTGTGATTAATTGAAAACCTCTATTTTTGGTCCACATCTATGCTTTGTGAGCATGCTATACTCACTACCTCTGTCGATGGCAACATCGACTAGTAAATTATATGTTTGAAATTAAAAATTCATTTCTTTCTATCTATTCGCACATTCAAACTCATGAGTTGTTGTCAATAATCGCATTGTTTAAAATGCATGTACTATTGATTGTATTCGCATACTAAACGCATATGTTTCTGTTAATAATCGCATACTCTAGATGCATGCAGTATCTGTTGGTTATCACATATTCTAGATTCATGTAATCGTTGATTTCGTTATTCCTCATCTTAGGTTGCGAGTTGTAGTTAGGCTTAAAATTGTATGTCAACATATTTGTTTCCTTCGAAAACCATGCAAGCCTATAGACTTATGCAGTGTCCCTTGTATGAAAGTCATCGATAGAACTATTGATTTGGGTTTGGTTGTGTAATATTATCTTGATTCGGTTGTGTAATATTATCTTGACTCGGTTGTGTAATATTATCTTGATTCGGTTGTGTATTATTATCTTTATATATATAGGGATATGCTTCTATTGTGATATCAGTGTGAATTTATATGTAACGCCCCGCCACGTAACCCTAGAGGAAGTTGCGATTAACTACTCAATCGAACTATTTTTTTTGTTGTTTAAGTACAATTAATATGCAAGTTCACTACCCATTGCAAATAACCCCTAAGGTTACGAGACTGAGATTACTTTAAGACCCACAAACAACATAAATGAATCCATAAAATTTATCTACTTAAGATATTAAGAACGTATACATTCCATACAAGATAAACTACATCATAAAAGTAAGAGATACCATGGACTACATATAATAATAATTAAACAATAAGATTACATCTCTCATTCCCCGAATGAGGTAAATCCAATAAGCATGATTACATATTACAACTTCCACCTCGATCACAAAGAGGGGTAATAAATTACAAGATCAACTGAAATGAATAAAGCATGAAATGAAACTGGATCCCACGAGCTCTCCAACTAGAAATCTCATCAACACGAACAAGAAGAAAGCCCAACGGAGTAAGGTGTACGTTCCACCCAACCAAGTGGTACCCGAAGACCCACCCCCAATGCTAGGAGATAGTAACAAGGATTCCAAGACAAGACCATCTACCTCTAGGCACAGGCTGACTCATACTGAACCACACTGACACAACCATTCACATGTACAACACAAGTACAACTCTCACATGGTCACATTGCTTCCAGATATAAAACAGATCAGGTATGTTAAGAAAACCATACACATAATAATCAAATACCAACTATTGTCCTAGACAAAGTGTCAACACACAGCTCGTCATGGGATATCCTTTGGGAATCTTCATAGGCTCCAGCCTCCACTATGGGTTATCCTGGTGGCCTCAACCAAATCCCGGCCCCCATACTCACTCATGCGGAATCAAATACCTTTCGTAAAGACAAGATAGATGACCTTGCCATTCCAGGCCTTCCCACTCATCCCAAGTCTAAATGAGCACTTGTGTCTATGAGTGAGGCATAATTATCTTGATTAGTGAGAAGTACCACCTAATCTTCTAAGTATTGTTTTAGTTATCACTTGATTAAACCACCTCCGAAGCTTATCCAATTTACCTCTTTGGGCTCTAGCGTCTAATAGAAGCCACTCTTCTACTTGACAACATACCAAACATAACCAATCACCAAGGGTGCCAAAGTGCATACAAACTAGATATCACGACCACCCCTAAAACCCTCCCAAACGTTGAAGGTAACAAACATAACAAAGCCACTCCTTACAAGGAGTCACAAATCACATAATCCCCTCCTTCCACAGGAGGCACAAAACATCCCCGTTCATGGAAATCGGATAATAACATTGACATAACTTCATGCACTACCCAAGGGAATTAACAAACGGTTAACATCACAAAACGACAACCCCCAACCTCTAGGGTCCTCTGGAAGACTTACATATTACAGACACTTAACCCATTTCCCCAAACATGAACACAGAGGAAATAATCACATAAAGCAATTACAAGGAAATAAACTAATTTTGGATATATTAAATCCATTTCCCTTAATAACATCAGTAATTTATTGCTCAATAAAACTGATTTAAAATACGTCTTTCTCAAACAATAGGAGAAATTAAAACTCATTGTTTGATTCCCTACTTGCTTTTAAATAATAATAAAATCACCATTTTTTTCAACAAATCAAAATACATTGTTTTAAAATAAATATTGTTTCCTCTTTTCAATATAACCATTTTAATATAATTAACTTATCTCAAAAGCATATTATTTAAAAATCAAAACTACTTCTCCATCAAATATAACATTTTAAAATATAAACAATGGTTTAACAAAAAATTACCATGTTTTCATTTCCTCAAATAAACTTAAATCATGCCTTCAAGAAAAACATAATTTTAATACATATACACATAATATATATATATATATATTTTAATCATCCAAAACAAATATATATAATAATATTATATGATATGATATAATATTAATTATTAATACATATTATAAAAACTATAACATATATTAATATAATAATATTATAGTATAATAATAAATATTAATATATATTATAATAATAAAATATATTATTTTATTTTTATTTTTTTGAAAAAACTAGTCACGGGCCTCGGGCCGTGCACCAACCCTTAGGGTTAAGTTGTGGATCTCGAGCCACGAGCAAAGAGATGGCACTTACAGTGTCAGTCGTGGACAAAGAAAGCATCGCCGCATCCGGTGGTGGCTGCGTACACAGCCAGCCACCATCGTTGGTGGCACTGTGCATAGCACAACCACCCTCCGGCGATGGTGGTGGCGGTTGTGTAAACAGCCACCGTGTTGAGTGGGGTAAGGAAGCAGGGGTCGCGCTGGGTGTGGCTCCCCCCACACGCCTCCCTCCCCGATTTTTTTTTTTACAATTTTTTTTTTTAAAACAAGGGGTTTAAAAACCCTGCGGATTTGTATCCGCCTTTTGGCCATTTTCCAAAATTTTTCTAGCATAACCCTACTATAATGAAATATATAAAATATCTATATATATATATATATATATATATATATATATATGTTGGTATATATATGTATATGTATATGTATATGTATATATATATTTACATTTCCACAAACTGAATTTGCAAAACAAATTGAGAAAACAAAATTGAAATAACCATTTACAGCCAAGAATTTCATTTTTTTTTTTGAAGCAATTCATTTTTAACAAAGGTTTCCAATTTTTGAAGCAGGATTAAACATGGGTTTGTTTTGCAAACCATACAGGGTTTCATATATTTTTTGAACAACATAATATAACTGTGAAACCTTTCAAAATGAAAAACTAATTGAAAGAACCTAGTTCCAAAAGCTTGATAATTGAAAATGGACCAAAGCCTTCTCCTCAATTTCAATATCCTTCCCAGCAATCCAATTGAGCTTCACCAGAAAACACCAAATCCAAAACCCACAACCAGCAATAATCTTCTTCCCTTCTCTATTTTTCCAATTTTTCATCCTCTCCAAAAACTCCATGAAAATCCATCCTCATCCAAATATCCAAAAATATCTCAATAATAGAAAAAGAAAAAGAAAAATATCTATTCAACCACCATAATCAATTTTCAGAAACAAAACAGAAAATATCTCCAATTTTTCAATTTGCATTTTCAAATTTTCAAAAATGAAATTTAAAACATTTTTCAAAATTTCCAATTTAATCTTTTTCAATTTTTTAATTTCACACAAAATATCTATTAATTCCAAAATGAAAAAACTTAATTTATTTCAACTCAATTAATTTAATTATCAATAAAATAAATCTAATCCAAGATTAAATTATTTATTAATTAATTAAATTAATCAATAAATTAAATCACATTTCTAACATAAAACCAGATAAAGTTAATCAACAACTTAAATACATGAAGCCATTTATTTACCTTTTTCTAACTTGCAATTTAAATAGAATCAAGACAAATTGAACAATATTAAAACAACTTAACCCGACTAAAACCCGACAACACACTATGACTAGGGTGATGACTTGGCACGGAAAACTTAGCTACTATCTCCCAATCGAATGTCGTTGGGCAAATGGACACGCTCAAACTTGTGAAACCAGGTGGAGTCGATGTCCTGTACCTGTCAACCTACGAACAAAGAGTATATCCGCATGCATAAATATGTCATGATTAAAACACACCGTGAAGAGGAAATCTCAGAATCGCAGGGCGCTCACAAGCGAGTGGTGCAATCCCGTCCCCTTCACCAATATAGTATTACTAACTGACGAATCTAACATCAATAATATAATCAAAACATAAAACATCATTAATTCAAATGTTCACAATGCTAATCTAAAGCATGTCACAATGATAACATCAGAATAAAATACCATCACATCAAAATATCACATTCACATCGCTTTACAGATAGTGATCTAATAGTAACCGAGTACCATATTCAAGGTACTAACAAAAAATAAGACATAACCAAACAGAACACTGTTTGATCAAAAGAGAAAAATGGAGGGGTATTACATTATATTTTGTATAGGATTTAATCAGCTTTTTTTTTTATAGTACAGTATATGTATTTATATAGATTCATCAATTATATGATATATATATACTTCAGTACAATTGTAAATATAGTAAAATATTAGACTGGAAGTATAAATGTATAATGAATTTTATTTATAAATGAGTGGATGAAATAGATTATGACATTAGAATAATTTGGTTTGGAGTAGCATTTTCCCTCATCCTTGTAATTAGTTGTATAGCAAACTATTTAATGCAGAGTTGATGTAAAGTTAAATTCCTTTTGTGTAATCACTTGTTTCATAATGGTGTTAAGTGTTATTTTTATATTATTTTTATTGATGTTCAATTGCAATGATTTAATTTGGGATCTAACCATGCATGGTTTACTTGTTATTACATTGGAGGTATTTGAAAGTTATATGGTCTATGTAATGATTGAGAGGTGCACATTCTTGGTTTTTTTATAATGTGCATGATGGCCATCCTTTGCAATTGCTCGTATGTTATGTTATTTTAATTAGGGACAGTGGCTTGTGATAGGGGTCGGAACCCTAAGAGGTAACCAGGGTAGCCTATCGGGAGTTTTTAATTTAGTGAAAACCTAATTATATGTACTCGTGGTTGGTTAGTGTTCATTAATAATTCAGATAATTGATTGCCTTACCTAATACCTTAATGCTTGTATATATTAAGGGTAGGTTGAGATGGCCTGGAATGGCATGATCATCTACTTTTTCTTCTTTAAAGGTAGTTCAATTCCACATGAGTTTTTTTAGGGGCGAGGAATCGGTAGAGATTGCTAGGGTAACTCGATATGAGGACCGGTATTCTAAGAAGATACACCAGGGTAACCTATAGTAAACTATGTGATGACACTTTTTTCCTAATGCATGTTATGTGGTATCTTGTGTTGAGTTACCTTTTGTTTTGTTGTTGCTTCTGGGAGCTTTGTTTGTAATTATGTGGTTTAGATATTAGTATGTTGTAATGTGTACGTTATTTCATGTGATGTTATGTTTTGTCTTCATGTTCATTTATCTTTGTGGACATGATATTATCTCCTAGCACAGGGGGTGGACCTTCGGGTACCACACGGCTGGGAGGAACGTGCTCTATCCTCCATTGGGTTTCCCCTTGTAGGTGATGTAGTACGAGGATGATAATGTTCTTGTGACAGGTTCCTGATTTTTCATTGTTCATGGAGTTGGACATTGAGCATGCTCGTGAACAAGGTTGATAGATGTGATATGATCATCATCTATATTGTATACATTCCTAATGTGTATGTGAGACCATATTGTGATGTTATTATGATGTAACAATATTTGTCACAATCTTGCTTGATGTAATTGTTACCCATTTTTCACTTACAACTCAAATCAAGTCAAGCTTATTGGTTAAGTTTTAACAAAAACAAAGTGAGGTGCATTTAATTTTAGCCTTCCCTATATTGCATTCAGGTGTATAAACATAAGAATCAAGAAGCTTTTATTTTCAGTAATGGATTGTTGCATTTATACAAATGTATACAATATTGAAAAGATTTACACAAAATTGTTGAAAAGAAGTCTTTATTGATTCAAAGTTAAAGTCTATCTCACACAAGCCGTGAGATTTAGCTTGTCTCATGTGCATAAAATCCAATATATACATAATGGATTGCAAAGAAATAAAAGATGCATATATAGGAAGGGAGGTCGATTATTGCCTGATGGCTGGTTTGGGTTTCCCGTTTTGCGTAATCCTCAGCTTCAATTTGCTTGTTTTGTGTCTTCTACAGCTCTCAGTCTTCATATCCTACATTTGAAGGAATTGCAATGGTTAGAGCTGAGCTCTAAGCAATAAACAGTCTCCAATCCTACATACATATCCACCCACTAATGTATAGACTATCTTTTACATGCATCAGGAAAGCTATAAGTCACTCCTGTCAAGCGAAAAGAGAAAAGGAAATGATCATACATCTTGAAAATATTTTATTTCTAATATGTTTGTTTCATGTGCAGCTATAGGTGCAACTATAACTTAAATCAAAATGAGTGGGGTAGAATGAGGCTCCCATGAGGGTTGAGCCTAGCTCATAGTTTATGCTCAATTCATGAAGTACACTTTAGTACATTCAATGTAGTTTGCAATTATAATATGTCACTGGTAGATATTTGCTTATTGAAGCAGTGAAGAGCATAATATAACACGATCATTTAACTGGAAGCATAGTACCATGTAACTTTATGCATGATGTAGGGTTATAGATCAGGAAAAAGAAATAATCATAATTTAAGATGTGCATTGTTGAATATTTAATGGCTGAACACAAGGATTATTCAGTAACATGTATAAGAGGAGGAATCGTTGTCATAATTATTTAGAGATTTTAGGTGTGGACAAGTCCTATGTCCTGTGAGACAACACATATATGCTCTGTGAAAGTGAAATATTTGCAGTTTGCTTGCAAAAGACAGAAGTATAGGTCTTTTCTCATTTCGTGGTGGTCTAATCACATCATATGTATACAAATTTAAAACTTTAGAGATGTCATTTTGTGAAAATATCATCTTTTAAGTTCCAATGTAGCAAAAATTTCTATTGTGTAAACTCGAAGTGAGCTAGAAATAGAGTAAAACAGAGTTCATATAATACTTTTCTCAGAAAAATGAAGGGAAAAGCCAAAATGCAGAGGGTTGTATTTACTCAGTTTTATTATTTTTCATGGTACCCGCATTGGTTTTTTTGTCAAATACTGAAGTATGAGTTTCTTTCATGAGATTTTAGATACTCAGGAATGAATCTCTTTACAGAATGCAGAAAATGTCAATGGCTTTCTAAATTACCCATATGGGTTTTGATAAAATATAGTTTTTCGGCCATTTTCTAATTTACCCATCATAGTTTTGATAAAATATACTTTTGATTCATCGATGGCGGCTAGCATAGAGTTTTTGTTCTATTTTCAGAAGAATAATGAAAGACAGCATTATCAGAATAAGGAATGGTGCAACATAGAGATCTGGAAAAGCAATGGATAGTCACTTTTCTAAGTGAAATGCATCAATAATATACAAATATGGCATAGCCGACACATGGGTCTGCATTTTTCTAAGAGAATAGCAGCCATTTTTCAGTACAGATAAGCTTCTAAAGCTTTCGTTCAGAACAGAGAAGTAAACAACAAAAAAAACCTTACCTTTCCCTGCTGAAGAAGAATACAGAGGCCACGCCCAGCTCATATGGAAACAATACAGGAGACTCCCCAATGGTGCGGCCAACAAGGAAGAACAGAAAAACAAAGGCACAAATTCTATCTCAATGAATATAGAGATCTCCAATGGCACGGCTAGAGTTCCCAAGTGGTGATGAATCAACAGAGAATGTGTGGAAATGCTTCTATTTCTACCACAAACTGCCAGGAGATCTTTGATAGAGTCCCATGAAACCCCATGGCGACGGACTTAGCTTCAGCTAATGTGAAAATAAAAATGCCTTTGCTTGTTTTCGTATTTTGCCTTTTAGGGTTTTACCCTAATAGAAAGTGCATTTCAATGCCTCTTTGCATTTTTATTTTCTTTTATTTTTAAAGAATGGTTAATGTGCCTCAAGTCTATGATTTATTTTCCATTTTAATCTTGTAAAATAATAATGTATTATGCTTTTTATTCTTGCATTAGAATATGAATGTAAAGCTCATGATTTTAATGATGGCATTATAAATCATTTAAATCATGTGTCTTCTTTTATGCAAGGATAAGATGTGTATCCCCTTGGCTTTTATGAGAGTTGTTAAGGTTTAATGCCTTTTGAAAGGATATAGGAAAGTTATACTTGAAATTCAGAACATGAGGAGAGTATATAGGCATGTTGACTTAGTTTTGAAACATTGGGAGGGTATCTAGGGGTTGATAGAGAGGATTCAGGGTTCGGATTTGTCTTCTCTCAAGCAGTTTGGATGCTTCTTTTTTCAGTTGGAGTGCTTTTTGAGGTTATTTGACTGAATTATGGGGTGGTTAATAACTTGGGAAGACTTTTTCCATGTTTTTGGCTTCTTTTGGTGAGTGGAGTGTGCTATTTTGTAGGCTATTTTTCTGGATCCGACCCATGGAGGTTGAGAGTTGTACTTATGAGTTTTGAGACTCATTTTTTGTAGTTAGTTCTGCTGCATGATATGAAAAACTTTTTTTGGAGTTCCAGTACCAGTTTTGCTCATTTTGCAGTTGTAACTCATGATATTTTGAGGAGATCCTTGCAGTCATTCTGATAATACAAGAGCTTTTGGGACCTACTTTGGAATTCATTTCCGTATGCTTATGCTTTCAATTTGATGTTTCATGCTGAGATTTCTATTGATCCTACATGTTATGTCTTGGAACTGTGTCTTGAATGAATATTTAGCAGCTGAATAGGTTATAGATTGTGAAAATTCATCTAGTTCATGCTTGGTTGAAGATTGTGAAAACTCTCTCTTTTCCTACTAATTCGAAGCTCTAAACTAGTTTATTACCTATTTATGAAACATTTTTATGCAGTTGCTTATTTGCTAAAGTTGAGTTTTAGTATGCTTAGTTTTATTAGCTTCACTGTTATGTGTTGTCAAATCAAGATATCCTTATAATTCCGATGTATCACCTTTAAAATTTCGAACACCCAGTTATTTTATTGTTCAAGTTTCTTTCCTATCCTTTTACCTTTCAAAAATTTCAAGTTTTAAGTACTTTCAGGTGATTATCCAAATAGGAGCCGGCCTAGAACCCGAAGGTTTCACTTCAATCCAAGTGTCCCACGTAGAAGTGAATCCCATGTTTTACCAGAATTGCTGAAGTTTGTTGAAATTCAGTATTGGGTGCAAATTTTGGTAACTAACAGTAAATTGATTATGTAACTTGACTACATTATGATTATGTAATTGGATCATTCATTATTGATATGATTTATCCTTACTTTTAATACCTTTGGATTAATGACGAGATGTTCTTACTTGTGTATTTTTACGTAACATTGTCACGAAACCCTGAGGACATATGTGTTGATGTTTACTTTGTACTCATGTTGTAATTAAATGTGTTACTTTGTAAATTGTGTGTTGTTCTCTGGGTTCCTTGGTAGGGTGTTATAGAACTCCTTTAAGAGAAACAACATACATAAATTTGTACACATAGGTTGGTAGCAATGTGTCTAGTGGTTAATATGATAATTCATATAATCAAGTAAATCTTGTAATATAACAAAAGGGATCCTAGGTCCTAAATGCAAAGAACCTAGGATGCAAGGGGCCTTTTTCCAAGTTACCTTAAGATGTAGATCAACGAGGTGATTATATTGATGTGCACCTCTGAAGTTGAGACAACCAGACCTAGATCTATATCTAATTGAAGATAGGAATGGATTGGAAATGATTTGGAATGATTAACCTAATTAGACTATGTGCCCTAATATGTAAATTGCAAGAATCCAACAACTGATAAATATAAATAGTTAATTTCTAGTGGATCTGGAAAGTGCATATGATAGTAAACCTACTAAGAAAATTTGGTTTAAGAGGAAATACATGCCCAAGGGCATTTGGTTCTTCCTAGGGGTGTCCTGATCAACTTTTGGTGTCCTCTAATATCATATATGAGCTTCTATTTTCCATCTGCAAAATTATAAAAAATGTCGTTAGATAAATCTATAGGTGAGTTTCCATGATTTGACAAGATATGGGGCTTCAATTGCAAAAATGGACAATTTTTCTTCACACTTCCATCAATCATCTTCAACCTGAGATTTGCACATTCATAAAGAGAGGAAATTTTGTGCCATTTTAGGGGTTTCCCTCAGTCAAACCCCATGTAAGTGTTTCCACTTCCACAATGGTAATGTCAATGATAAATTGATAATTGGAAGAAAAAAATGATGAAATCACAAAGTGTTGCAACTCACCGCCCTTCAATAGCTTCCTTGAGGGATTGAAGTCATACACATCACCTCAAGGAATTTTATCTTGCTTTTCTTGAAATCTTGAAGCTTTGGAGACCTACAACAAGGATTAGCCTTCACAAAACAATGATAACTTGATAACATGAACTCACATACACTTTGACATGATGCTTGGATCTTGAATTACTGCAATGAATCTTTGAAATGTTGTTCTTGACTTTCTCTTCAATGCTCTTAATGTTCACCTCTTGCTAGATTCTTTCACTTAGATTTCAAAATGGTGAAATGACTAGGTATTTATAGGCATTTATCCAATTTCCCAAAAGCAAACACTTAAAAATTGAATTTTGAATGTTAAAATGCCACCAACAACATGCCCAAAAATGGGTCCTAGCTAAGAAGGGGGACCAATACGCACAAGGGCATATGGGTCCTAGCCCAAACTTCTAGGACATTAAATATCGGGGGCAACCCATGAACTAGGTACATTTATTCGATGCTTGTAGTTTATTGGAAATTGGTACATTTGAGCTCCATAATACATAATTTTAGGACATTATAGGGTCAATTAGGCTCAATAATTTAGGGGGACCAAAATATAGTGTGAAATTGTTAGGGGTGACAATTTTAAACACTATATTTAGCCCCCAATTTAGTGAGAGTGTGAACTTATGCTCAACTCACATTAAATTGGATAAACATGTCAAGAGGGGTCTGATTGTCCAAACGTTGAAGAGATAGGATGACTAAGGATCAAGGGGGGGCACGCAAGCCCCCAGGATCCAAGATTCCATGGTAAACCAACATAAGCACAAAATAACACACACACACATATGTATGATATGTAGCAAGACAACATGCATAAACATACATGTTGGAAAACATGAAGCATACATTATGAAAGCACATGACATGATGGAACATATATATGGTGATGAAATGAAAAAAAAGATGTTAACATAATATAGAGACAAAGAATACACATGAAAAACACACAAAAAAACACAAGGTTAGTACTAAAGGGATTTGAGTCAATAAGGCAAAGAGACCTTAGTCTTAAAGTGTCTCAAATACCAAACAACATCCATCGAATGTGTTATCTAACAAAATGATTCTCTTTGTGCAAGGATGTAAAATCACTTATGAACACATGGCTCCACTGCAAAGCAAGTTGTGTTATGCTAGGTGTCCATGTTAAAAATGAGTGCTCAATTTCATTATCCAAAAAGCTCCATTATGTTGAATACATGAACTATCTTGCAAAAAATCATCTCAGGGGGTGCAACAAAACTCACCTCAAGAGGTGCATAAATTTTAATGTCTTGGGGATGAATTGATAACCATACCTTAGGGGGCATTACAAAAAACACCACTACCAAAGGGGTATGTTAATAGGTCAAACATCATAAGAAAAAATGGATAAGGGTAATATATGCCCCCCCTTAAAATGTCAACATACTTGCTATGTTGGTATTTTAAGGAGAAAGAGGGGAAGAGGCGATCCTTGAAAAGAATGCATGCCTCCCAAAACTGGTTATCCTTTCCCCCAAAGCATAGAGACAAGGAAAAACACACCAAGTACTATCATGTTTATGCCATGAAAAATATGGTTTCACTTAAGATTATACCACCATGAATGGCAATGAGCAAAACACATAAAGCTACAAATGCCACATAGTGATGAGCAACACGATAGGATGAAGATCATTATTTATTAGAGGAATTAGGTGCATCAACACATGAAAGAGCACAACAATCCTTAGGTTGTTGTATTTTATTACTCAAGGTCTGAAATTCATTGATAGAATGGTCATGCACCCGATGATATGCACAAAATAATTTTTTGTTGTAAAATAAAATTTGAGTTCTTGAAGGAAGAGTAATCAAGCAGGCTATGAGAAGCCTCGACAAGATATTATCTTGATAAATAGTATGGGACATTTTTTTCTCTTGTGAATAAAATCTTTCTTTCTTATCACAAGATGGCATACATACAGTAGATGATAAAGCATTAGATGATGATGGAGATGAAGGTTTGAAACCTTGACCCTACTTAGAAAAGTATAATATAGACATCACTTGATTCCTATCATTTTGCTTCATGTTTTCATTATATCCATGTTTAGAAATAAAAAAATTATCCAAGACCATAACATGCTTCCAACTCAGATGAAGAGGTTTTGTCTACATGCTTCTGAGAAAGATCAACTTCTTCTTGAGCACACAAATCCTTTTTAATTTTTTTAAAGTTAAACATCTTCCACTCATGTGGGATGGGAGTTGAAGAGCCTACATCACCACTATGGGGTGATGTTGTTAATGTAGAAACAGGTTGAGTAGATGAAACACAAGATTATTTTGATTTAGATTGTGAGATTTCGTACTCTCTTATAAAGGAGGATGTAAAATATAATGAACCCTAATAACTGTCTAAGAGTTTCATTATAGGTGAATGAAAACTAGGATTACCGTCAATTTTTATAGGTTCTACTTTTTGAGTTGCAGTCAATGTATTAAGAGATTTGGAAGTATTATATTTGGATTTGGCTTGTAACTTATAACTCTCTTCATTTTCTTTAACCATGTATATCTTGTTGTTATATTCCTGCTTCATCTTAGAGTGAAGAGTAGACAAGACTCCCTTCATGACATGAATCAACAGTCTACCTAGGAGAAGGTTGTATGAAAGAGGTCCTGACATGTTATGAACAAGAGTAGGCAAAATCACAAGTCCAACCTCAATGGGTAATGTGATCATTCCTAATGGTTGTGTATTGAATTATCAAAGACGCAAATATTAATATCATTGGGTTCTACAAGATTCTTGTCCAAGCCAATTTTATCTAGGAGGTCAATGCTACAAACATTAAGAGCCACTTCATTGTCTATGAGAGTACGCCTAACTTTAGTTTCATTAATGATCACCTTTTTCATTAAGGCCTCATGTTTATTTTGGATCTCAAGCAAGGGTAATTCATGTTGAGGGAATGTAATATCTGACTTTTCCACTTGCATATAATCAAATGAGGTGGCTACATTATTCAGTTTAATAAAAGGTTGGACATAAACCTTTTGCAAAATCTCTTGGAGAATCCTATTGTATGTAGGTGATGTTTGAATCAAATCCCAAAGGGAGATGTTTATCGGAGTACTATAAAGTTTCTCAACAAGATCATACTCTTCACCACTACGTTGAGGAATTTTATATGTGTGAGCAACTATGTGATAACTTGGTTATTGTGACACATGCTTACTATTGAGTTGCCTTGAAAATTTCAAGATATTTCCTAGAGGTTTTTGTTTTTTTTGAGGTGTTCCTATGATTGGAGGTGACTTAGGAGGTACACTAATTAAAAGAGATCCAATTATTACTTGTGCGTTCATAACCTCAACTAAGTTATCTACTTATTGATAACCTTCTATTAAGGGGGGTCTAATCTCAACATATCATCTTCATCTATTCCATCCATATTACTATTTGTCGAGAGAAATTTATCAATGATGTCATACTCCTGTGCCACAATATCTTCCCGAGTAGGAGAAGTATTGGGAGATAAACAAACAAAATTCTCATGGTACTCAACAATTGGATCATCTAACACCACGAAACCTTCTTCACAAGTGGGTGAGGTATGGGGAGAAAAACAACTATTATTGTCATGATTATCTATGATTACATCCTCTTGCACCAAAGTGTTCTCACAAGTAGGGAAGATGTTGAGAGGTGAATGAAGATTTAGAAAACTAATATTAAGAAATGTGCCAATGATTTTTTTCTTGTGTTAAGATACTCTCACAATTAGGAGGGATATTATGAGAATGGCTACTATAGTTATCATGAGTATAAATGATTGCATTTGTTGTAAGGTTAGAAGCCTTAGTGGATGATCTAGGTGAGATGAAGTCCCCAAGGGCATCATCTAACATATTAAAGTCATCACAACTAAAGGGCTTGGTAAATATAGAATACACTTGTGGAAAGAAATCTAACATGATTAGATTACTATGCTTTCCTCGAGATTAATCATTAAATTGCAATTGCAATCTAGGTTTATGTAGGTTAAGGCAAAATAGGACTGAAAACAAACTAATAGACCTAATGCAAGCACAGATCTAGAAACCAAGTTTCAAGTATTCAAACTGACAACAAGTATAAATATGTTTTGGAGATCTCACGTAGGTTTATGGAGGATAGGAGCACCCTAAGGCATCTTCTATCATTGATTTTTTCTAATATTTTAGTTTTAGAGGCACTAGTGATACGAACTAACTATGTGATAGCTTGCAAAGCCAAATTTATAATAAATTTTATTGTTTTGTGTTTTTGGATTGTGCAATATGTTGTAACAACTTAAGGTTTTGAATCTTTGAAAAAATGAAACTAATCTACCCAAACTATGCAATGTTTCAAAAAATGCATGCAATACACCTACAGATCTGATAATATTCAATATTGAAATGCCATAAATTTTCTTAAATTTGTAGCAAAACAAGAAAAATGACACCATTATTGTACATGCAATAACATTGTTTCAAAATTTTAAAATAGACATCTACAAGCAGAAACATAATGAAAATACAGAGATAGAACACTGTGCAAAGTTTCTCTGAGATACTTGTAGTAGGATAGAGATGCCTAGGGATGTTTGAGTCCCTGACAAGGGCTCAAAAAACTAAAAAATTGATTGTGTATGTTTATGTTTAATATTACTGTGTTCTATTTGCAAACAGGTTTTTCATTGACTATTTTTCCAAATTTTGGTCAGCTTAAGACAAAGTGATGCCAAACGCAGGTGTGCAATATTGTTGATTTTTGTTTTACAATGTTGAATGCAATTTTTGGATGTAATCATGCAACAATTGATTGATTCTAAGATGTAAAATGTTGAAAATCATGATTTGATGCAAATTTGAAACAAAACAATGAAATGTTTTTCAAATTAACATAATGGTATTGAAATGCAAATATGTAACAATAAAGGATAATTTTGAATGTAATTTTTAATTCTAATATGTAATCATTGCCTAATTTGAAGATGCAAAATTTTGAGAGTGATGATTGGATGCAATTTTCAAACAAAACTATGTAATTTTTTTCACCTTTTTGACCTAAATGAATGCAGTGAACAATTTCATAATTTAGTGACCTAATGAATAAAATTTGAAAGTAAATCTGATCTAAATGACTGAAATAAACCCTAATGAAACCTATGATGCAATATATGTGATGCAATTTTTTTTAATTTTTATTCTTTTATGATGCAAAAATGAAACCCTAAATGAGAAATGCAAGCAATGTAATGCAAAACTTAGATCTAGGGTTTGAAAGACCACATATTTCAAAAGGTATATAATGTTAGGATGTCAAACTCACCAAAATTTAATATAGAAAAAGGGATCCTAGGTCCCTAAATCCAAAGAACCTAGGATGTAAGGGGCCATTTTTCAAGTTACATTAAGATGTAGATCAACAAGGTGATTAGATTGATGTGCAATCCTGAAGGTGAGAAAATCAAACCTGGATCTACATCTAATTGAAGATGGTAATGTATTGGAAATTATTTGGAGTGATTAACCTAATTAGACTATGTTTCCTAATATGTAAATTGCAAGAATCTGACAACTGATAAACATAAACAGTCAATTTTTGGCAAATCTAGAAAGTGCAGAGGACAATAAACTCGCTCAAAAAACTTGGTTTCAATGTGCCTAAGAGGACATATATGCCCAAGGGCATCTGGGTCTTCTTAGGGGTGTCTTAACCAACTTATGGGGTCCTCTGATGCTAGATCTAAGCTTCTTTTTTTCGTTTGTAAAATTGTTAGAATACCATTAGATAAATTTTTAGGTGATTTTTTATGATTTGACAAGGTGTAGGGCTTCAATTGCAACAATAGAAAAATTTTCTTCACACTTCCTTCAATCCTCTTCAACCTAATATCTACACATTCATAAAGAGAGGAAATTTTGGTCATTTTAGGGGCTTGCCTTAGTCAAACCTCGTGTAAGTGTTTCCACTTCCACAATGGAAATGCCAATGATAAATGGATAATTGGAAGGAAGGAATGATGAATTCACAAAGTGTTGCAACTCACCACCCTTCAATAGCTTCCTTGAGGGACTGAAGTCATACACATCATCTCAAGGACTTTGATATTGCTTTGCTTGAATGGTTAAATGCTTTGGAGACCTACAAAAAGGATTAGTCTTCACAAAACAATTATAACTTGATAACATGAACTCACATACACTTTGACATGATGCTTGAATCTTGAATTGTTGCAATAAATCTTTCAAATGTGGCTCTTGAATTGATCTTGAATTCTCAAGTAATTTTCACCTCTTGCTAGATTCTTTCACTTACATTTGAAATGGTGAAATGACTAGGTATTTATAAGCATTTATCCAATTTCTCAAAAATTAAATCCTGAAAGCTAACACTTGAAATTTAAAATTTGAATTTTAAAATGCCACCATCAACATGCCCAAAAATGGGTCCTAGCTAAGAAGGGGGACCCATATGCCCAAGGGTGTATGGGTCCTAGCCCAGACTTATAGGACATTAAATGTCAGAGACAACACATGAAATGGGTACATTTATTCCAGGGAAATCTTTAGTGGTGAATCTTTGTCAATTGGAAAATTCTAGGAATCGAGCAAATTCGAAATTGGCGAATTTACCGTACCCAACAGGGTGTTCAAATCGCCTGGATTTTACAAACTATCAGTCCAATGCATGTCCATTCGCCAGAAGGGTTTTTTTACGAGGCATGTTTAGGCAATAAATTTTCCATAACAGACTACGTGTTTCCAATGGACCAATTAATATTTTTTCCTGGAATCCTAGGGAGCATGTCATTAAACACCAACATATTCGCCAATACTATTAAAACAACATTATATGAGGACCCATTTTTCCAATACAAATTTACAAATAGTTTCTTGTGAAGACCCATTTCGCCAATTAAAATTTATAAATAGTTGCTTATGAGGACCTATTTCGCCAATAATATTTAAAAATAATTACATTTGAGGACACATTTCGCCTTGAAAATTACAAGTATCGTTGTATAAGCACGTGGGATTCGCCAAATTTTTAACATACCATTTAAAAATCCCACGGAATTCACCAAATATGGATTGATATAAATACAATTGAAACCGTTATTTATTCTTGCACATTTTTTTCAGTTTTGAGGTTCTCCTTCTCGATTCAGAAGTCATGAAAGCCGAAAACGTAGACTTAAAGGTGAGTGGTCATTTCTTCATATAGTTATTAGTTATTAGTTATTAGTTATAATAATAAGATTTCTTTATTTGTTTTCCATTCTTGCTTCAGTCTTAAACATGATTTTGAGTAGGGAATGGGATCTATATTCTCTGTCGGTCTATCCTTCTTAAACAAGAAGACATTTTTTTCCAGCTTTTAATTGAAGTGAGAGATCAATATGTCGAGCAGCAAGGGTAAGACTCCTAAGGGTAATAAAGAGACTGGGAGGCCCTCAAAATGCCCAAAACGTGGAGGTACCATACAATATTACTTTGGAATTGGCAAAGCTTCTAATTCATTAGAACAAGGTGGAGCTACATCATCAACTCTTCCACCAAATATTATTGAAGATGGCATTCCCAATACCTCACCACCACAGGAAGGTCAAGGTGAGATTTTCATTGAGTTAAATCAAAATGTATCAAATGAGGATAAAAATACCACAGAAGATGTTCCAAGGGATACCCTAGTTAGCCAGAATGAGATAATTGACTTGGATGAGGACGATGTTGGTAGCAAGAAAAGAAAGGGCAAATCAAAATTGCGGCGCGAGTGGGAAATGACAAGGAATTTTTAACTTGGTTGGTTGTCGAAGTACCCATTCATTGTACCAGTGGGGGTATCAAATGAAAATGATATTGAAAGGGAAACATAGGTCAAATGTATGATTTGTAGTTGGAAATATGGAAGAGACAAGATGTTGCAGCTAAAGATTGACACTATAGAAAAGCATATCGGTAAAGTTTACAAAAAACAAATCATAGATGAAAAGGAACAATTAGTCGTACGATGGAAATCAAAGGAATAATGTCTTCATGTTAAGTATGTCGTGGATTATGAAGAGCATAACCATAGAATTTCAAAGATTCAAAAATTTCAAGGTACACTTGAGGCTCATTTTGGAAAAGCCACAGCAGTAGCAAATCTGTCAAAAATTGTTCAGATGAGTGTTGTTTTTCATATTTTGTCCAGGGGGAGTCCTATGACAGACTACCCAGAATATTTTGATTTATTATCTTATTTGAGTGTTCCCCACTTTCCCTTCTCACATTGGTCAGTAAACGCTGGATGGGAATGGGTGAATTGTCTTGCTGTAGTGGAAAAGGAAGATTTAAAG
The DNA here is from genome assembly GCA_007115665.2 of Sequoiadendron giganteum. Lineage (NCBI taxonomy): Eukaryota > Viridiplantae > Streptophyta > Pinopsida > Cupressales > Cupressaceae > Sequoiadendron > Sequoiadendron giganteum. The sequence goes on along the minus strand of CM021102.1, from coordinate 251,374,693 downwards.
GAGAAAGTAAAAGATTCAAATTTCATTGCATTATCTTTAGATGAAGTTACTGTGGTAGACAATACTTCTTGGGTTTGTATGCATTTGTATACTGTAGAATAACATATTTTCCAAGCTCATCTTAATTGTGTTCATAAAATGAAGGACAGTTCAACATCACAAAATCTATTTGAACTAGTCAAGAAATCTTTGAATGAAATTGCAGGTATGGATGAGTTGACAATTGCCAAAAATTTGGTGTGTGTGGGAGTTGATGGAGCTGCAGTGATGCAAGGTCAAAGGAGTGGTGTTTGCACGAAGTTACAAACTACTTGTGCACCATACATGCTTGGCATTCACTTCATGGTGCACAGAATGAATTTAGCATTCAAATTTATAAGCAAGTTTCCTACAGTATCAAAAGTTGAAAATCTAGTTCGCAAGATCCACGTATACTTCTGCCGAAGTCCTAAACGTTTCCAAGAATTTCAACATTTTGCTGAGGGAATAACACCAGGAAACAAGCTTCTCAAGGATGTCGATACTAGATGGATCTCCTCGCATGCACCAGCGCAACAAGTTCTTTCAGAATATCAATCCTTGATTGGAATGATGTATGAGCATCGCAGCATAGTAGACAAAGCTCTTGACCTCTTACATAGGTTAAGTGATATAGAGACACTCTTGACTTTAGCTAGTCTTCTCCCCATGTTGGATGAGATGAACAATCTTATGAAGAAATCCCAAGACAAAACTATGTATATTTATGAATATGTGAATCTACGTAAACTTACATGCTTGGCCCTCGATCATCTATATCTAGATCCAACACAAGAAGGCGAAAATTATTTTATGTAGCATAAAATTACTCATTTGAATAATCCTTATAATTATTTATAGTTTAATACAAGTGGGCACTTATGTATCTATGTACGTGGATATGAGATACCAATGTACCATTGTAAGATAGCTAGGCACTCTAGTAGAGAAGTACCTGTTAACAAGGAAGATTTTAATGGCATTGTTAAATCTATTAGTGATAATTTGAAGGAAATTGCAAAATCTCTTTCTTTAGAGATTTGTGAAAGATTCCCTCGACATGAAATACTTGAAGCCATGGGTATTGTGTATCCTCAACTTTGGGTAAACTGAGATAACCAAAAATATTTTCATGATCAAGTAAAAATATTGATTGAATAGTTTTTGAAAGAGCTAACATACAATGAGAAGACAATAGAAGGAATTTTAAATGAAAATAAGCTTAGGCAACAATGTAGGAGTTTTGCAACAGCTATGAGGGACCAGTATAAACCCATGGGCAAGGAGAAGGCCTTTGAATCGGGATCAATAAAAAAGGTTTGGACAAGCTTATGTCAGAGTGAAATATTGTGTGGTTCGATGTTAGAATATTTAAAAATTGTTGTTTTATGTCAAACAATGATATTGGGATCGATGGAGGATGATTTCAGTACATTAGGGTTTTTGAAATCAAAGTTAAGAAACAAACTAGACAAGAATTTGGATAATTGCTTGAGGATGAAAGGAACTGTGTATAATATCAAAAAAATCCATTTTCAAAGGGCACTCGCAATCTAGAGGTGCACATGTGAAAGAAGAGGGACCGAGTTGTGCAACATAGGCACTCCAATTCCAAGCATTGGTACTAGTGGCAATGGCAGTGGCAATGGCAGTGGGACTGGGACAGATGACAATGATATTGAAATTGACACAAATCACACAATGAATGTTGAATTTTAGACACAGGCCGAAGAAAGTGAAGAGAAAACTCATAATCAAGATGACTCTTTTAATTTATCTCAAGATGAGCATCGGTTTGAGGACCCTGACTCCATTTGGGAAATGGAAGAAAATTAGCAGGTTTTAGGTATTTTTACTGCACTTCATGAATCAGTTTCCATTGTTCCAAAGTCCAAACTGTAGTTGATGATATTTTATATTTTATTCAATGAACATTGAAATTGTAAATCATTTCACTTCATGATATCGTATTTTATATTGCACTGCATGAATCATATTCCAAACTATAGTTGATGATTTTTTATATTGTATTCAAATAAATTGTGAATCATTTCACTTCATGATATTTTATTTTATATTGCACTTCATGATATTTTATACTATATTGCACTTCATGAATCATATGCCAAACTATAGTTGATGATATTTTATATTGTATTCCATCATCCATGAAATTGTGATATTAAAATTTAAATTTGATCTCTTAAAAGGAAATTTATTTTTTCCTTACAAAGAAACTAGCCTCCATCGAGTCCACCCCACTTATCTCCCACATATCAATAATCACAAAAATATACCACACTTTGATTTTATGAACAATGCAAATTGTAGAAATTTGTGTGACAAGATCCATATTATAGCCTACATTCGCATTGCATCCATAAACAAATTTGAAATTTCGTACTCATAGTTACGTAGTCCTTCCCCCATTCCTAAAAAAATTCAATACCATCGACCTAACAATGCTTCGTCAGTGGAACCCCTATCACAGTCCCACCGATGGCCCGATGAAAGTAGCTCACAACCTAGTATCGGTGTAACAATACTCTATCGGGCTAACTCCTAAGGTGCTCTCCCGATATACCGATAGAGTCAAGTTGTCAACAAAAGTAACCATGAATTATAACCATGGGCATGAATTATCAAGTTTTATACATAATCACAAAAATATACCACACTTTTATTTTATGAACAATGAAAATTGTAGAAATTTTTGTGACAAGATCCATATTATAGCCTACATTCACATTGCATCCATAAACAAATTTAAAATTCCGTAGTGACGTAGTCCTTCCCTCATTCCTAACAAAATTCAATACCATCAGCCTAACAATGCTTCATCGGCGGAACCCCCATCACAGTCCTGACGATGGCCCAATGAAAATAGCTCACAACCTAGTATCGGTGTAACAATACTCTATCGGGCTAACTCCTAAGGTGCTCTCCCGATATAACGATAGAGTCAAGTTTTTTTTTCAGCAAAAAATGGCATGGCCATTATGATATATTAATATAATTATCATAAAATATTAAAAAACCTAATTCAAGATGCATATCGAGAGGAAAGAATCATGAAGAAAACCTCCGGTTGTAGCATATTTAAATTCAAAACTAGCAAAATTATTCCATTAGTGGAATACAAAATACAACCCTTAATAGGCACCCCTTACATAGGTTATCTTCATGACGATCACAAAATGACTTCAAGTCGACTACCTCCACAAAGCCCTTAACATGTATCTGGAATCTCTGTGAGACAGAGTTTTATTAATTGCAATAAACAATGCTTGGAAGGTTTCTCTATTCAGCAGATAATGCTTGGCAAACATACCCGCTAAAAATTTGTTTCCTTCCCATAGGTCGTACCCCTGAAAAGCCTTCGCTAGCCAACCTCCTGGAAACAAACCTAGTTCACCACTTTAGCTGCTATGCTTTCAACTTCCATACCATCCTGAAGTATTTCCATAAGCGTGCTCCCAACCTTCACACCACACTATTACTAGACCTTCCACTGCACCATTCGCTGCCTCCAATTATTTCACACAACTCCAGCCAATTGGTTAACAATGCAGTGTGGGCCCCATTCGACCATAAAGTAGACCGAGGCGACGTGTCTAGCAACCGAAGCTCAAATAAAAGAAAGGGAAGTGTCTCAAAGGGAAGCTTCGTTTGGATGCCACATGGTGGCGGCCAAAAAAGTTGCCAAGCCACTTTATTTATGAGGTCATGCCAAAATTGTCTTAGCTAAACCACCTCAAAACATACCTTTGACAAAGGTAACTGCGGTGTGGGCCCCATTTAGACAGAGCTCAGGCTGAGGTGATGTGTCTAGCAATCGGAGCCCGGAAAAAAGAAAGGGAAGAGTCTCGAAGGGAAGCTTCGTTTGGACGTTGTAGTGCATATTTTGCACACATGCCCCGTCGTAGGCAGGGACCCTTTTTTTTGCTCTCGGTGGGCTTCTTTGCTCCCGTCTCATGTTGCGTGCCCCTCATTTTTCTGTCCTAGTTGGTCAACATGCCCTTCAAAGTCTCATTTTTGGCTGACCATATTTTGCCCCTAAAATAAAAGATGGCTAAGTCCTGGGTTTTTCGGGCTTCGCCACCCCCCCTCGCTCGCTCGATTCACTTTTTCCTTCATTTTTTGACTTTGGGGATAGGCTTCCCATGGATTTTGGATTTTTTTATGGTGCCTAAGTGAACTGACAAGGTTTCATTAAGTTTCAGGAAGTTTTGAAAATTCCAAAAATTGTATTTTTGCAGCAACATTCCTGAAACAACATTTCCAAAATAGCATTTCGGGCTCACGTCTTCACAACGTCCAAGCGCTCCCCCAATTTGAAAATGGACTTTGACCCAGATGGTGAAATTGGGTTTTATCCTCCCTAAAGCTTTCAAATTCCAAATTTTCAGCCGGGAGATACCATCTAGAGTTCCATAGTTTGTTCGTTGTTTTCAAAACAGCATTTCCAGAACGGCATTCTGGGCTCACGTCTTCGGAATGTCCAAGCGCTCCTCCAATTTGAAAATGGACTTTGACCCAAATGGTAAAATTGGGTCTTATCCTCTTTGGACCTTTCAAATTCCAAATTTACAGCCAAGAGATACCATCCAAAGTTCCATAGTTTGTTTGTTGTTTTCAAAACATCATTTCCAGAACGGCATTCTGGGCTCACATCTCCGAAATGTCCAAGCGCTCCCCCAATTTGAAAATGGACTTCGACCCAGATGGTAAAATTGGGTCTTATCTTCCCTAGACCTTTCAAATTCTAAATTTGCAGCCAAGAGATACCATATGGAGTTCCATATTTTGTTCACTGTTTTCAAAACAGCATTTCCAAAACGGCATTCCGGGCTCACGTCTCCGGAACATCCAAGCGCTCCTCCAATTTGAAAATGGACTTTGACCAGATGGTAAAATTGGGTCTTATTCTCCTTGGACCTTTCAAATTCCAAATTTGCATCCGAGAGATATCATCCAGAGTTCCATAGTTTGTTCGTTGTTTTCAAAATAGCATTTCCAGAACGACATTCCGAACTCATGTCTCTGGAACATCAAAGCGCTCCTCCAAATTGAAAACGGACTTTGACCCAGATGGTATAATTTGGTCTTATCCTCCTTGGATCTTTCAAATTCCAAATTTTCAACTGGGAGATACCATCTAGAGTTCAATAGTTTGTTCATTGTTTTCAAACCAGCATTTCCAGAACGGCATTCCAGGCTCATGTCTCTGAAACATCCAAGCGCTCCTCCAATTTGAAAACGAACTTCGACCCAGATGGTAAAATTGGGTCTTATCCTCCTTGGACCTTTCAAATTCCAAACTTATAGTTGGGAGATACCTTCTAGAGTTCCATAGTTTGTTCATTGTTTTCAAAATAACATTTCCAAAATGGCATTTTGGACTCACGTCTCCGGAATGTCCAAGCGCTCCTCCAATTTGAAAACGGACTTCGACCTAGATGGTAAAATTGGGTCTTATCCTCCTTGGACCTTTCAAATTCCAAATTTGCAGCTGGGAGATACCATCTGGAGTTCCATAGTTTGTTCGCTGTTTTCAAAACAGCATTTCGAGAACGGCATTCCGGGCTCACCTCTGTGGAACATCCAAGCGCTCCCCCAATTTGAAAATGGACTTTGACCCAGATGGTAAAATTGGGTCTTATCCTCCTTGGACCTTTCAAATTCCAAATTTTCAGCCAGGAGATACCATTCGGAGTTCCATAGTTTGTTCATTGTTTTCAAAACAGCATTTCTAGAACAGCATTCTGGCCTCTCGTCTCTGGAACGTCCAAGCGCACCTCCGATTTGAAAATGGACTTCGACCCAAATGGTAAAATTGGATCTTATCCTCCATGGACCTTTCAAATTCAAAATTTTCAGCCAGGTGGTACCATCCGAATCGCCATGCCCTGTTCGCCATTTTCAAAACAACATTCCTAAAACAGCATGTCGGCCTCTCATTTCCGATTTCAAGAAGCCTACCATGGGTCCGTCGAAAAAACCATTTGATCCAATGAGGAATGCTGAAATTCCATCAAGAAGAAGGTAGATTTCATTCAATTTCATCTACAGTAAAAAGGAAATCAGCTAGAAGATAAAACTACTACAGTGACTGACCACTACAAGACAGAATAGGAAAAAGATAATAGATGTATTTTAAATTCCTGAATATTGTGGGGTAGATGAAGCCCTAATGTAATTGAATCTGAGTCACACAATGTAAATCAATCCTAGTCATTCATTTGGGCTTTGGAAAACTATAAATAGGGGTCTCCCCCTCATTTGTAAGAGGTTGGAGAGCTATTGTAAAAACATTCTGCAGCAATAGAAAACAGCATTGCATGATCTATGGGTGTTATTTTTGAGTTTGTTCATTATGTGTGCATGGTTCTACCTTCCAAGTTAGTTTTAGTTGTAGTTTCTTGAATGGAAGTGATGATGGTGTTTGTTGTTACAATATTTGATGAGCTTTCAGCCCATACTTTTGGCACTTGTTGATGACAAGCTGTTGTGCAAAGTTAGTCTGGGCTTCTTTATTTGATTGTTGCAACTTAGTTCACTTGCATGTTCATGATGTGTGTATGCAAACTAAAAATCTGCAGTCCTTAGAATATTGCACTAGTTTTGTGTAACTGTAGGATCCTCTTGGCCAAGCAAAACCTAGTTTAGGGAGATTGTCTACTGTAGCAGCTTCCATGATCATTGTTCATTCGTAGTTTCAGATCCAGGAACCTTCTCTCTTCCTTGCCCTTTTTCCATTTTTTTTAATAAGTAACCTTAGGCAAGGTTCATTGCACATTATAAAGCTAAATCCAATGATAAAATGGAGTTCAAGACTGCTGTTTGAACCTACAGCAAATGCATAGCAACTTTCCCATCTTAAGAACTCCATTTGCAAATCCAACTTCCCCACTTCGTAACTCATCCGTAAGTCCACCTTGTGATTCCAACAAATCACATAAATCAACTAAAATATTCCAAGCACTGTCAAGACCTGACATCCAAGAGACCTTGGGATAGTGTTCTACAATTTGATTGTGGAAGATTGTCTTTCAAGAGAGGTAATGCACCTGCGCATTACCTGTGTTGAGAAGTGCATAAAAACACCATCAATAGACGTCACGTGGCAGCAGCCAGAAAAGTTGTGAAGCCACTTTATTTATGATGCGGTCACTCCTCTTTCCTAGGCCTGCTTTGATATTTGCACATTTCCCAATATGCAAGCATCCCGTACTGCCATACTACTAACTAACTTTAGTCATGCCAAAACTGTCTTAACTAAACCATCCTCAAACATACCTTTGGCAAAGGTAACTGCGATGTGGGCCCCATTCAAATAGAGAGCAGGCCGAGGTGACGTGTCTAGCAGCCGGAGCCCAAAAAAAAGAAAGGGAAGCTTCATTTGGATGCCACGTGGTGGCGGCCAGAAAATTTGCAAAGCCACTTTATTTATGATGCGGTCACTCCTCTTTGCGCATTTGCCATTATGCAAGCATCCCCTACTACCATACTACTAACTAACTTTAGTCGCTGCCCAATCCATGATTAGATGGAAGCTCTCAAGGTGTGTACCACAAGTTTCGCCGATAGCAACGCCTCTTAGGCCAATTTTAAACCATCCTGCCTAATAAATTCCTCTTATTGAGGATAATTCTTAATGCTACTACTACCTTGTGTTAGTAATATTTCATGCTTGTCGCATCCCATGTTGGCTAGACAATCTGCCAGCTTATTGTTTTCTCTATAAGCATGAGTGATCTGATAAGATTGAAACCTCTGAAGCAACTCCCAAACTCTGGCAAGAACATATTTCAAACACCAATTATGAATACGCTTTACCGCACAAGCATTTACTATTACCAACGAGTCCCCTTCAATATGCAAATGTGTTATTCCAATCCCAAACACAGATTCCAACCCTATTAAAATAGCCTTTGCCTCCGCCATGAATTATAACTTGATAGAGTCGAGTTGTCAACAAAAGTAACCATGAATTATAACCATGGGCATGAATTATCAAATTTTATCAACAATCACAAAAATATACCACACTTTGATTTTATGAACAATGCAAATTATAGAAATTTGTGTGACAAGATCCATATTATAGCCTACATTGCATCCATAAAAAAAATTAAAATTATGTAGTGGCATAGTCCTTCCCCCATTCCTAACAAAATTCAATACCGTCAACCTAACAATGCTTCATCAACAAAACCCCCATCATAGTCTCGGCGATGGCCCGATGAAAATAGCTCACAACCTAGTATCAGTGTAACACTGCTCTATCGGGTTGATTCCTAAGGTTCTCTCCCGATATACCAATAGAGTCAAGTTGTCAACAAAAGTAACCATGAATTATAACCATGGGCATGAACTATCAAATGCATAAAGTATATCAGGGGAACTATGGTGCATCGGGGAAACATTATCTAGTGTCCCACCGATAGAACAAAGGATAGGTTTCCATCGGTGGAGAGGGTGGCTATCGATGAATGAAACGTCTTAGGTCTACAAGTTGCAAATTCATAAATGTTGATCTTTCTAAATCTAACGATTATATATTGATTTTGAAGGTTTAAGTTGGAAAGCCCATCACTCTGTGCATTTCATTACGGAATGCAACTACAACCATACATCAAATGTTCATCCAACGGTTGAAACTTGAGTAATTTATGATATTAACTTTAAAAAATAAACATGACACATGTGTTTTAAAGTTGTTTTAAACTTTTGTGTGCCAGGATTGGCATTAAGGCCAAGAGGCCAGTAACTTAACGTTGCAAAGGACTTGAAAAAATCTCACCGTGTGCTGACCCTCTCACTTAAAAAAAAATAACTTGACAGCTGACACTTAGCAGTACAAAGTGCTTTAAATTCTTTGTTTCTCGAAATTGGAACATTAAAGTGAATGAAACAGCTTCGGTCTACAAGTTGCAAATTCTTAACCATTGATTTTTCTAAATCTAACCGTTATAGGGCGATTCCAGAGGTTTAAGTTGTCAAGCCCATCGCTCTATGCATTTCATTACATAATGCAACTACAACCATACATCAAATGTTCATCCAACAGTTGAAACTTGAGTAATTTATGATATTAACTTAAATTTGATATTTTAGCCAACCTCACTGATTTTTTATTGGCATATCCGTTTATTTCGCCACTAAAATTTTTTATTAGTTTGAGATTATGTATAAATCGCCAATGAAAATATTTTTTTTGCTTTGAAAAAATGTTTTATTTGCCAACATTTTATTTTTCTATTTTCAAAATAGGGTTAATTTTCCAACAAAATTATTTTTCGTTTGAAAAAGGTTTTAATCAATGAAAAAAAATTATTCATTTTAAAAAATTTGCAATTCACCACGATTTTCCACAAACTTCTAGGGATTATAAAATATTCGCCAATTGGGATTTTTTTTTCCCCAAAAAATGAAAAAATTTGCCAATAAAATTAATATTTTTATCGAGAAGTATATAGGATTCACCGGGATTTTACACCTTCGCTGAGGGGGGGGGGGTTCTTAAAGTTTTCCCTGATTTATTCAATGCTTAAATTTTATTGAAAAATGGTACAAATGGGTTGTGGAACATATAATTTTACGACATTATGTAATATGGGGTCAGTTAGGCTCAATAATTTAGAGGGGAAAAACATAGTGTGAAATTGTTAAGGGTGACAATTTTCGACACTACATATCCTTCTAACCTTTATCCTAAGAGAATTAACAGATATACAAAGATTCCCAAATATGTGAAAGGGGGGATATAAATAGGAACCAAACTCAATAATTCTCTTTGAAATGAGTTTATTTTTATGGAAGAAAATGTTAAGCCTAGAAATGGAATGTAGATAATATAAATGATGAATGAAATTCATGTGAATTAGAAGGATATGGAGTTGATCTTATGGTGGTGACTTGTGGCTCAATCTGGTTGGTTGTTTAAGGTGTGTTTATCTTGATAAATTTCATGTTTTGTTTCTTAAATGGTTGATAGTTGTTTTGAGGTACGAATTCAGATTTTTCAGTAGGAGTCGATGAAGATGTGCATCTTCATACTGGCTAAACGCATTCTAATAGTCACGAAGAGTCATACACAAGTGTGTAAAGGATGAATATACCATCAATAATATCTTATCTCTTTAATTATAGGTTGCAAATTCTCAATGAATAATCTTAGAATATTAGCATCAAAAAGAGTAAGATTGAATTGTGAATAGTAACTGATATTGTCCTATGAAGTATGTCACTTTTTCATGTTTTCCTTGTTTGCACCTCACTAAATCAGTTAATTTGATTTGTGGACCTATATTTTCTGGAAATTTCGTAGGAATGCATCAACAAGTTCATCAAATGAATGAATCAATTTATTCAACAATGAGTAAAACCATTCCAAGGTTGTGTCTTTCAATGACCTAGGAAAAATTTTAGCTAGGAGCTTATCTTTAAAGATGAAGTCATTAAACAATGCTATATAAGTTGATATGTGACTATAAGGATCTTCTTTACCATTGTACTTCTCAAACCTAGGAATTTCGGTGTTTACTGACATGGTTGTTTTCAAAAAATTGAGTGAAAAAGGGCTCCTTTTGACATATTATGATGGTTTTCCATTTTGAGCTTGGTTTAATGTGGATATTTATTGTCGAATTGAGGTTACATTTTGCAATATTTGATTAATGACCAAATCATTGCTTGACATATTTTGGGAATGTGATGAATATGGTGGGATTGTGTATGTGCTTGGTGGACTACTATGTTGCAAATTTATGAGAGGAGATGCAATTTGAGGTGTAACATGTGAGGACACAAAACTATAAGGATTTCCAATGGAAACGTCTAAGGTTGGACTTATGCCAATGCTTTTTTGTATTATTGAAATGGTAGTTGGGTTTGTGTATGTGGGAATGGAGGTTATAGTTGTAGGGATGGATATTTAACTTCCTCCTTGACTTTTAATGTATCCCAAAGCCTAGACACAACTATCCATCGTAGGTATGTTGGAATCAACTATATGGGCTAGACTACACAAAACCTCTAATCCTTGGGCATCACCAATAAATTTCCTAAGTTTATCCACTATAGGAACCATTAGGCCAGCTAGAGATTCAATATTCAGATATCCTTGAAGTCCTTATAGATCTTTGTCCCATTGTTTGAGTTTATCTTCGGGAACATGGACAACAACAGTCTCAACATCCGTAAAAATGGTTGATTATAAAGTTCTCATTAGTAGGATAGAATTAGGGATAGATTCCAAAATGGGAATGGTACTGTAAATACCTTGCGTAAAAAAGTTGGAAGACTTGACATCCACAGAGGATGTAACAACAGTGTGGCATGCCATAAGTCTACAACTACATCTCACCGAAGTATTAGAAATAGGACACCCGGTTGTGCAGCTCATGTGAGTTTCAAAATACTACTTGTGTTCCCAAGATGAACACTAAATTGTCAAACAATCACAACAAAACATTTAAAAACAAAATTCAGACAGTAGAAGCAAACAAAGAACAAAAAATAGACATCTGAGCAAAATTTTAGCCAAAAATAGCAAGGAAAAGCTACCTAGGGAATTTTTGTCTTGGACAAGGTTTCAAAAAATTCAAATTTTTATTGTGTATGATATAGTTTAAGGCTTCTGGGTTTGTGTGCAAATAGGTCCGACAATGAATATTTTTTCAGAATTTGCTTAATTTAAGAGGATGCAATTCAAAATAAAAGTGTGCAAAAATATAGAAAATGTTTGAATAATAAATGATAATTTTGAATGCAACTTTTAGATCAAAGATGCCACAATTGACTAATTATAATATGCTAAAATCTTAAAATGCTAATTTTGATGCAATTTTAAAACAAAACAATGCAATTTTTCACTTTTTTGAGCTATATGAAACATACCTAAATGGATGCAATGAACAATTTCAGATTTCAATGACCTAGAGAAGATTTATAGATGCAATTGGAATGTAGATCTGAGATAGAATGACTAAAATTAAACCTAATACAACCTATGGTGCCATATTGTATGCATTTTTTTACATTTTTGTCTTTTATGATGTAAAAATGAATGCCTAAATGAGCAATGAAAAAAATGCAATGTAAAACCTAGATCTAGGACCAATTGCTTCAAGTTTTAGAAGGTATATAATGTTAACATGTCAATCTCATCAAAATTAAATGTTGGAAAAAAGGAGGAATAATCCTTTGGATACTCTTACTCTTTAGGGTTTGGCACCTTTTTTCATTTATTATTAAGAATGGGGATGGAAATGGTATGATTGTGGGGGTTTGATGGACTTGGACAAGATATATGATTGAATTATAGCCTAATAGGTGAGTCAACCAGACCTTGACCAAATCTAGGATAAATTTAGGGATGAAATGCAATGATCTAACTAGGCTAATGATGCAAATACAATAAACACAAAAAATTTTAGATAAATTCGGAAAAGAGAAATGGATAGAGTAGGACATTGTGCACCCGTGATATAAATTTGAGCCTATTTTTAGAGGACTAGTTCGCCATAGGGCGTAAGTGTCTGTGTAGAGGGATTTTAGGTCTATTTTTCATAGTCCTTCGGTGCCAAATCACAACTTTATGTTTTCACCTACAAATTTACCAGATCACTATTAATATTTTTGTAAGTGAGTTTTTGAGAGAACTATCAAGTTGTGGGGTTTTGATTGCAATAATGGATAATTGATCTTAAAACTTCCTTCGATCTCCTTCAAACCTAAAACTTGCAAATTCAAAGAGAGAGGAAGGTTTGTGACATTTAGGGGATTTCCTTAGTCAAACCCCATGTTAGTGTTTCCACTTCCACAATGGCAATGTCAATGATAGAAAAAAAAATGATAGGAAAGAATGATGAATCAATAAAGTGTTACAAATCACCACACTTCAATGCACATCTCCTCAAGGTTTGGATCTTGCTTGCTTGAATTGCTTGGAGACCTACAAAGGGTTAGCCTTCACAAACAATGATGACATAAACATGCATAAACTTACATATTATTTGACATGATGCTTGGATCTTGAATTGCTGCAATAAATCTTTGAAATGTTTCTCTTGACTTGCTTGATAATGCTCTTGATAATAATTCTCTCTTAATGTCTGCCTCTTGTTGGTTCTTTCACTTGATGCTAGATAGATTCCAAATAATGCAACAACTAGGTATTTATACGCAATTATTCTAATTTCTCATAAATTAAATCTTGATAGCCGACTTTGGACACTTGAATTGCAAATAATAAAGTGCCAAAACTGACATATTTGAATTTGGAGCCAAAATATGGGGACGCTTTCACCAAAAAGGGACCCATTCGCCATAGGGCCTATGTGTCTTGGACCTATTTTTTGGAACTTAAAAGGTGTCGGGGGCAAAGTATTAGATGAATGCATTTGTTTTCCACTTGCAATTTGTCAGTAATTATTAAAAAAGGGCCATAGAATGAATAATTTAAGAAATTAGGTGCTCAATTAGGTTCATGCACTTAAGGGGGAGCAAAACATAGTGTGAAACTGTCAAGGGCGACAATTTACAACACTACAGCTTTATATTAATGATTAGCACTCTTTTTGTTTATATAATACACCTACTACTTTTATGAATATCATGAAATGTACTTATGCCAAATTTATTAAATATTGTGTCATTTTCTACCTAGATGACATCTTATTTTATAGCAGGGCTATTGAGAAGCATCTAACTTGTGTGAAGAAATTGTTGAAAGTTTTGAATGAGGAAAAAATCTTATTTAATAAGAATATGTGATTTTTTCAATAATCACTTGTTTACTTAGGGCATGTGGTTGGAAATATATATCTTAGTATTGATCTAAAAAATGATATCTTCAAAAGGCCCAAAACTTATACAATGACCAAGAAACAAGTTAAATACTTGAGGAAATTCATTTATTTTTCTCAATGAAAGAATAAAATTTGAATTTTATCATAGTAGGTGATACATCCTTAGTATTAAAATTAGAAAGAATCATTCAATATTAAGATAATTAGCTATGAACCAATTTTGGTTTTAACTAAGTTGCAATTGCTAAGTTTCTAGGTGGGAACCAATTTGAGTATGTCATTGGGGTTTCCTAGTTCAAGGAGTTAAGCCCATTTTTCGTATTTAGAATTATTATGTGACTCAAATTTTGATGAATTAAGCTATATAATAAATTGTATGCTCTAGTTCAATAAATCAAGAAACTGAAGAACTATTTGATGGGAAAAGAAACTATTATGCGCTTGAATCACCAACCTCTTTGATATTTGCAATCTTGTGTAAATTATAACAAGATATACATTATAAATGGATGTATTTATTGAAATATTTTGATTTGGTGATTAAATATAACAGGGTTACATGACTAAAAATATTAGTGTATATTTATCAATAACTCTTTTGAATTTAGCATTGAACACATTAAATCAACTTAATCCTTTTGTACAAGGGAACTATGAGTATGATGTAGATTTCAAGAACATGCTAAGAATACAAAAACATTACATGGTTTGAACCTCAATGATATAATTACTTACAAGATGGGATGTTCTATTATTTAGATAAGTTGTGTATGCTTAATGATGCAAGTAGTGTAGTATGTCTTGGGGGTTATTCACACTTCTAAGGTTACAATACCTTTTGGGTTGAAAATAATATATAAATATTCAAAAGTGAATTAACTTTTTAAATATGAAAAAATCCAAATTTTTAAGGTATTGTGTGTTATGTAGTATAGTAAAACCTAGTAATAAAAAGTTTGGTAAGTACTAGCTTAGATACCAATTCTTTCTAAACCATAAGTGATAATTTCCATAGATTTTATAGATTTTATGGGAGGAATTTCCATATTTCAAAAGTGTCATTGTTGTTTTGGTATTGTAGATGAGTTTAGTAAAATGTGTTTCCTTATTCCTTCTACAAATATCCTTGAGTGAAATGAAACAATTAAGGTATTTTTTTTTGTTGACATTTAATTTCACTTTGGTTTTCACATTCCATAATTTCATATATAGAAAGTCTCATTTTGTTAGAAATTTTTGGAATACATTGTGGGAGAAGATGGCTAGGCTATTGAAGACGTATAATTATTTATATTCTAAAAAAGGGAAGATTGAAGTGGTAAATATGAAACTAGTTCATATCCTAAGAGGGTCCAATGGGAAATTTTTGGAATACATTGTGGGAGAAGATGGCTAGGATATTGAAGACGTATGATTATTTATATTCTAAAAAAGGGAAGATTGAAGCGGTAAATATGAAACTAGTTCATATCCTAAGAGGGTCCAATAGGAAGCATATAAAAACTTGAGAATTTTATGTAATTTAACACTCTTATATTAGATATTTGAATTCATATGCTAATAAATCTCTAGTTGAAAGATCATGCTTTGGCTACTCACCAATGCCAAGTCTCTTGTATGTGGTGACGGCATAGCCACAATGGGTAAAAGACAATGTGGATTCAAAAATTATACTAGGTTGAGAGGTTTGTTAAAAAATTACCAAAGTTGACTTCCAATTATAAGAGACATTTGTGGAGTCTTAAGCTAAGTACAAGGTGAGACATGATCAACATTGTATTGGGAATAAGTTCCAAGTTAAGGATAAATAATTGTTGTTCTTAAGCAACCAAATACTCAAAGAACCTAAAATGTAAAATACATTGTGATATGGTATATTTGATATTTTTTAGAATGTGAGTAGGAAAAATTTTATATTGTGTTTACCACCACAAGTAAATTTATTCTATAACTAATACTGTGAAATTAAATATTTTTTAACCTTCCAATGTAGATTTGAAAAGAAGAAAAGACTTTGTTATATTCTATTGAATACCTTGTTCCTAATTTTCAATAGTAATTAGGCATTGGTATTTATTGCGAAAGAGAGAATGACAATGAGTGTAGAAGATGAGGTATGTTTTCTATAGATTCAAACATAAATGTGATGAAACACATATTAGTCAAAGTTGTTTAATAGGATTGACAACACCAATCAATCATTTTCTTTAAGATTTATTAATGGACAAAATAAGACCCATTTTTCAAAAGGAGAATGATAAAACATTGAGTTACAACATATGAAAAAATGAAAATAGGTACAAAACCAAATTAGGTAAACTTGAAACCCATAGCAATTCATGTTATTAAAAAATCCCTAGCAAAAAGTTTAACCATGAATAAACCTATCACTCCCAAGATAAGGCACAAACGATGTGTTTGAATGTGACCCAATTTTCCATATATAAGACAAACAATAGGACAATGACAAAGAAAATAAGTTTTATGTTTTACATCCTATATTTTTAATTACTCTAAAAAATTGTAATTATCAATTTACAATATTTTCTAACTAATTAGAGATGAATATAAGTACTGATTATAAATAACTATTATAAAGTACACATCCAAGAAATTTGAAAGTATACATGAATCTTATATATTCACTAAAACCAAGAAGACCAAGCTAAAGTTTGATTCATTCATTATTTATACTAAGATAAATAGTAAGAAAAATTAAATTTAGGATAAATATACTACATCAAATTATCATTTATGGAATCTTAGTTTCCTAGTCAATAGATGTAGGTACAACTACTATATTGATTAAATGTAAGAGAATATAATGGTGACATGATAAGATCACCCCCTATAAATGAACAGTCAGTCAAAATAAAGAAACCCTATCATAAATAATCATAAAATGGTACAATTTTTTTAATAAAAAATGTAATTTCATACTTAATTAAGAAACTTTTAAATTATAAAGAAGAATTATCATTCCTAATTACTAAAAAATAAATAAATCTCTAAAAAATATAATACTTAAAATATAAACAAATAATATACAAATTTATATAGTTAATCACCATTATAACAAAAATTATAAAAATCTAAACTATTTTGAACAACGATTTTTCATTAGCCAAAAGTCATAGATTCCTAATTAAGCAACACTCTTAGATTATGGTAGCGAAAGCTAGTTCTCTCAATTTTACCTAAATTGAATTCTCATTTCCTTAGAGTCACACAATAAAGTACATTGTGATGTAGGAGCATCCTTGGTTGTAAAGCAATCTTATACCAGCCAAAAATAGTTCTTTTCTTACATTGCATTCAGTAGAAATTTTTAGTAGTTCATTTTGGGCTTTACCACATCTTTTTTTCTCAGCTCGCGAAGTAGGATATATCATCTACACATTGACATCTATGACATATTCAAAGTTCAAATCATTTGTGTTTGCCTACTGAAATTTATCACTCTCAAAAATTTACTTTGTTATCAACTAGAGTATATGGGGCCAACCTGGTCCAGTTTCTTAGTCCGAACCTATGCTGAAATGTACAGGGCTTAGTTGAACATCATACAAGCATCTTGGGTTCGATGGGACCTATCTTGGAGATTCACAAGTTAATTCATCTCACATGGAGTTAATTCTTCTTATCTTGAGGTCAACATTTATAATTAAGCATTCATCATATCATCAACCATTGTGGCCAACGTGGATCTATTTTGGAGCTTGAGAAGCATAATTATAAGAATTGTAATCATTTGTAGATCATCAGTTAATAATTCATCATTAGATAGATTTCATATATTTCACATAAACCCTTCGAGGGCATGTAATAAGGCTTGTTGGCTAGTGGTATGTTGTAAGCCTTTAAGGAAAGGCCTGTGAGCCCTAGATATTCGCCCTTGCGGCCAATATTGTATGTAAGCATTCTATATTAATGAAGATTCATGTTCACATATCTATTTTTTGTGTTATTTCCACAATGTTGATTCATTGTTGCATAGTTCAGATTGTTCCTTCTAGAACCCTCCTATTATGACTGCATCAAGTGGTATCAGAGCGAGTTTTGATTTTTGAAGGCATTCCTTGCGGTGAACATATTGCAAAACAGAGGCAGACTACATTTTTTTTCAATCGATCACTGATTGTGAGGCAGTTGAAACCCTTGTAGCTAGATAGTTGAATCGAGGTAGTTGCACCGAATTCGAGGGGAGATATACCGCCAAGGAGAATTCTTGTTGTGACGAATATTGCCGAAAGAGTGGATGAAATATTGGACTACATGATGTGCAAGATGCGAGTTTGATTAGATGTTGTTTAATAAGATCGAAGGTGAGGCCTAAATCCTAGGAAGAATGATGAAAGTGATGATGAAGCAAAACATGCAAATCAAATTATAGAAACCCTAAATGAAGAAGAAGAAGAATCAAATCAAGTAAAGATGTTGAAGGTAATTTCAAAAATTGGCAAGAGACCTAGAGTTGAAATTCAAAATTATGTGGGAAATTTGAACCCAAAAGAATTGATTGATTAGATAAATAAAATGGAGGAATGCTTCGAACATGAAGAAATTGAAGATTCGGAAAGAGTCAAATTTTTGAAAACAAAGTTGAAAGGACATGTTGCATTATGGTGGAAAGAAGTTCAATTGGACTAAAATAGAAGAGGCAAAAGAAACAATCATCAAATGTGATAGAATGGTGACAAATTTGAAGAATCAATTCATACCAGTCAATTATGAACTGGAATTGTTGAAGAGGTTACAAAACCTGAGACAAAAGGACAAATCTATGAAAGAGTATACTAAATAATTCTACAAGATGATAATCAAAACCTGTCATAGTGATGCCAGTAAAGAAAATATTGCAAGATATATCAATGGACTAAGAAAAAAAAATCAAGAACAATTGATCCTAGTGAAGATGGCATCTGTTGAGGAAGCATATTCGTTTACATTGAAAGTAGAAGAGAAGTTGAACAAGAAGTTTGAGAAAAGACAAAGAAGTGCAAGAGGAAGATTTCAAAAGAATGGTTCAAACAAGTTTGGAGAAAGAAGACCATATATGGAGCAGAAAAAAGATGTGAAACCCTATCGGAGCAAAGAAAAATGCTAAGGCATACCATAGAGGAAGAGAAGATCGAATTTTCTACCCTAGTAACAAAGGAGGTCATAATTCTTATCGTAGTGATGGATACTAGAGAGATGGAGAAAGATCTAAGAGAATACCATTCAAAGGAACATGTTTCAAGTGTGGAGGTGAAGGACATAGAGCATTTGAGTGTCATCAAGGAAGTACTAGAAAGAAACCTAAGCATACCGAAAGAAAAACATATGTGGAGGAAGGACATGTTGGATCCCCTAATTCATGCAGAAAACTAGAGAAATGTGAATCATTGGTGATGAGAAGAGTTTTGATGCATGAAGTGATTGTGGAACCACCAAAGAGGAAAATTCTATTCAAAACCAAATGTAAGTCCGAAGGAAAGGTCTGTAAAGTTATCATTGATAATGGTAGTACTAATAATCTAGTTTTAGAGGATATGGTAACAAAGTTGAATTTGAATCTATTGAAACATCCAAACCCTTCTCGGATAGCATGGATTCAAGATGATCATAAGATTTGGTGAATGAACAATATTTGGTAAATATTCATACTGGGTCATATAGGGATGAAGTGGTGTGTGATATTACACCTATGGATGCATGCCATTTACTATTAGGAAGACCATGACAGTATGATAAGAAAGAAATTCATGATGGAAGAAAGAATTCTTATATTGTGACATCAAATGGAAGAAGAATCAAGTTGATACCTTTGGAGGAAGAGGAGAAGACTAAATTTTATGGCACTTCGTTTGGTAGATGGAAGGAAATTTCTTGATGGATTGAGGCAGGAGAACATGTGTTTTGCATTGATTCCAAAGAAAAGAAATAATCTGAAAATAGAGAATCCCACCAGAGAAAGTAAAGAAGTTACAAAGTTGTTGACCGATTATAAGGACATCATTTCAGACAATGTACCAGACGGTTTACCAGAGGTTCAGAGTATCAGTCATCAGATAGATCTAATTTCGGGAGCAATTTTGTGAAATAAAGAAGCACATAGAATGACACCGAGAGAAAATACAAAGTTGAACTAGTAGATACAAGAGTTGTTGAGGAAAGGATTGATCAGAGAAATTTTGAGCCCATGTGTGGTACCTATTGTACTTGCACCAAAAAAGGATGGAGAGTGGAGAATGTGTACAGATTCAAGAGAAATCAATAAGATCAAGTATAGATTTCGATTAGCAAGGATGGATGACATTATGGACTATTTGAGTGGAGAAAAGTATTTTACAAAGATTGACCTCAAGAGTGGATACCATCATATTAGAATTAGAGAAGGAGGTGAATGGAAGACTGCATTTAAGACTAACGAAGGATTGTATGAGTGGTTAGTGATGCCTTTTGGATTGACCAATGCACCAAGCACTTTCATGAGGTTGATGAATGAGGTATTGAAGAAATTCTTGGGTAATTTTATCATTGTTTAATTGGATGATATTTTGATTTTCAATAAGACTAGAGAGGAACATTTGTAGCACATTAGGCAAGTATTATAGAGGTTAAGAGAAGAGAAGTTGTTGATAAATGTCAAGAAGTGTAGTTTCATGAAAACAGAGTTGGCATATTTGGGATTTGTTTATTTCTAATGAAGGATTGAAGATGGATCCGGAGAAAGCGAAATAAATTTTAGATTGGCCTACACTGCTAAACATTGGAGAAGTAAGATCATTTCATGGACTAGCGAGTTTCTATCAGAAGTTTATCGAAATTTTCAGTACTGTTTGTAACCCTATGACAGAGACAATGAGAGGAGACAAGAAGGATTTCAAGTGGATGTCCAGAGCACAAAAGAGTTTTGAATTTTTGAATCAAAAGGTGACAGAACAACTAGTGTTCGCATTACCAGATTTTGACAAAGTATTTCAAGTCGATTGTGATGCAAGTGGAAATACAATTGGAGAAGTGTTGAGTCAAGAAGGAAGTCCTGTTGAAAATGAAGGAAATTTTGTATCTTAAAACTTGTAAAACTATGTGATTGTAGGTCTAAATAAGTATTCTTTGTCACAATTATTTGTGTATGATTAATTTGTTTAGATCAATTCTTTTTCAATGATTATTTTGTTTAAATAAATTTTATCATTTGTATAAATGGACAGAAGATTGTAGAAGAATGTAGACAAAAGATAAAAGTGACATGACATATACATGGAGAAACCCTTTCGGGGAAAAACTCCACCAGAATCGATAGTGCTTGTATTATTTAACCTTAGAATAAGATTGCAATAACACTGTATCAATCCTTGATTGATATGCTTCCTTTTTCTTCAACAATGCTTCTTCACAACCTGCAATAAACTCTCTTGAAACTCTCTTCAACTTGCTGCAATAAATAGACAATAATGAGCATGTAATAACTCATAAGAGTTGTCAATTACAAAGCATAAATCTTTTCTCAAAAAATTATGCCTAGATTTGGCAAGTTGAGTCACCATGTAAACAAAAGTCAAACCAAAGTCTTCCTCAAAGTTGGCACCCCAAACTGATCACTTAACTGAAATCTGGTCAAGATATCTTGGAAGCTTCACCTCAAAGTTGGCACCCGAGAATGGGCCCACTTAACTAAACCTTGTAAATATCTTCTCATGCAAAAGGTGTTAACTGAAAGATGCCAAATTGGGCGCCCAAGGTGGACCCAAGTCAATCTTAGTTAACTAAAACATATCTCTCCATCAATTTATGCAAAAAATATGCATGATTGATCACCTCCACTTAATTAAAAGTATGCACCTATTATATGTCATTCAATTGAAGTTATTATTCATACAACTCAAGTCAACTAACAAACAACTCAAAATAACTGCATGCAACTCAAGTCAACTAGCATGCAACTCAAGTTAACTAGCATACAACTCAAAATAACTACATGCAACTGAAGATAACTTAACTAAACTAAACTAAACTAAACTAAACTAAATTGAAATGAACTAGTATTGAACTGATAGTGCCACTCCACTCTTGTAAATATCAATCTCTATTTTGTAGGAACAAGACATACATTATTGAAGTGCTATCAAACCTCCAAATAGTTAACTGAAGCAAGGTGGGTTCCACCTTCCATGTGGGTTCCCCATGTGCTCCTATCTTGTAGGAGCTCAAAATAGATGCCCCCACATGTTCCTATTATTTAGGAATAATTAAAAATGTCAATTTACATGTTCATTTCATTCAAATTTAATCTCTTTCTAATCCTAGTGTTGGGGAACACTTTCCAAGGACTTAGGAGATACATGAAATATGTTTAGGATTGCAATTAAATGGCATCCTATTCCCAAAATTCTCCCACTTGACATTATACATTGCAATTATTCTAAACAAGGAATCATTATTATAAATCAAGTATAGGAATCAAGGCCAATGGCCTTCCTGCACCAAGAGAACTTATATGTAGGAACTGGTTTCTTAAGATAATCTCTAGCATTGATCAAAGTGTCAACTTTCTTGATCAAAACCTTCCCACTTTCAACCATTTCTCACACAAAGTGATATTGTACAGAAAAATTCTTAGTTTGAGCATGATACATATGATTTTTGGCTAAACAAATAGCACTCTAACTATCGCATTCGAGTCTAATTTGCTTGCAATTAAAACCAATACCTTTCCCAAGTCTTTGTAACCAAACTACCTCTTTAGAGGCATGTAGAGCAGCCATGTACTCTACTTATGTGGTGGAAAAAGAAACCATGGGATACCTCTTACTCATTCAACTAAATTCAGCTCCAAACAAAGTAAACACATAGCCACTTGTTGACCTCTGACTGTCCAGGTCTCCTGCCCAATCTGAATCAACAAAACCCTGTATGCCCAATGATCTGTGCATAATATCAATATCATTAGCACCATGATAAGCCAAATATTAATCAGAAGTACCTAATAAATATCTAAACACCCTCTTAACATAAGTCCAATGTTCTTTACCAGGGTTAGACATAAACCTACTTAGAACTCCCACTGCTTGGGCTATATTTGGTCTTGTACAGACCATTGCATACATCAAACTACCAACTGCATTAGCATATAGAATTTCAGACATTTCCTCATGATCAAAATCAGATTTAGGACTCATGTCTAAAATTAACTTCATGCCAACTGGCAAAGGAATATTAATTGGTTTACTATCCTACATGTTAAACCGTTTCAAAATAGTATCAACATAGTTTTTTTGAATTAGGAAAAGCTTTCTATTACCTCTATCTCTACTGATCTCCATATCAAGGATATATTTTGCAGCCCCTATATCTTCATCTCAAATGTGCTAGAGATGTGTGTTGTCAATTTTTTTATCATTACCTTGTTGTTAGCAATAAACAGCATGTCATCAACATACAAGATAATAATTAAAATTTGATCATCAATAAATTTTATGTAAACACATTCTTGGTGACTATTTCAATCCATATAAAGATCTCTTTAACCTGCAAACCAAAGATTATTTTACTTTTACAAAAAAACTATCAAGTTGCCTCATATAAATCTCCTCATCAAGATCCCCATGAAAGAAAGAAATTTTCACATCCATTTTCTCTATCTTAAAATCATAAGTAGCAACAATAGATAAAAAGAATCTAATAGAAGTTAATTTAGCAACAAGAGAGAATATTTCATTAAATTCAACTCCCTCTCTATGGGAGTAGCCCTTGGCTACTAATCTAGCTTTGTACCTTTTGAGATTACCATCTGCTCCAATTTTCTTTTTAAAGATCCATTTACAACCAATGGCCTTTCTTCCTTTGGGAAAACTCTCAAGATCCCATGTGTCACAAGCATCCAAGGAATCCATTTCCTCATGCATAGCTTGTGACCAAATCTTGTTCTCATCTCAAGATAAAGCTTCCCTATAAGATCTAGGTTCATCATTATTACTCATCAAAGCAAAAATACAATGGAAATCAGGTGGGCTATACCTATCAATAGGATTTCGTTGTCTTGTGGATCTTCTCAAAGAAGGTTCTTCTTGTTCCTCAATATGCTCATCATGAGCATCTATCTCAAAAGAACTCTGTGAACTCTCCTCATCCAATCCATCCAACTATTCTTCAACATTTGCATCTTCATGCTTCTCATTTTTTGTCTCAAAATGCACCATTCAAGAAGTATCATTCTCCTTTGATTGTTCTTCTCCACTATAAGCTCTAAATTCCCTAAAAAATACATCTCTAGACAAAATAAGTTTTCGAGTTAGAGGATTCCAAAGCTTGTAACCTTTTACATTTTCACCATAACCTATGAATATGCATTTTTGTGCTTTTGGATCCAACTTAGACTGCTTTTCTTTAGGCACATGACCAAAAATATCACAACCAAAGATCCTTAAATGTGCAACACTAGGTTTCCTACCTAACCACGTTTTATAAGGGGTTTTATCTTGAATAGATGAACTAGGAGATCTATTGATTAAATAGCAAGAAGTACATACCGCCTCGACCCAAAGGCACGATCTAGCATAGCACTACTTAACATACTCCTAGATCTTTCCATTAAGGTTTGGTTCATCCTTTCTACTAATCCATTTTGTTGAGGTGTATATAGAGTAGTTTTCTGACTCACAATTCTTGCATGCTTACAATAATCATCAAATTCCTTAGAAGAATATTCACCACCATTATTTGATCTCAACACTTTTATCTTATGATCTGATTGTTTCTCAACTAAAGCCTTAAATTCTTTAAACTTATTGAACACATCTAATTTTTTATGCATAAAATAGATCCAACTATATCTTGAGACATCATCAATAGATGTGACATAATATCTAGATTTTCCAATGGAGTCAATATCCATAGGACTCATAACATCTGAGTGAATAATCTCTAATAATATTTTAGCTTTATTTGTTCCTTTAGGAAATGAAGATCTAGATCACTTTCCAAACACACAATGCTCACAATAATCATTTTTTCCAATATTATAATTAGGAATACCATCAACCAATTTCTTATTAAGAATGGTCCTAAGACCTTTTTCACCAATGTGGCCCAATGTCTAGTGCCACAACATACATTTATTTTCAGCTTCAGTTATATTTTATTGATTTATTCAAATTGGAGGTATTAAGCTTAAAAAAAGTCCCAATCTGGGATCCTTTAGCAACCACCATATTCCCTTTCACCAATCTGCAACCACCTTTGTCAAATGTCACATGCATTCTAGAATCATTGAACTTAGATACAAAAAGTAGATTTCTAGCAAGTCCTCGAATATGTAAAACATCATTAAGGGTATTAACCATACCATCACTGAAATAAAACTTTACCTCTCCTTTGCCCACAATCTTTGTTGTGCTATTATCTTCAAAGAAGACATTGCCTCCATCATATTCAGTATACTTAGTGAACCACTCCTTGTTAGGATTCATATGATAGGAGCAACCTGAACCAATAAGCCAAGATTCATTACTAACATTTTTACATGAAATAATCAAGGCATCATTACCATCATCCGAGGATTCTCTGTAGAAGCATCAAAATTATTTTCTTGTTCTTACAATCCTTCTTTACATTTCCTAGTTTCCCACAGTTCCAACACATTACCTTACTCTTACCAGGGATTTTAGACCGTCCTTTGGACTTACCCTTTCCTTTCTTGTCTCCCTTAGGTTCCTTTTCCTTAGGCCTACCTCTTATAAACAAGGCATCTTGGGAGCCCATTTTAGACTTCCTCCTCATCTCCTCTGATAGGAGAGTAGGAATTATATTGTCCATCTTAGGATCTGCACCACTACCACTTATAGCAACAATTAGAGTTTTCTAAGACTCTACTAAAGAACAAAGTAACAAAATGCATTTATCTTCATCTTCCATATTTACATCTGTGAGCACAAAACCTACATAGACTAACAAAGGATCAACAAAATAATGTCAAACATGTTAGTAACACAAATATAATGCTCCCTATGGAAATAAAGAAAGAACACAACATGAAATCAGCTAAGCTAACCAAACCTCAATCCCATAGGCGGATTGGTGCTTCTTTGATGTGGAAAGAAGCCCTTTCCCGATCCCTTGATAAGCTTTGATGAAGTAGTGATGAACAAAGTATTGAATTGTCTATAATCTAGCTAATTACTTGTTAAAATGGATGCAAAAGATGGAATGCTATGAACCCAAATGGCTATAGTGATTATGCTCTTAGTTGATGGATCGAAAATGCCTAAGATTGTGGATCCAAAATCAATAGAGAAGCTCTCTATTTATAGGAGAGAAGGATGGAGGAATGAGAAATAGGATGAATATGGGATTAAAGAATGGACCAATGGAAATGTGCCACTTGTCAACATGCTATTGAAGAGAGGTTGTGCATATTTTGGTCAATGTGCAAATAAATGCATCTAGGTTAAATTTGAAAGTTTTCTTGTGGAGGAAGAGTTGAAAGATGAGTTAATGCCACTTGGCTCAAGAAAAGGACATGTAAGAGGCTTAAATGTCATGTTTGGAGGACAACTCCTTTTAGGAGGTAGATTTAAGATTGGAAGAATATTCCAACAAGATACCCTTTTGAATAAAAATAGGAGATTTTGTAAATAAATTAAATTGATTTACTTGTGCAAGTTGCAAAATCTAGAGGATTTGATGGATTAGTGTTAGAGTTAATTAGGATTTAATTAACTTAGATGGAGATTAGTTGATTTTGTTAGAGTAATAAGTTATTATGCTTAATTAATTATATCATACTAGTTAATTAATTAAGTCACTTATTCATCTAGTTGCTTAAGCTAAACTTAGGTGCATTAATAATTATTTATTAATTATTAAGTGTGCACACTAGGGTTTTATTTAGGGTTTCCCTTTTAGGGTTTCTTGATCTCCTTCATAAGGATTGATCTCTTTGTAATAATAGAGATTCTCATAATGCATTTTACACTTTGAGGTTTACAGATCTTGTTTGTTCTGAATGTCTTTTGCATGTGACAGGTATCCATTTGCATGCAGGTGATCTTGGATTCTAACATGGTCTCAGAGCTCCAAACCTACCGCTGCATGTTCGTGATCTGAAGATATGGCTTCTCAGTGAGTTTCAAGTGCAAGGGTTTCCACAGGCATCTTTTTTTGCAAGATCTGGGGGTAGCCGAATTTTCGGGACACTATAGGCTCAAACGGACGTCGCCATCGCGTTCGCAGCGCCCCAAAACCCTAGAAACGCCTGTCAAATCATCCATTTTCGAGCAGTTGGTTTTTGAGGCAAAAAAATTTTTACCAGGGAGGCTGTACGGCCTCCCCAGCACGCATTTCGAGGTTAAAATGGCTCAAAAATCAAAAAAATGCACTTTTTGGGGATCTGTGCCTACACTACCAGTGAAAATGTTGGGCACCGCCCGCCCGCCACCCGGCGGCCACCCGGGTGCCACCCACGCGCCACCGCCGCCAGTGGCTCCGCCACCCTGCACCACCGGTCCAGGCCTCCAACCCCTTCCGTCGAGCCCACGGTCACATGGAGAACCAGAGGCTCCGCCCAGCCCCCTACCCTACGCCCACGGTCGTATGGAAGACCAAGGGCCGAAATTTTTTTGCAGGGGGGCCGAATTTTTGCGCCAACGGCCAGATGGCTGTCAAATTTTTTCCAGTGAAGTGCTGATGTCAGCATGACGTCATCGGCCGTACGGTAGTTTGTCCCCCTAACCCTTATTTGCCTTAAAAGAGTAGTTTTTTTGTTTTTGGCATAACTTGGGCATACGGTATCGAAATTGGGCAAACGAGATATCGTCGGAAAGCTAGTTCTGAGCACTTTCATTTGGTGCTATTTATTTTATTGTATTTTCTTGTTTTACTGCATTTATTGCTGGTTGAAGTCAGATGTACTTTTTATGCTTCCGAGCTCATAACTCTTTGCCACGATCTCCGATTTTCGCTATCTTTGCGGCGTTGGAAAGGTATTGAGGAGATTTATGTTGCTGTCTATGCACTTTTTTCTGTATCTGTCACAAGTTTTTCGTTATTCCAGATTTGACCCGATGGGTGTTTTGGAGATTACTTGGATATTTTGGCAATTGGGAGAGTGCATCTTGCATCTTTGCACTTCGTTTTCAGTGATACATCATTCAATAATCGACTGCTACTTCATAGATTCCAGCGTTGTTCCCGTTTGGAGTTTTCGAGTGTTCCATGGCATCGGGTCTACTGTTGCATCATTATGATTCCGATATGGTTTCGTGTAGACAGAAGTATCTTTCCTTGCTTGCCTGATTGCGGTTCCAGTGTTACTCTACAGTGTTCTTCCACTGCTTCTTTGCAGCATGTCATATCATTGTAGGGGGGTTTTGTCCCATTGGGTTTTCCTCCTCTACCTCTTTCTTGCATTTGTAAATGGGTACCTAATCAGGCCTAGTTGTTGGGACCCATCTTTTCTTGCATGCATCTTATTCTAGTGTTTTAGCTTCTTCCTAACTTCATCTTAAGGGGGGGTGTTAGAGTAATAAGTTATTATGCTTAATTAATTATATCATACTGGTTAATTAATTAAGTCACTTATTCATCTAGTTGCTTAAGCTAAACTTAGGCGCATTAATAATTATTTATTAATTATTAAGTGTGCATACTAGGGTTTCATTTAGGGTTTCCCTTTTAGGGTTTCTTCATCTCCTTCATAAGGATTGATCTCTTTGTAATAATAGAGATTCTCATAATGCATTTTACACTTTGAGGTTTACAGATCTTGTTTGTTCTAAATGTCTTTTGCATGTAACAGGTTATTGCATGCAGGTGATCTTGGATTCTAACAGATTTGACATTTGATTTAGATATTTGAGTTTATTTAAATCAAATGAGAGGATATTTGAGGTACTAGTATTTTACTTAAATAAAATGATTTATTCAATATTAGCATTCAATTAAATAAAGTTGATTTATTTAATTAAAAGAAGATACTAGGATTTAATTAAATAAAGTTGATTTATTTAATTAAAAGAGGAACATTAGGATTTAATTAAATAAAGTTGATTTATTTAATTAAAATAGGAAAATGATAAAATAATCTGATAAGGTTCATTATCTGATTTTAAGAAGAATTTTGATAAATTAAATAGAGATTATTCAATTAAATGGTTAGTAAAGAAATGATTAAGGAAGAATCGATGTTAGTGAATCAAGATTGAGTGTATGATATCAATCAAGATATTTTGACTGTCTACATTTTTCCCCTCTTTGAAGCAATGTACTTGTTGCATTGGTTCAAACAATAACCTTGCTAAGATCAAAGTTCAAAAAAAATGATTTTTTTTCGGATGCCCCACTATTGCCCCAGCGGAAAGAAGTATGTCAGTACACTGCCCCCTCGAGAGATCGGGTGAAAACTTCAATTTGAGGGTCGATCTCATGGCAAAGAGGCTCAAGATGTACATATGGGTGGTTATGAAGATGATGCAAATGAGATGGATTAAGATGCTAAGAATAACAAATCTACATTATCTTAAAAATCTTAAATGACGATGTACATAATGCATGTGAGATGGATGATGTTACTTATTATGATGATATGTATGAATATGCAGGATGCAGGCAGTTTGTGGATGATATGATATCATGCTAGCATGAAAGAGGATAGAAGAAATAAGATGATGAAAAAGGATCCAACAAGTCTATGATTTTTTGAGACTTTATTAGAGATGATGATGAATGCTGATGATGTTTCTCTTATCAAGAATTGAGATTTTAAAAGAGATTACTTACCTTATGTTTGATAACACACATAGGCATGATGCATCAAGGTATAAAGAACCAAGATGGCGTTGTACCTAGTGTGATGTACTTTGACTCGTCAATCAAATAGGAGTATCCCTATTCACAGCTAGCATACGAAACCTTATTTAAAATGCAGTTCCGATATTTCAAATGTCTCAGACCAAAATATAGAAAGGAAAGCCTTCCTATGTGTTCAACAAGACACCTAAAACACCTTCCCTACAAACCAAACAAAGCATGTATGACCAAGGTTATATTACAAGAACATCCAATAAGCACAACAAATAAAAAGATAATGATTGTTGCCCCATTCCTTTCTCTTTAAATCCCTTTGTTTGGACATCATCGAGAGGTCATCAGAATGAGCGCAATAAGATAAGTCAAAAAGACAAAGATCAAGTAAACAAACAAGCTAATGTTCTTCATATCGCTAGCCAAGACTAAACTATAGTGATGTGTGATGTTGATTTCCATTGTAGGAAGGATGCATCCTAGGACATGATGTTATCAGATGATGATGAGATTGACTGGATGATAGGCTATTGATACTCAGAACTGGCTAACTTACTTACCTACCGACCTAGTCTTAAGACACTAATGTTTGAGCTTCCACTTTTGACCTGCTAGACTTGCTTCAGACTATCTTACCAAAGGTTGAGGGCAACTACGATTTATTATGAGGTGCTTATTGTGGGTGAAAGCAAGATGTGATGGATGGATTTTTTTTCAAATATTTGGATGTTTTTGATGTTTTGAAATGTTATGAGGTTGTTTTTGGGTTTTTTTCGAGATCTTTTACAAATGTTTTGATTTTCAAATTTTCCAATGTTTTTGTGTTTTATGAGATTTTATGAATGTTTTTGGATTTTGTGTCTCGGGGGATTATCAAAGATTAGCGTTGCCTACGTTTAAGCTCAAAGACGACATAGTTCAGATGAAGACCCTATTTTTTGACTCTTTTTTTGGATTTTAGACTTGTTTTTGGATTTTGACATGTTTTGGATGTTTTTGGGTATTTTCGCATGATTTTGATGATTTGGATATGGATATGATATCAGTGCTCTATTTTGGGATTTTTTTGAAAACCAAGCTAAGATTGATTGATCAGATTGATGGGTTGATGATGATAACATTGTTGAGGATACACAACAATGCAAGGATAGTGTTAAGCAACATGAAGATTGGGAAGGATATCCTGAGATGATGATGGATTGATGATGATAACATTGAACATTGAGGATACACAACAATGCAAGGATAGTGTTAAGCAACATGAGGATTGGGAAGGATGTCCTGAGATGATGATGGATTGATTGGATTTGCTTGATCAACATTTTGAAGCTTGATTTGGAATAAAATTGTTTTGATGATTTGATGTGATGTTGAAGTACAAGTTAGATGCTACTAATATTGATTGTTTGGATTGATGTTCGATGAAAGATAAAGTTTGATAAGGAACATCTTCTCATCAAAATATTCCATGGGCTAGTGATTTGTATTTTCCTCACAAGTGCTTGACCAATTTGATTTTACGTTTTCCAATGTTCAGATCACCACATAAGTTGGAGGATATAGATCAAGATTTATTCCTGAAGAAAGATGTAAATATCTTCCCTAGTGTATAGCAATGTATGGAATGCCATGGGTAGATTCTTGGATAGATGTATGGATGGATGGCTATGATAAGCAGGCAAAGGATGCCAAGGATTATCTTGTGATAAGATAAGGTGTTCAAACAGAGTATGTTCATTTGGATAATGCTTCAAGGCTCAGATAACATTGGGTAGGATAGGATCAATGAAAATGATCCATATCAATATGTCTACCATAAGCAAGTGTAAAGTGTGCACCAAAATTTGTCAAGATCAAGATAATTTGGAAGATGGATGCAAATGGATGAAAATGGATTGGATAAATGGTTCGTGGATGAATGGATTTATTATGGATGAGATGAGATGCTTCCAACTAAATGGGTGCACATAGATGCTCAATTCTACACATGACGCCTATTTTCCAGGTTTTCATCATGGTACCTATCCAAAGTGCCACCATAGTGGTTTTCAGTGGAGGACGATTTTTATCTTTACAGTTATGTTCATGATTTTTTGATTTTTTTGATTTTTCTGAAAGATCTTAAGCTCATGTTGAACCACCTGGTGTTGCTAATGTGGATGCCTCTATCATAATGTGCCACTAATATCCTACTTGAAGAATTTGCTTTGCCAAGATATGTGTACTTGAATGCAAATTTTGAGATTCTTGTTCTACTTTGTTGATACCAAGGTTAACTTTATCTTTGTGCGCACATCGCAATAGAAGGATTTTTGAATCCTTATGATGAAGGGTTGCTTCCAATACATGGTCAATGTGATAATTGGATATCATGCATGGAGGCATGGATGGTGGAGTGTGTTTAGGAATAAAAGATGGATTGTTTGATAGCTTATAACCTTTCACTCTCCAAACTTGAGAATATGAGCAATAATGGGTGGATACGGAAGTGTGCATGGAATTAAGACCAACTACTTGATATACTTTGTCCGTCACTTAAGAAGATTTTTTTTTCCTTTGTGGACATCTTTGATGGATACTTTTCCCTTTTTTATTTTTCCCCATAGTTTCTTTGACTAATGGAGTTTGATAGGGATAATCATTCTTTGTATTCTTTGGTATCCACTTGTATTTGATTTTTCCTTCATGCTTCACTACTTCTTTTTCTTTGATGACATTTTTCATGCTTCGATTCAAATCTTTCTTTTGATGTTGGTCCCAATTCGTGGATGGCGTGGTGGCTGGATGAAGATTTGTGACGTGGTTGGTTGTAGTATTGGTATCGCTTTCATCATAAGGATCCTTCATGCTCCCTATGTTGACGTTTGCTTGAGATGAAGTTTCCCCTAGTACTGAATAACCAAGACCTTGATGCTTAGGATTTCCAATAATTTGCACTGGTTCTAGGATACCCTATTCATGTAGGCCTAATCCTCTGCCTTGATAATTCATCTATTGAAACATTTTGTTTGCAATAGGATATGATTTATCTTGGAATCAGGGTGCTAATCCTTCTTTCGTATGTCGTGGATCTCTAAAGGTGATAGCTTCTTCATTGATAAGATAATTTTCCCTTAAAAAGGTGAGTGATCCAAGTTTATAAGTGATATGACCCTCCATAAGTGGGATAACTTCCTGATTGATATCTTTGGCTTGATTTTGTGAAGGATCAGATTTTAATGCTTCTCCTAGAGGTGTTGATGATTCATTGTCCGTGTAAAAGTCTCCCTCATGATTCATTTTTGATATGCCTTCACAGGATGTTTCTGATTCACAACTTCTATAGAAGCCTTCTTCAT
Source organism: Sequoiadendron giganteum (assembly GCA_007115665.2). Lineage (NCBI taxonomy): Eukaryota > Viridiplantae > Streptophyta > Pinopsida > Cupressales > Cupressaceae > Sequoiadendron > Sequoiadendron giganteum. The sequence goes on along the minus strand of CM021102.1, from coordinate 251,341,734 downwards.
GACCCATTTCTGATATGTCTCTATATTTTTCTATATCTTGGTCCTGTGTATAAATGTTAAGAGTAGGAGACTCTTGTTCCTTGGTAATGATATCAAGAGTATGAGACTCTTGTTTTGAATGAAGATCATCTACATGTCCATCCAAAGAAATCATCTCACATGTAGACGAAGGGGTATGTGCTAAATGGATATGATCGTTATTTGTGACAACTTGTATAGATAGGAGAGTGTCCATTGGATCATTGTAGTACCTTGGAGATATGAATTCTTGGTCTTGATTAGTTTTAGAATTGCTTTTGACATGCTTTGGATCATGTTCTTGACATGGGTCAGTTTCAAAGGATGGATTGCTTATAAAGGGTTCTTGGATATCTTCATTAGGCATGGGAAGTGGCTCAATATCCTCTTGATCTTTGAGTGGACCTGGATCAAATGTTGAGTTGAGGATTTCTTCAATATTTGCAACCATGAGGTCGAAGGATGTCAATATATCTTGGAAAGGACCATTGCTAGACTTTGGTGAAAGATGTTGATCATGCTTTGGGGTAAAATCTTAAGATATGTCTTCTAACTCATTAGGTGATGTAGAGACACTTTCAACATGATCATTGGTGGAAGGATCGCCAATTATAAGATCAAATAATGTTAACACTACTTTGAATAGATCATTGTTGGATATTGTTGAGGGGTATTTATCATAATCAAAAAGTGACTCTTGATGTATGTTGAGTTGATCTTCGGATGAGGTAGAAACATCTTCAAGGTGCTCATTGATGGATAGATCTTGATCATCATTTTCAACAATTGTGGAGGAGAGATTTTCACTGCTATCGCTAAAGGTTGAATCCTGACCATTGTCCCCAATAGTTATTATTTTTTGATCAATAAGATCTTGGACGATATTTTTAAGTCGAAAACAATTTGATGTTGTGTGTCCCTTTATTTTGTGAAAATCACAAAGGTGCTTCTCGTTATACCCTGGTGGTTTAACTTGGGGCTCTTGATAATTCTCATAAACAAGGATTTTAATGAGATTTTCTTGTATCAACTATTGCATGACCAATTCGATTGGTTCCCCAAGTGGTGTGTATTTTCTTTTGTTACCTTGTGAGATTTTTACTTTAAATTGACCTTATGGTGATTAATTTTGGAGATGTGGTGATTGATCTTTGAGATGTGGTGATTGATCTTTGAGATGTGGAGGTTGAGTTTGTTGTTGATGTTGTTGATCTTGATATCCAACTTCTTGACATTGGAGATATCATTCTTGATGTGGTTGGGGACACAACCCAATGATTTGATGCCAATGGCTCAACCAAAATGTGAGCACAAAACTTGCATAGACTAACAAAGGATCAACAAAACAATTTCAAACATATTAGTAACACAAATCTAATGCTCCTTATGAAATTCTTGGAGAAACAAAATTGAAAACATGGAAATAAAGCAAGAACACAACATGAAATCAACTAAGCTAACCAAATCTCAATACCATAGGTGGATTGGTGCTTCTTTGATGTGGAAAGAAGCCCTTTCCCAATCCCTTGATAAGCTTTGATGAAGTAGTGATGAACAAAGTATAGAATTGCCTATAATCTAGCTAATTACTTGCTAAAATGGATGCAAAAGATGAAATTCTATGAACTCAAATGGCTATAGTGATTATGCTCTTAGTTGATGGATCAAAAATGCCTAGAATTGTGGATCCAAAATCAATAGAGAAGCTCCCTATTTATAAGAGAGAAGGATGGAGGAATGAGAAATAGGATGAATAGGGGATTAAAGAATGGACCAATGGCAATGTGCCACTTGTCAACATGCTATTGAAGAGAGGTTGTGCACATTTTGGTCAATGTGCAAATAAATGCATGTAGGTGAAATTTGAAATTTGAAAGTTTGCTTGTGGAGGAAGAGTTGAAAGATGAGTTAATGCCACTTGGCTCAAGAAAAGGACATGTAAGAGGCTTAAATGACATGCTTGGAGGACAAGTCCTTTTAGGAGGGAGATTTAAAATTGGAAGAATATTCCAACAAGATACCCTTTTGAATGAAAATAGGAGATTTTATAAATCAATAAAATTGATTTACTTGTGAAAGTTGCAAAATCTAGAGGATTTGATGGATTAGTGTTATAGTTAATTAGGATTTAATTAACTTAGATGGAGATTAGTTGATTTGACATTTGATTTAGATATTTGAGTTTATTTAAATCAAATGAGAGGATATTTGAGGTATTAGTATTTTACTTAAATAAAATGATTTATTCAATAATAGCATTCAATTAAATAAAGTTGATTTATTTGATTAAAAGAAGACATTAGGATTTAATTAAATAAAGTTGATTTATTTAATTAAAAGAGGAACATTAGGATTTAATTAAATAAATTTGATTTATTTAATTTAAAGAGGCAAATGATGAAATAATCTGATAAGGTTCATTATTTGATTTTAAGAGGAATTTTGATGAATTAAATAAAGATTATTAAATTAAATGGTTAGTAAAGAAATGATTAAGGAAGAATCGGTGTTAGTGAATCAAGATTGAGTGTATGATATCAATCAAGATATTTCGAGTGTCTACAACATCTACAAATGCTAATCGACTCATAATCAAATTAAAAGCATTTAAATGATGTGCAACAAAATCACCATCTTTCATCTTTAAATAATACAACTGTCTTTTCAGATACAGCTTATTAGTAATACTTTTGGTTTGATAGATATCACCTATTCTCTTCCATAATTTACATGTGGCAGTTTCATCTGAAAAATTCAAGAGAACAGCATTAGCAAGACATAATCTTATGGTTCCTCTTGACTTATTATCAAGCTTAGCCCAATCCTCATCTAACATTGATGTAGGTGTCTTTGTCTCATTGTAAATAGCTAATCACCGATCTCTCTCTTCAAGGAGATCCTCCATTTTTAGTTTCCACATCTCATAACTAGATCCATTGAATCTTTCAGTATCTAGACAAGAAGTAGAACTCATTGTAACACACTTCTTTTACAAATCTACAATAACACAATAGTAAAATCTCCCACTACAGCCAAAAAACTTCAAAATTTTAAGAGAAAGGCATCCCAAACTCTACCCAACCATTAGCTCTGATACCAAATGTTGAAAATGAAGGTAAATTTGTAGCTTAAAAATTGTAAAACTATGTGACTGTAGATCTAAATAAGTATTCTTTGTCACTATTATTTGTGCATGATTAATCTGTTTAGATGAATTCTTTGTCAATGATTATTATGTTTAAATCAATTTTATCATTTGTAGAAATAGGCATAAGATTGTAGAAGAATGTAGACAAAAGATAGAAGTGACACAACGTATACATGGAGAAACCCTTTTGGGAAAAAACTCCACTAGAATCGATAGTGCTTGTATTATTTAACCTTAGAATAAGATTACAATAACAATGTATCAATCCTTGATTGATATGCTTCCTTTTTATTCAACAATGCTTCCTCACAACCTGCAATAAACTCTCTTGAAACTCTCTTAAACTTGCTGCAATAAATAGACAATAATAAGCATGTAATAACTCATAAGAGTTTTCAATTACAAATCATAAATCTTCTCTCAAAAACCTACGCCTAGATTTGGCAAGTTGAGTTTCACCATGTAAACAAAAGTCAAACTAAAGTCTTCCTCAAAGTTGGTGCCCCAAATCAATCACTTAACAGAACTCTAGTCAAGAAGATATCTTGGAAGCTTCACCTCAAAGTTGGCACCCAAGAATGGGCCCACTTAACTAAACCTTGTAAATATCTTCTCATGCAAAAGGTGTTAACTGAAAGATGCCAACTTGGGCGCCCAAGGTGGACCTAATTCAATCTTAGTTAACTGAAACATATCTCTCCATCAGTTTCTGAAAACAATATGCATGATTGATCACCTCCACTTAATTGAAAGTATCCACCTGTTATATGTCATGCAACTAAATTTATTAGTCATACAACTCAATTCAACTAACATGCAACTCAGAATAATTGCATGCAATTCAAGTCAACTAGCATGCAACTCAAGTTAACTAGCATGCAACTCAAAATAACTACATGAAATTGAAGATAATTGAACCATAACTAAAAAAAACTAAACTAAACTAAACGGATACTAAACTAATAGTGCCACTCCACTCTTTTAAATATCAATCCCTATTTTGTAGGAACAAGACATGCATTACTGAAGTGCTATCAAAACTCCAAACAGTTAACTAAAGCAAGGTGGGTTCCACCTTCCATGTGGGAACCCCATGTGCTCCTATCTTGTAGGAGCTCAAAATGGATGCCCCCACATGTTCCTATTATTTAGGAATAATTACAAATGTCAATTTACATGTTCATTTCATTCAAATTTAATCTCTTTCTAATCCTAGTGTTGGAGAACACTTTCCAAGGACTTAGGAGATACATGAAATATGTTTAGGATTGCAATTAAATGGCATCCTATTCCCAACAAGTCCTCTAGCTTACTTCAGTGAAAAGTTGAACGATGTCAAAAGAAGATACTCAGTTTATGATCAGGAATTCTATGCCATAATTCAACCTTTGAAGAAGTGGATACATTACTTGTTTCCTAAGAAGTTTGTGTTGTATACAGATCATCAAGCTTTGCAGTATTTGAATAGTCAAGGAAAGTTGAATCAGAAGCATATGAGATGGGTTGAATTCCTGTAGAGTTATATATTTGTGTTGAAACATAGGAGTGGAAAGTCAAACAAAGTCGTAGATGCATTGAGCAGGATGAGGAATTTTTTGACAGAGATGAGAGTACAAGTATTGGGATTTTAGAAATTGAAACATATGTACATGAAGATGATGCAGATTTTGGTGAAGCATGGAAAGCATGTAAGGAGCTAGTAGTGACAAACCGGATCCAATGGATAGATTATCTCATTCAAGGGGTATGTTATTCAAAGGAAATCAATTGTGTAGACCGAGGAGTTCAATAAGGGATAATTTGATCAAAGAAAAGTATAGTGGAGGATTAGCATGACATTTTGGGTGGATAAGACAGTTGCTTTGGTGAATGAACATTATTTTTGGCTGCAGATATACAAGGATGTAAGGAAGTATGTTCAAAGTTGCAGAATTTGTCAAGTTGCAAAATGAAGTAGTCAGAATACTGGATTGTAAAAACCTTTGACAGTACCGAAAAGACCTCGGGAAGATTTGAGCGTGGATTTTATTTTGGGATTTCTTAGAACACGAAGAGTCTAATTCTATTATAGTTATAGTAGAAAGATTCTCTAAAATGGCGCATTTTATTCCTTGTCAGAAGACTAATGATGTTATGCATATTGCTAATTTATTTTTCAAGGAGATTGTGAGATTGCATGGATTACCTAAGAGTACAGTTTCAGACAAAGACACCAAATTCATTGAATACTTTTGGAGAAAATTATGGAAAAAGATGAAAATAGATTTGAAGTTCAGTTTCGCATATCACCCACAAATAGATGGACAAACAAAGGTAGTGAACAAAAGTTTGGGTGAATTTTTTAGATGTTTGGTTCGAGATAAGGCAGAAAGTTGGGATACAATTTTACCATAGGTAGAGTTTACATACAATAATTCAATAAATCAGAGTACAAGGAAGACACCATTTCAGATTGTTACCAGAGTAAATCCTAGAGGAGTTGCAGAGTTAAGAGACATCAAAATGGAGAACAAGAGGAGTGTTGAAGCAGAAGAGTTTGCATATTTCATGGAGACATTGCATAATCAGGTCTGGAAGCATTTGAAAGACATGAACAGTAAGTATAAGGAGAAGGCAAATGAACATCGAAGACATAAGGAATTTGTTGTTGGAGATGAAGTGATGGTATATTTGAGGAAGGAGATATTTCCAATTGGTACATACAACAAGCTAAAGATGAGGATGTTTGGACCATAAGAGATTCTAAGGAAGTTTGATTCTAGAAATGCATATTAAGTGGAGTTACTAGAGACATTGGGTATATTACTTATCTTTAATGTGGCAGACATATCTGAGTTTCATGAAGGAGAATCACGTGGTAGTAGTGATGAAGTAGATTTGAAGGAGCAGTTACCACAACAAGTACTAGAGGATATTGAACATATTTTGGATACTAGAACTGAAAGGAGCACTAGGAACAAGCAATACAAAGAATATCTTGTGAAATGGAAAGGAAAACCAGTAGAGGATTCATCATGGATTTCTCAGGCTGAGGTGGATCATTTTGGTTTTCCTCTTAGCCTTGGAAAGCGAGGGGCTCACTTTTCTTCCAACCTCGGTTGTTTGATGCAGAAGCATCCCTAGTTGTAAAGCAATCTTGCATCAACCAAAAATAGTTATTTTCTTGCATTGCATTCAATAACAATTTTCAATAGTTCATTCTGGGTTTTACCACATCTTTGTTTCTCAGCTTGCGGATTAGGATATAACATCTACACATTGACATCTATCGCATATCCAAATTTTGAATCATTTTCATTTTCCTACCGGAAGTTATCACTCTCAGAAATTCACTTTGTTATCAGCTAGAGTATATGGGGTCGACCTGGTCCAATTTATTAGTCCGGAACTATGCCGAAATGTACAGGGCTTAGTTGAACATCACACAAGCGTCTTGGATTTTATGGGACCTATCTTGGAGATTCACAAGTTAATTCATCTCGCATGAAGTTAATTCTTCTTATCTTGAGGCTGATATTTATAATTGAGCATTCATCAGATCATCAACCTTTGTGGTCGACGTGGATCTATTTTGGAGCTTGAGAAGCATACTTATAAGCATTATAATCATTTGTAGATCATTAGTTAGTAGTTCATCATTAGATAGATTCCATATATTTCGCATAAACCCTTCAAGGGCATGTAATAAGGCATGTTGACCAGTGGTATGTTGTAATCCTTTAAGGCAAGGCCTGTGAGCCTTGGATATTCGCCCTTGTGGCCAATGTTGCATGTAAGCATTCTATATTAATGAAGATTCATGTTCGCATATCTATTTTATGTGTTATTTCAGTTATGTTGACTCACTGCTAATGGTTTGGATTGTTCCTTCTGGAATTCTCCTACCGTGACTACACCACATTGTATTGCTTAACCAATAAGCTATAAACTTGTATTCTTCATTTTGAATCACAATTGACATTTTTTCCTCTCATGCACATATTTGTGGGAGGGTTAAAAGGTCACAAAGGGAATTGTGAAATAAAAGGGGAGATGGAGCTTAGCATTACACAAATGTAAGAAGCTCTAGATAAAGATTTTTTTTTAATCAGTCTACCTAATGGGGAAGGGAACCCCAATTCACGAAAGATGCTTTTTAGTGATTGGAAAATTTGATTAATAAGTTAATGATAATATGTGTATTCCCTTAAAATTAAAGGGTTGTATTTTTTAAATAAATTTGTATTATTTTTATTTTTTAATTTGAAGGGGTTTAAATTTTGATGGTATAATTAAAGGAATATATAATCATTTTTATCATTCTTATTAATTATATTCAATTAAATGAAACAATAATTTGTAGTAATTATAAATTTGAATTCATTCTATATGACTAAAAATAATCATCACTAAATAACTCATTTTTTTAATATTTTGTATTATACTTATAAAAATATATATTAGATGGTGAATATTGACACAAGACTACAAGATCAAAACATAAATAAGGTACTCAATGATATTTGAGAAATATCTTGCACATTATCATTGATGTAATAGTTTTTATTAGATAAATGTTTTTGACCAAAGCTATGTACTAGAAAAATATTTTAAGAGGACCACAAAACCTTAAACATTAAGAATAGAAACAACAACATGAAACTAGAGCCAATGAATAAATGGGCCTCAAAACTTGAAAGGCCCTTGAGACACAAATTTCCAAACTATAGTAGAGGGATAATCAAACCAACAATCAAAAAGGTTTCAATTCAAACCTCACCAAAGAGCTCTAAATTGGGGTTAAAGACTTATTTGGGTCATCCTCCCTTTTTTCTAAGAAGAACTAGGCTCAACCAAAGGACACACAATCATCGCTTCTATTTATCTCTTATCCTTAAAAGAGGACCCTATCACATCCCCAATAGGACCCACAACTATAATGTCCAACTTCTTATTATTTTCAAAGAAGAACCAAACACAACTAAAGGAACAACATCTAGTTTTCTCTTATCCTTGCAGGAAGACCCCTAAGTTTTTCCTACAAGTCTTACAATAAAAATCTCAAATCCTTTTCTTTGTTCCTCATCATAGAGTGCACTTTAACTTGACATGAATGTGAAAAGCTCCTAGACTTATGGCAATCAAGATAAAGCTGTGATGAGGGCTTATATTAGATTTTCTACTCCTAGATACCAAACTTGGAGGATAGTTTAAAAGTGTTTGACAACACCTTATTAGTATCAACACACACAAAATTTGGCAAAGAACAAACATTTCATTGATTTTGTGGTATTATTAATAGCTAAAAATAAACCAAGAGCATTAAAAATATATAGTATGATATCTTCATCCCATTATTCTAGAGGAACCGCTAGGAGCCTAACCCAAATAGAGACCTTGTTAAATTTTTCTTTGGTAGCGTCAAAAAAATTTAAGAAACCAAGGTCCTCTGTATAGGACTCTTGTACTTTACTTAAGGGTTTGAAAGGAGAATAAGAAATATCCATTTGTTATGGAAGCCATTCAAAACTAACCAAACACACTCCATCTTTTGAGAGCCCAATTACAAACAACATCAATATTCAAACAAAATCTCAAGAACCTCCCTATGAGATCATTCCTCATGTAATCTAAAGACCTATCAATAGCAGCATTAGAAATCCCAAACGTAGCACTAGATCCAACTAAGATGGAAGATGCTTCTCCCTAGCTAAGAATAGGCACATGCAAGGAATAACCATCAAACACCTATACAACTAGAGGAGTCTCTACCTACAAGAAAATCATAGGCCTAACTTTGAACTTGTACATGGTCAAACCATGGCCAAAAACAACTGGAGGGTGATTCGAAGTCCCTTATAGCATAGTTCAAATTGAATGAGGTGCCTCAATAGAGGAAACACCCTCAACATCGCCACTTTGTAGGATGCTCATATGTGGTGGCATAACAAACACGCCTATCTTAGCCCAAGCAAGGATCGTACAACCATTAATAATGACCCTATCCTTCACTTGGTCAAAAAAACATGTCTTGGACATAATCTTTGACCAAAAGAGTAGGAGGGATGATCGCTAGGGAAAGAAATCCCTTAAATTGTTTGAAATCGTGGTGACCACTCCAAGCAACTTCAAGATCCACCATGGAATTATGAACTGAACAACCATAGTGGAGGCATGCCAATGACCTTGCATCTAGGTCTCAAGTAGCAGATCCAATAGTAGCTCATCCTTCTCTTTGTCCTTATAGCCTGACCAACCATCTTCATCTTCATCATCTAGTTCATCCTTGGCTTCTCCACCTTCAAAAGTCTTTCCACCCACAATGGATTTGAAACCCCCACTCTCATTCACGTAATTGTTGGCATGCTATGTTCAAATAAATTTCATAATCCATTTTCAAATCATATATAATCATTTCATGTTTTTTGTTTTTTTTTTCTTTAAATTTTTTAAGTATATGAGAGAATACGAAACCTAACATCTAAAAAATAAGAAAATTCCCAAAATCCTCTACTTACTAATGAATTGTGTGACCAGATAAAATGAACCCACTTTTATGAACAAAACCCATTTAAATTATATACTAACAAACACTCATACACCAACAACTCAATCTACCCCTCAAACTTGTTAACTATTATTGATTAACCCAATATTCCATTCCTACACATCATACTTTTATAAGGGTGATTTAAAATAAGAACACTGGAGGAAGCAACCCTTGCGATCTCTCTTTAAGAAAATAAATTGTCGTATAAGCAAGAGGGTCATCGCTCCTATGGCAGACAATGTCTACGACAGAAGCTGTTAACAGGACTGTTGGCCGATGTGCAACCAATCCGTACAATATCAGTTTATTTTGGCTCTCTTGTAAATTTACAAAATTATGTTCCTTGTCTTGCTTTTCCAAGTTGTAGACCAGAATGCCTTGGGGATCGTTCATAACAGAGAAAAGCATGTTGTTCCAGAATATTAAAGCACAACGCCTTGGCAGAAAAATCAGAGTCCTCCATAACTTTTCCAATGGATGATCACTCTGTAAAGCACATTTAAAGAGTATTCTTCCTGACCTTGCAAAGAAAGAATAGCAGAGCATGTAATGTGAATTAATGTGTTAAAGCACTGTTTTATTATATATATGTTATTTTTATTGGAACATAATTTATATAAGTAGGTATGATATACAAAATTTAAACTATAGTATGGAAAAATAAAATGTTCCGAATATATAGTATGATTCATTATTAGGATGATGAGAATCAATGGTAGATGGCAAATCAATTATGCTTTTTAATAGATTAAGATAGAGAGTGGAATGGAGAACTAGGCACACAAATAACTACCGATAAAAAATGTTAAAATATACAAAAGATAGAAACAACTACCATACAAACAACGAAGGATTATATATAGTGAATAATAAATAATTATATGTAAGAAATAAATAACTAGTATAGACATCTTAAATATATCTATCTAAAAATATTGGAAGATAGCGATCTTGAATTATTTATTCTATTATATGTAAATGATTTTGATTGAATATATACATATATATAGTGAAAGAGAGATCAAGAATTATGGTAAATGTGAAAACAAATGAATATGTTCAAAAAATAGAATTTAAGGGAAAAAAACACAAAATATATAACAATAATTAATATAAAATGTATTTTGACATGAATAAACAAATTGGAAGCATGGTAAAAAATTAGCTAGGTGTGATAAGAGTATTTATATTATTTATAATAAGAGATTAAATAAATTAACAAAGGAGAGGATGTACAACAATATATTTGTGAATAAAAACTACGAAACTATCGTTTAATTATAAGAGATTATACATATAATAAATAAAGAAAAAAAAAAATTAAAAAGTAATTGTTAAATAAAAAGAATTCAAAAAATTAAATTTGTATATTCTAAAATAGAAATCTATAAATGAATATTAAAAATTATACAAAACTTGCACTGGAATTATATTTTTTTAAAACAAATATAAAAGACAAAAGAAGGATATAATGTAAAAAAAAATTGTTTATAAACATGGTGCTAACTAATCATGCTCTTAAGTAATGAGTCAAAAATAACAATACACTAAAGATTATAAAGAAAGCTAAGAATGTTAATATAAAGATATGAAAGGTCCAAGAAAGGATGAGTAAGAAAGAGAAGGGCACCAAAGTAGGGAAAAGGGGGGAAGGTCAAGGGAAAGAAAGAAGGGGGTGCTATGGGAAAAAGAATGAAAGCAGACATAGGGAGAGGCCTATTAAAACAACACTAATGAAAAAAGAAGAGAAGGATCCACCAGAGTGATGATTTTATAGGTGATGCAACATGGTCTACCATGAAAAACTTAAACTCCATCCATTGTCATGATTAAGGTTAGTGCAGTTGTTGTCAACTTGTATAGCATCTTTATATTATTACTTAAATTATTTATCTTCTCTAATCAATACTTGTGTATTCTCAAAGTCGATATGGTTTTTGGTGTTGGAAGAATATTTAGTAAGAAAAATTTTAAGACATGTAATGTTGAATGTGAACACTATTCTCCTTGATTATACTACAAATGAAAGAACTAGTCTCACCAATATAGGGTGTTCTTAGAGAGCACACAATCTTATAGATACCAACTTGATAAGGAGGATCTTGATGGGATCTTTTGGTTAAGGGAAAAGATTTCAAATATTTAAAAGGGGTTTAAAAATGCATATAAGACATTTTCTATGAAGAATATTGTAGATCTTGTTTGAGATGATTTCAATTTAGGGGAGGGTGTTCATATGAAAGGAAGTAAAAGGTGTAAAATACACTTCCTACACTAATCTATCAGAGAAGTTATATGCAAAATATAAATTATATATTTACAAGGAAATAAACCCAAAAAAGTGTCATAACATAATGATTTATGCGAGGAAAGTCCTTTCAACAAAAAAAGCCATACTCCAAAGCATAAACCAATTATATTATCAACAACAAAGGTTACATGACAATAACAAGGACATGCCCTTATAGGAGTATCACCAATGAGAGATCTAGAAGAATCATCTCAAAAACCCAATAAATGTAGGAGCTGAAAATTAGCTCTATCCTAGGATCACCTGTAAAAATAATGAAAACATTCCACGAGAGAGGATGAAAGAAATGAGTTTTCTTGATATTCAGATCTACCAAATATAATGATGACGTATATTGCAAAAAGTGTACAATGACCTTTCTTATATAGATAAGGTGTGATGAAGTACTAAACATTAAATGACATAACTCATCATTAAATAACCTAGGACTCTAATATTTTATAAAAGCTAAAAAGATAAAATCTTATCTAAATAACTTAAATATGCCTCGGATCTAAGTGGACTTAACATGTAAAATAGGACCCCACTAAGCAACTAGTTAAGAAAAGTACCTATTTACACTAACACCCCCCCTTACATGCAACTTAGGAAGAAGCAATTATTTTGCAAACAATGCAAGGATGAGTTCAGACTATGAGGCCATTGTAGGTACCCGCATACAAATACAAATGTAATCTCTCACAAACAGGTAAAAACCACATAACTAAAACCCCTCTCTAAAACAAAGAAAAGATGCAATCAAGTGATGAAATATAGAGGACTCCATGATACCCCCCACATATAACATCCATCACATATATATACATTATAAATTCCCCCCATAATGAAGTAGCTCCACAACCACTAAAGAAAGCTTAAAGATAAAAGAGAATCCAATGCCAACAAAAAACATGTCTCCCCTTGGGAAGAAAGAGATCCAATGGTTAATGTTGAAGAAACCTCATCTCCATGATAAAGAAAAAGGGAAGAGCCCTCATGAATGATATCTTTTAAGATGCATCAAGTGTCTCTAAAGATGTCTCAAAAAATCAAGTGTGACCCCAATTAAGGAAGAAGACAAAGGATGTGGAAACTCAAGAGTACGCTCCAAAGAATATGTGTGATCAAAGAGGAGAGAGACCCCTCAAACATGTCCTCCAAAGCTATAAAATAGGAATGAAAAATTAAATCTAATATACCTGTCATGAAACTATTTTGCAAGGAAAAATCTAGAAAAAAAAGAATAACATGCTTATCTAAAGTCCTAGAAACCAAGGAAACACTCAAATCTGAAGAAGCTGGAGTTGATAGAACCTATTCAAAGGGCCAATGAAAGGTGAGGTTCAAAAAACTACCAAAACCACCATTTGAACAACTACTCACACTTGATCTAGGAGAATGGTCCTTAGAACATTCACCATTAGGAACAAAATAGGAATTTAAAGAGTAGATATTTTCATGATGATCAACCTTACCCATTGTAACAAGTTTTTGACTATGTAAATCATGAATGAATACTTAATCTAGAGTCAACTAAATGGACTTACGAATACATGTTATTTGATATACAAAAGAATATTATGCTAAATATCATGAATGCAAAGAACATCATGATAACTACCATTGGGCACATCAACAACTCCTTTACCAAATACATCCAAATAAACACCATTATCCATCAAGTTCTTTATGATTGAAGTATGCTTCAAGGATGAAAACCTGAACTAGGTGATCTTTTCATATGATATGAGGCTCTAGAGTCAAGAATCCATTTTGTAGACTCATCAACATATGAACTAAAACAAGAGCATGACCCTTCATCTTATTCTCATTTACCTTATCACTCCTATTAGCAATTCCTATAGTACCTATATTTCTAGAAGATGAAGGTTGTGAAGAAGAAGAGGGTGAACTTCTAGATTTAAAAGGAAAAGAAATGTTTTGTTCCTTTAGAAGGTACCTCATTTCATCTCTCTTATTGGAAAGATGAGCATGATGGTGTCTGGTGTTGTTATTGATGTCAACCCATTATAGAATTTATGGTGTATCAGTATGAATATAGTCCACAAAAGACCAAGTCTTTTTTGGCTAAGTCCCAAACTGAGATAGTGTATTTCAATGTAACAGAGGAACAGTTTTGTGCTATGCATTGTTTTGCTTTGTATTATCTTGTCATGCAGTTTTCTCAAGGTAATAATGGTATCTATTAAAGGATTCCATATCCAAATTTTCTCCACAACAGAAGATATTAATGACAGAGTATCAGACTAAGTACAGGCAGATTTACTATTTAGAGTTCATGTTTGAATGCTTTGCATTCCACTATTAATGATCATTATGTTTTGTAGATTTTAGGAAGTGCTTGTAGATGTCAGATGTGTGTGCATTTCGAGTTTCAAGTGATTCGGTGATCTGCATGTCAATTTTTGGATGAATAGTTGATTCATTCAATTATTCATTTATCAATTTTGTTATGTGGTTCTGATCTAAGGGTTTTGGGGTCATGTGGAACTGAATTGTGTATGGAGAAAAATATGTTAGCAAAACAAGGATAGACAACTGAGAGGGGGGGTGAATCAATTGCTACCAAAATCAAACTTATACAACATTAATCAACCTTAAATGTCATATCTGATAAACAAGAGTGCAAGCATAAATTAATAACACATCAGAGACACATGAACACCAAGATTTTATATGCAGAAACCCTGTTAGGGGAAAAACCACGGTGGATGATAGTCCACAAGATTATACCCTGTTAGAAGTATAATGAAGAATGAAAAAGGAATACACTTGCATTCAAGTGCACTGCCTAGAGCACACTAATCAAAGGGAAGGCTCACTATCTTACATAAAATAATCAGATTAAATCCATCTGATGAAGTTGAACTGAGAAAATAGCTTCTACAAAAGCCTGATTATAGTTCTAGTTAGGCACACAAAAACTTCTACACACTCTTCCACACTCTGATCAAACTTCTTCACACTCTGCTCTGCTCTTGAATGATTTGACCTTTATTCACACATGTACACCTCTTGTACACACTGAGCATTACCTCTAAATGAGGAAAACAAACTCTTATATATATCCACTACACAGATTTACATCCACTATCCAATCGACCTCAAATAAAGAATAAATTATAATTGTTGGCCTTAATACATGAATAAATTTCAATGCGCACCAACACAAGTCGGTCACAACATAGTGAGGACCCAAAAAAACACTTTCAAACATGCCAAATAATAAATATTAATCTTCATGGATCTGCAATACGCTAACATCATCATGTCGGACAAGAACATGAAAACTTGAGCACACATCAAAAAAATCACTGATTATGAACACTTTGATCAATGTGGACGTACAACAAGGATAGATTATGATCTAGACTCATTCATGAACATCACAAATACATGCACAACACATGAAATTACCAGAATTCCATCTGCTTCAGCCAAGAACACCATCTACAAAAACTGAATAACTGTAGGAACACAGATCTTCATAACTTCCACAAATCTTGATGTGAACCTCTGAAACTTTCAGACAATATACTATAAAGCTTCATAAACAAACTCTTTGAAGTGAACCTTCAGATCTTCAATGTACAGAATTTTCCAACATTCTGACCTTCTCAGCTTCACTAGCTGCCAGAAATATTATTTTTACAATTTTTTCAATATCCTCGACATATACATCCTTAAGCATCATTAATGATAATAGTGTTCACATCAATGACAACCACATATCAGAAATGCAACCACAACATCCAAAAGAATCATGGGATTATCTATAGGTCACGTTGACCTATTTTGATGAAGAACTCACTTTGATTACTTCTACAAGGTATGTGCATTGTACTTTTGTGTTGACAAGTTTTTGGGGTCACATGTTTCATCTAATTAGGCTGACCTAATTGTAGGTATGATTGTTTATGGAAGATATATGCATAGATAAGGAAAATTCATAGTGTGTAATATGTGTGTGGTAATTTAATGTAATCTTATGCATCCACATAAGATTGATAGTGAAGGATAAAGTGTGTAGAGTCAGTTTTTTGAGCAGATCAAGGAATTGTATCTTCAACATATACATATGCATTTTAATGTTGAGAAAATGTGTCTCAACTTCCAGCTTGAAACCCCTATTTTAATGACTTGGCAAAATTATGGCATTTCTGCAGTTTACCACCATACCGCGCCTAGCTCTATTCTTGTCTTGGCGGTATCGCGGTGAAGGCCCTGGCGGTTACCTTGCTACGCTCATGGTCTGTTCCCTAGCCACAGTTGGCATATTTCAGTCTGCCTTGTCGGTCACCGCAAGCAACTGACCGTGGTGGCCGCAGTGAAGCCGCCTGTAGTGGTCTTGGTGGTTACTGCCATACCGCAAGTGGTGGGTCCACTCACCACGGTGGCCACGATGAGACCGCCTACGGTTGGGTCTAGCAGTTACCATCACACCACGGACAGTTAAGTGATTGACTATGGTGGCCGCGATAAGACAGCTAGCGGTCTGTCTGACGGTCAACACCCTTCCACAGGGTAGCCTCTCGGCCCCCGCGGTAGCATGGTAAGACCATCAGCGGTCCCTTAGACCGGTCACCACCACACTGCGGTCTTGTCTGATGACTACAGTGGTAATGCGGGTATGGTCGAGGTGAGCTCGGACGAGCTCACCGCCATACCACAAACAGGTCAACTCAGCTCGGTGGTGGAGCGGTATGTGCGAAGGGAGCTTGGATGGGCTCAGACTGGTGTTTGACTGAGTTGCACTCGGTGGTAGGAGTGATAGGCGAATGCTTTTCGGACACATGGCAGTTTGACTACTTCTGGTTGGCCAAAGTCATTTGTAGCAACAACAGTACTTGCAAGCCGTTCTTGGCTAGCAATCAGGACCCGATTCGGGTGGTGGCATTAATGCCTGGGTGGCTCGATGCAGGAAGATCAACATGGGAAGATCATTGGCATGATTGGATCAAAGATTCATTTACCTGGTGATCGGCAGTTGATTGATGGGAATTAGATGCAACGTATGACTTATAGAGTCGAGTACAATTTGCATGTAGAGATGACTTTTTCGAGCTGTATGTTGAGAAAAACATTGTAACAATGAGATAAGAACTTAAAGTGCTATTGTGAGCTGATCAAAGAAGACTATATATTGTATGTAACCATTTATGTTACTGTAATACAATTGTCTTGACTTTGTGTGGTGGGTTTTTTACCTGTAAAGGTTTTCCCACGTATATCTTGTGTCAACTATGAATGCTTAATTTTGTTATCTATTTTACTAATTGTATTCATCTTAAGTAGTTTTAGAAAGCTATTAGAAATTTTTTATGCTCTTCTCCTCTGTTGTATTAGTGTTAGTGGAATGTATTCCGCACTATTGGGTCATTAGATCTTGCATGTTTTTCCCTTCAAGTGGTATCAAAGCCTGGCCCGTTTGTTATCCTTGAGAGAAATCTCAATTTTTTGTGCTAATACTATTTCAATGGGAGTCTTGCATTGTTGAAACTTGTTTCTGTTTGAGATGGCGAGTACATCAGGTAGAGTAGATATTGAAAAATTTAATGGTAGCAACTTTGAGTTGTGGAAACTCAAAATGGAAGACTTGTTGGTGGATAGAGACCTCTGCATTGCAGTGTCTGGAACTAAGCCACAAAGTATGACTCAAGAGGCTTGGGATCTTGCTGATAGAAAGGAAAGAGGTCTGATAAGATTGAGACTGGCTGATTTTGTTCTCCTGAATGTTCATGAGGAGTTGTTTGCAGCTTCATTGTGGAAGAAGCTTAGTGATATTTATTAGGGAAAGTCTCTGGTAAATAAGTTATTCCTAAGGAAGAAGTTGTACTCCTTGAAAATAGATGAAGGTGCATCTGTTGCAGACCATCTGAACTCATTTAACATGAGTGTCACTCAGCTGGCGTCTGTAGGTGTAGAGACTGAGGAGGAGGATCGTTGCATGCTCCTGTTGTGTTCATTACCTAATAGTTGGGATCATCTGGTGATGGCTATTGGAAGCACAACCACTGCTTTCAAGATGGATGACGCGGTTGCTTCACTCTCGTCTGAAGAAATGCGAAGGAAATCTTCTAAGATGGCCAAAGAGGCTCTTGTTGTTCAAGGTAGACCAAAAGAGAAAGGCAAGAAGAAAGACAAGAAGTCAAAATCCAAATCTGCAAGGAGATCAAAGTCTCCTGGTAAAA
Organism: Sequoiadendron giganteum; assembly: GCA_007115665.2. Taxonomy (NCBI): domain Eukaryota; kingdom Viridiplantae; phylum Streptophyta; class Pinopsida; order Cupressales; family Cupressaceae; genus Sequoiadendron; species Sequoiadendron giganteum. The sequence continues at coordinate 251,323,537 of CM021102.1, read as the reverse complement.
AGTTCAAGGTGAGATGCTAGAACTGTGGGCACCTTGGTCATATCAGGAAGGACTACAATGAGAAGAAGAAGCAGAATGCCTCTGATAATGAATCTTCTCGTAGTGATGCAGACGCCTTCATTGCAGCAGCCTTGACAACTCAGGCATCAGATGATGTCTGGTTGGTTGACTCAGGTGCATCCTTTCACATGATGTCCAATAAAGAATGGTTCTCTAAATACGAGAAGTATGATGGTGGAAAGTTGTACTTGGCAATCGATTCAACATTGGAGATAGTTGGCAGAGGAATAGTCAAAATTCAATTTCCTGATGGGAGAGTCAAAGGTATTGGTGGCGTACTTCACATACCAGGTTTGGCTCAAAATCTTCTTTCTGTCAGTAAGTTAAATGATGTTGGTGTAGAAGTTTCTTTTTCAAGTAAGGGATGTAAAATGTCTAGAGGTGCAATGGTGTTGCCTAAGGGTGTTCGTACTGGCACTCTGTACAAGCTAGATGCACGTCCTATTTTTTGTAACAGTGCCTCTATAAAGTCATGCAACGTTGCACCTGTAGAGAAAGATGAAGACACTTCTCTGCCTACAAATGTTATGGAGGTAAAACTCCCAGCTAAGAAAACTATGTTATGGCATCATAGACTTGGTCACATTGGTGAGAAAGGTTTAAAAACCTTGAAGAATAAAAACCTTGTAGAAGGGCTTGATGATTGTAACGTTGAGTTCGATTTTTGCAAACATTGTATCTATGGAAAGCAGCACCATGTTTCATTCTATTCTAGTCCTTATAAATCTTCTAGTATACTGGATTATGTTCATTTAGATGTGTTTGGTCCAGTTAATGTTCCTTCATTATCGAAGTCTTGATATTATGTTTCTTTTATTGATTATTGTTCGAGAAGGGCATTTGTATACTTTCTTAAAAGTAAATCAGAAGTGTTCAATCGGTTTAAAGAATTTAAATCTTTGGTAGAGAATCAAACTGGAAGAAAAATTAAATGTTTGAGGACTAACAATGGTGGTGAATTTTGTTTTGCATATTTTGAAAGGTATTGCACTAATCATGGAATTAAAAGGCATAATACAACACCTTACACTCCACACCAAAATGGAGTTGTTGAAAGGTTGAATAGGACGTTGATGGAAAAGGCAACGAGTATGCTGAGTGGTGTTGATTTGGAGCAGAATGTTTGGGCTGAGGCTGTGGCTATAGCATGTTATCTAATAAATCGATCTCCTTGCTCTACTCTTGTTCATAAGATGCCTTTGGAAGCATGGTCTGGTAAGAAGCCCTCTCTAAGGCATGTCCGTGTCTTTGGCTGTGAGGCATATGTTTATGTGCCAAATGAAAATAGATCTAAATTGGATAACAAGGTTGCCAAATGTATTCTCATCGGCTATGGAGTTGGTGTGAAGGGATACAATCTTTGGAACCCTGTTACTAAGAAGGTTTTGTATAGCAGAAGAATGATATTTCATGAGCTAAAACCTTCAGTAAGTGATCAACAGCTTGAGACAGATCAAAGTGACAAAAAGAAGGATGCAGTTGAGATTCCTCAAACTCCAAAACGGGAAGAGCTCCATAGTGTATTTGAGACTGAGGAGAGCTCAAGAAGCTCTGAAAGTTCTGATGATGAAAAACAACCTCAGCCTGTAAGAAGATCTACATGAGAAAGAAGGCAACCTAAACGGTATGGTTTTTCACTATTAAATTTGAACTGTGCCTATGCTTTATTAACTAGCACTGATGAGCCTAGGACTGTGAAAGAAGCAATCAGCATGGCTGATTCGAATTCTTGGTTGCAAGCCATGAATGAGGAGATGGATTATTTGAAAAAAAATGAAACCTGGAATTTGGTACCACTTCCTAAAGGGCGAAATCTTGTTGGCTGTAAGTGGATATTCAAAAAGAAAACAGGCCTTCATGGCAGTGTTGAGAATTATAAGGCAAGGTTGGTTGCAAAGGGTTTTTTCTCAAATTGAGGGTATTGATTATGGAGAGATTTTTTCCCCTATAGCAAAGCTCACATCAATCAAATTTATGTTATCATTGGCAGCTGTATATGATTTTGAAATTGAACAGATGGATGTGAAAACAGCATTTCTCCATGCTGAGCTGGAAGAAGAAATCTACATGTCCCAGCCTGAGCATTTTTTTGAAAGAGGTAAACAAAATCTAGTTTGCAAGTTAAATAAATCTCTCTATGGTTTTAAAAAAACTCCTAGAATGTGGTACCAGAAATTTGGCACATTTGTGTTGTCAATAGGATTTGTAAGAACAAAATATGATCATTGCATTTATTATAAATTGGAGAATGATCATGTGTTTGTTATTAACCTGTATGTGGATGATATGTTATTCATTGGAAATAGCAAGACTATGATTTCTGATCTTAAATCTTAGTTTTCTGCAAAGTTCGAAATAAAAGATCTTGGTGCAGCAAGGTACATTCTTGGAATGGAGATAACTAGGGATAGAACAAACAGAAAGCTTTGGGTCAGTCAGATTAAGTATGTGAAAACAATTCTAGAGAGATTTAGCATGGATGATTGCAAGCAGCTTGTTGTTCCAATCATGCATGGAACTAAGCTGTCTGTTGAAGACTGTCCAAAGTCTGCTACTGAGATGGAGGACATGACCAGTGTGCCTTATGCAAGTTTTGTTGGCAGTTTGATGTATGCTATGGTCTGCACAAGACCAGGCATTGCCCAAGCAGTGGGAGTTCTAAGCCGATTTATGGCAAATCCGAGAAGATCACATTGGGATGATATGAAGAGAATATTTAGGTATTTAAAGGGGACTTTAGATGACACCCTGTGTTACCATGGTAGTTTGGTTGCATCACAGAGGACTCTCAGCATTCATGGGTATGTTGATTCGGATTCAGAAGGGGATATTGACAGCAGGTGATCCACCAATGGATACACTTTCATGCTTAATGGTGGAGCAATCAGTTGGATGAGCAAGTGACAGGCTGTAGTTACTTTATTCATGACAGAGGTAGAGTACATGGCTGCAACTCATGCCTATAAGGAATCTGTCTAGGTGAGGCGTTTATGTTCAGACATTGGATTTAATGTTGGGCAGATTTCAATCTACTGTGACAGTCAGAGTTCCATTCATTTGGAAAAGAATCTAACCTTTCATGCCAGGACCAAGCACATTGATGTGCAATATCACTTCATGAGGGATATGGTTGAAGATGGCAAGGTTAGTCTGGAAAAGTTCAACACCTTGAAGAATGTTGCAGACGCTTTGACAAAGCCGGTTAGCACAGACAAGTTCATATGGTGCGTAGAATTGATGGCCCTTGGGGCCTATGACAGACAGTAATTTTTTCAAATCCTTCGGGAAGCTAGAAGTGTTCACCAAGTGGGAGCTTGTTGAGAAAATGTGTCTCAACTTTCAACTTGAAACACCTGTTTTAATGACTTGGCGAAATTTTGGCATTTCTACAATTTACCGCCATACCGCACCTGGCTCTGTTCTTGCCTTGGTGGTACTGCGGTGAAGGCCCTGATGGTTACCTGACTACCACCCATGGTTTGTTCCTTGTCCGTGGTGGCCGCGGTTGGCATCTTTCGGTTTTCCTTGTCGGTCACTGCCATACCGCGAGCAGTTAGGCAATTGACCACAGTGGTCGCGGTGAATCCGCATGCAGTGGTCTTGGTGATTACTGCCATACTGCAAGTGGTGGGTCCACTCACCGCAGTGGCCGTGGTGAGACCTCCTACGATTGGGTCTGGCGATTACTGCCACATCACGGATAGTTAAGTGACTGACCACGGTAAGACCGCCAGCGGTCTGGCTGACGGTCACCACCCTACCGCGGGGTTGCCTCTCGACCCCCATAGTAGCTTGGTAAGACCATCAATGATCCCTCAAACCGGTCACCTCCACACCGTGGTCCTGTCCAATGACTATAGCGGTAATGTGGGTATGGTCTAGGTGAGCTCGGACGAGCTCATGGCCATACTGCAAGCAAGTTGGCTCAGCTCGATGGTGCAGTGGTATGTGCAAAGGGAGCTCAGATGGGCTTAGATCGGTGTTTCACCAAGTTGGCCTCGGTGGCAGGAGCAATAAGCGAATGCTTTTCGGACACGTGACAATTTGACTACTTCTGGTTTTCCAAAGTCATTTGTAGCAATAATAGTAATTGTAGGTCGTTCTTGGTTGGCGATCAGGACCCGGTTTGGGTGGTGGCATTAATGCCTGGGTGGCTCGATGCAAGAAGATCGACATGGGCAGATCATTGGCGTGATTGGATCAGAGATTCATGTACCTGGTGATCGGTGGTTGATTGATAAGAATTGAATGCAATGTATGACTTATAGAGTCGAGTACAATTTCCATGTAGAGATTAGTTTTTCGAGCTATATGTTGAGAAAAACATTGTAATAGTGAGATAAGAATTGAAAGTGTTGTTGTGAGCTGATCAGAGAAGACTGTATATTGTATGTAACCATTTTTGTTACTGTAATACAATTGTCTTGACTTTGTGTGGTGGGTTTTTTACCTGTAAAGTTTTTCCCACGTATATCTTGTGTCAACTGTGAATGCTTAATTTTGTTATCTATTTTACTGATTGTATTCATCTCAAGTAGTTTTAGAAAGCTATTAGAAACTATTTATGCTCTTCTCCTTTGTTGTATTAGTGTTAAGGGAATGTATTCCGCACTATTGGGTCATTAGATCCTGCCTGTTTTTTCCTTCATGTAAATAGTTCAAACTTGGCAGTGAGCCATTTTTGTATGTCCATTTGTAATTTAGGAAGAAGTGATCTTCCTTGGGCAATGAGCCCTCCTATTTTTTGGATAGTGAATCCTTTAAATTGTGATCTATTGTAACTAGTTATGATATATAGTAAGTTAATCCTCACCGTGGTTTTTCCCTTTCAAGGTTTTTCCACGTAAAACTTGGTTCTCTTTTGTTGATTTTTGTGGTGCATGCTTTTCTTGTTTCTTTCCATTTCTACAAGTTTAATGAGAAGCTTTTTAGTGCAATTTTAAGTTATTGAATTTTAGAGAATACTAATTACCCCCCTCTTAGTATTTTGGGTGTTCAATAATATGTATCAAAGCATGGTTCCTTCAATTTGCCTAATAGTTGAGGTAGATCTTGGAGATTGAACACATGGAGACTGGGAAGTATCCTATCCATCTAGAAGAACTTATGGTGGAAGGATTTACTGAAGTAGACTATGAAGTTGATATGGAAGGAGAACTTAGATCCACTCTTGATGACTTGGATAAAGAAAAATGGGAGAATAGAGATATGAAAGAAAATCTTAAGGAAGGAGATGATTGTATCAAGAAGTTGAGGAATCAAGTCAAGAAATTTAAATATCAACTCAAGGAAGCAAATGAGCAACTCAAACAATCAAATTAGAAAATCACTAATCTAAAAGTGTGGGTTGAAGAAGGAATAAGATTTGAAGACTTATTGAATGTCAAATTGAAAGACAAGTCTGCAGAATGTTCAAAGATTGAGGAAGAGATTGTGTCTCTGAGGAAAGATCTAGAGAAATCAAAGAGTCATGAAGACAAATTCAAGAAGAGCTCCACCTTGCTTGATGATATGATTTATAGTCAAAAATCTCACAAGGACAAAGAAGGATTAGGGTTTGAAAAAGGAGAAAGCTCAAAGGAGAATCAAACTCCAAATAATGTTGAGAAGAAGAATAATAATAAACAAAGGGAGACTGGAGATAAGAAGAGCAATATCAAGCATGTCTTAAACTAGAAGAAAGATTTAAAGAGATCACCTCTCAGAAAACTAGCTACACAAAGGCACCCATCTTTTAATGGTCACTACTATTCTTGCTATAAATGTGGGCATAGAGCTTTAGAATGTAAAAGTGGGATGAATTAGAATTTTCAATTATTTTTTGGTCAATGTTATGCATGCAATAGATTTGGTCATAAGGATAGTGAATGCAGAAAACAGATGATGAATGGTTATGGCATGGTGTCTCAATCATTTCATGGTTATTGTTACTCATACAATGGTTTTGGGCATAAGGCTTTTGAATACAAATCCAAAATGGCAAGAAGTATTTTTTCTCTGCAAGCTTTCATATGCTAGAAATGTGATAAATAGAGACACATAGCTAAGTTTTGCAAAGGAAAGAATGTGAAACCCTTTTCTTCAAAAAAGAACATTGATCCAATTCAAGAAAAGAAGAAAATGAATAAGATTTGGAAGAAAAAAGAAGATAATGATGTGAAGAATGAATATGTGCCAAATTTTGGTGTAGATGTTTCCTTCAAAAAATACATAGAAAGCATTGGCTAAGGGGGAGTTTTAATAGAAAACTTTCCAAACCTTGCCAAAGATGAGATGTTGATGTCTTCAGCATACTAGTGCATGAGAAGGTTGATATGCTTGATCCATTGATAAAGTTCTTGATGAGAAATCTCTTGATGCATAGATTTGTTCAAAGTTTTTATAATTGCCTATGATGATATCGAGAAAGCTTAACAGTTTTTTACCTAACTTTTTTTTGCTACATTTAATGCACATTTTAGGTCATGGATAGAGTGTTTATATTTCATTTTGCATATTCTAAATGCATTTATGTTCGATCAATTAAAAGAGGAGAGCAGTGCAGACACAATCTAAAGTGATTTTAGAGTGTTGAATGAAACCTTGCCGATGAAATTCCACAAGGTATTAACAAACTTTGAAAACCCTAGTTCAGAGAAGTTCATAATGTTTACTCCTCAAGTTGTTGATGCAGCTGAGAGGCCAAGACCTAAGTTTAAGAAGCACCGACACAAATCAATGGAAATAGATAAAGAAGGTGCATTTTCTAGGGTTCCTATAAATGTGCTACATAGAGAAGATGCATGAATTTATATTCAATTCAAATATGGATGAATATAATCATTCAAATTTGTCAGAGTTTACAGACAATGTGCTAACTAGAGATGATTTCTAGTTGAAACCAAAGTATGCCAACTTGTTAAAGAAGAATTTGGATGTATGGAAAAATCTTCCCAACTTTTGTTTTAAAGATGATTGGGTGAAGTTTTTTCTAAGCATAATTCATAATGAATTTATGTGGTTGGACATGTTGCATATGATTAACAAAGAATCAATAAGGGATGTTACTGGTTTGAGCTCCAGAGGACCTATCCCAACAATGAAGGCCATAAAGAATAAAGTGGTGATGAATCTTACCAGAGCCAAATTTGACAAGCATGCCCTAATAGTGGATAACATCAAAGATCCAATGGTCAAATACACCTCAATGATGATTTTCTACAAGATATTCTAAAAAATAGAGAGGTTTTATCCACTTCCACAATGATTCACACGACACATCAAATGGTGAAAGAAGATAAGGACTTTGATCTATGTGAGATCCTGTGATTGTAGTTTTTGGAAAGTTTGCAAAGGACAAAGGAGAAAAGGTACCCTTTCTGATATTGTACTCTCATCATTTTCTTAATGCTTTACTTTCTCAATGAGTTGCTCGGAGTAAAGAATGTAGTATGGCAGGACAATATCTCTATAAATGTTTAAACTAGGGATAATTTGAGGTGATTTCCATATAGTAAGTCTTTTGATTCAATGTTGTGGGGATTTTTCAAACCATTTCAAGCACAGATGCAAGAGAGAGTAAGAATTCCTAATAAGGTTGTGAAAAAAGTATAAGAATGAAATCACATTTATGGTTAGCAGAGATAATTGCTACATGGAAGAAGTTGAACCCAAAACTTTTTGGGTTTCAGAGCTACCTTATGAGGTAACTAAATCTGATTGGATTGGCCTTGAAAATGTTGTATTGAGAAAACCTAGAGTTCCAACAATAGGTAGGTTTGGTACATATGAGGAGATAACAAAGAAAGAGAACACAAAAAAAAAAAAAAGGATATTGAAGAAAAGGTTGGATATATGAAAGATGAGTTGGAAAGGGAGTTTGGTACCCCTATGAACCCTGTAGTAGAGTCTAAAGGCACATGTGTTTCTCCACAAACTATACCAAGAACAAGAAGCTCAGACAAGACCTTACCCTCCACACTGATGAGGTAAAAATAACCTCATCATAATAACATAATAAAGTCCTATTTCATATATGCAAAACCCTTATCCTCTACCAATTAATTAAACTTTAGGAGAAATAATTGCTTATCTTTTAAGGAAAATTGTACAAAATTTATTTCTTGTGATTTATTGAAGTATCTTGCCAATGTAGATTTAATGGGTTGTTTTGAGTATTTTGTAGGATAATACTCGGTCATCAAGCAGTAGTTGGAAAGCATTCAACCAGCACATGCTCCATAATAGATTAAAGATGTGCACTGGAAACGTGCTCTAGAACTTTAGGATGATGGACCGAAACCATAGTTGTTAGTTTTAATTTTTGTTATGTTTTAAAGTTTAAAGACTTGATGGCTCGACTCGAGCCTCTTTAAAATCTATGTAATGGGTATTTAAAGATATAAATTTTGTTTGTAATCTGTTATAGACTTTTTCAATGGTCATCTACGCCATCTGAAATATAGGACTTAGTTAGAAGTTTTCTATAAAGATGTAATCTCTAGAAGCAGAAGATAATGCAAAATAGTAATGTTATGTTGTCAACATGTTTTTTGAATATATATGAATAAAGAGATTATTACATATCAATTTCTGAGTTGTTGAAGTATGGATGGGAATTATTGTTAATGGAAGAATTTTGAATCGGTTGTGTATGTGACCTGAGGACAAATGTAGTAACTCGTGAGTTGGCCACTTGAGGGAGAGTAGATTAAATAGATGAGTACTTTCCTTTCAGTTTTTTTTATTCCATGCATAATGATTATAATTATAGTCACTTGTACATGTTAATCTTGTAGAAGTCATTAACACTGCTATTGTAGAGTTTGAAGTTCCGGAGCACTCACTATCTGTCATTTCCATAGTCTGAAGTTTTTAATATTTGTTGTTATTAATTAGATATTTCATGGTTTGTTTATAATTTTTGCTACTTCTGTAGTTTATACACTTTTTAGTTTAATTGTTGATATGCTTCCTTATTTAGTTATCATGTTTTCTAGATTAGTCATTTTATGCTTTCTAGTTTAATATACTCCCAGCTTTCTTAAAATAAAACTATTTTTCAGTTAGATAGTTAGATGGCCTTAGGTTAGGAATTAATGTTAGTAGCTCTAAAAGAATTTAGAAAATCTAAAGGAGATAGTCAAGTCTTCTTCTATTGCAAATTGCCTTAGACACTACCTGGTCGACATATTGAACTTTTATCTTCTAAAGTAATGGGACCTAACGACATCCTATCACTTTTTGGTGTCATTGTTGGGGATAGCTTTCTTGCTTGAGTGTTAAATAGGAGATGCTTTGAATACCTCTTTTAGGCTAAAATACCCCCATTGGCTTCCTTTTATGCATGGTCAGGAAAAGAGGCCCTCATGATGGATTTATACCAAAGACCCCCCAAAATACATTCCAATCATACATAGGGAGGCCCGAGGCTCAAAAGACCACTCTGTTAAAGAGTTACTTGAGCCTAATCAACCAAAGGCTTTCCACTATTTTCCTAAAGATCATCCAATAGAACAACCTGTCATCGAAGAAATTATCTTAGAGGAGCGTATTCCTCTGAACATCATGTGTGATCATAGGGCTAAACCTAACTGAAATAATGCCAACCATAGTAACAATGATCCTCCACCACCTCAAAAATTCATGTATCCTATTACCCTGGATGCAGATGATGATACCACAATGAAAAATATCTCTCCAACTTTCCTACCAACCTTTTGTGGTTTGTCCTCAGAAGACCTAGACCAGTTTCCTTTTGAATTCAAGGTCCTCTGTCAAACCTACGACTATAAAAATGATAACCAAAAACTGAAGTTGTTTCCTTCTACCTTGAACGATACAGCCATGCATTAGTTTATGGGGTTATCTTTAGGAACTATTATGTCTTGGGAGGACACGGAGAATGCTTTCCTGCATAAATACCAGAGTTATTGTAAGGTAAGTGATCAAAAGGAGGATTTGTTTAAACTTAGATAGAATGAGGATGAGAGTCTAGATGACTACCTAGACATGTTTCTTTTCTTGTCTAAACGATGTGGAGAAGAGACCATTAGTGACGAGATTTTCAAGACCATATTTCTTAAAGAACTCGATGAGGATGCAAGGTGAAGCCTTGATTTTAAGGGAAAAGGAGATGTGTCTCAGATGGCCCTTGAAGAAATATGTGAGTTGTGTCAAAATTTCTCATGTACCCATGGAGGAATTTGTAAAACTACTCTTTTTAAAGGGTCCAATGACATAGGCAAGCTCTGGGAGGAAATAGCAAACCCTAAAATGGACATACTTGTTCAATTGAACACTACACTAGATGGAATACAAGCTAAGACACCTGATCCCAAGACCTTGTCCATTTACTATCCTAGATACCGAAATAAACACCTATTGCGAGAATGTCATTTAGACAAGGTTAATGTTTGTCAACTTTGTGAACAGAATCATCCTACAAACTAGTGTGAGCTCCTTATTGATCTCAAGAATTCCAAGAAAAGGATTGCACATGTTGAGGAAGAAATCAATGTGGTAAATCAACGCCAAGGAGGGAATTTTTCTTATGGGAAAAATTCCAATCTTGCTTGGAGACCACAAAATAACTAGACTAGTAATAATTGGACTCCATCTTGGCCTCAACTGCCCCCTCAACAATCTAATTGGCGAACTCCCTATTGGGGACCCCTTGAATGGGAAACTCAATCATGGGGAACTTAGCAGTGGGCAACCCAAACACAACAACAATGGTATCCACGGCATACTACTCCTCAATGGAATCAGGGGCAGAATCAATTCTATACTGGGCCTCATAGGAACTAGCAGCAAAATTTATTGCCTCCACCCCAAAATCCTCCTCAGAATGAACAGATAAATAAACCTCAGCTCCCAGCACAGCCACTTCCCAATCCAAAGAACAATCAAAAAAATACTCTGGTATACTCTATTGAACAAGATAATGTGGAAATGTTCAGATGTGCTTGGGTCGAACAATTCAACCACCAACCATTGAAGAAATTTTGGATGAGCCTATTCCTAAAACTCTTGAGAAGGATACTCCACCCAACCACACTATTCCCACAAATAACATTGTACCTCCTTCAGAAGTAGGAGTTGTTGACTTACCTTAGGAGGAGGAGGAAGGTCAGGCTCTAACTGATCTTAGAAAGGATACCTCTCCAAAAGAGAAAACTGAAGCGCCATTTCTGAAGCGTCTGAAATCTATCACTTCGAAAGATACTCCAGAAATGTCTTTAACCTTTGAAACTGCATTAATTAATGAAATCAAACAACTACAAATAGAGGTTCCTTTGCTGCAAGCAATAAAGGAAATTCTCGAGTTGAATCAGCTGATCACACAACAATATATTAAAACCCCAAGGAGGAAACCAAAGAAAATAAATACTATGCACATCGATGGCTATTTAGCTAACTTTTTATCTGGAAAGATTGTCGCTTTGAAATATGATGATCCTAGTAGTCCACTTATAACTGTCACAATTAATGAGGTAGCAATACCTAATGCATTAGTGGATTTAGGAGGAGCCATTAGCGTAATTAATGTGGATGTGATGGAAAATTTGGGTTTTACTGATTTACATCCAATAACTACAGTCTTATAGATGGAAAATCCATCCATAGCCATTTCGAAGGGCGTTATTGAAAATGTCCTTGTCAAAGTTGATGGATGGGAATACCTAGTTGACTTTCAGGTCATCCAGTCGCTTACACCCAAAGATAGCTATCCAATAATTCTTGGAAGACCATGGTTGGCCACTGTCACGGCTAAAATTGATTGCAGAGAAGGAGGAATGACCATTTCTCATGGTCCAGACAATAAACATTTATTCTTATACCCTCCTGCCAAACCCCCTAAAAATAGCAAAGTCTGGGTTGATGAACCAGAAGATGTTAATAATCAAGACAGTTTGGCCTCATTAGCCATGGTAGTCATTAAACATCATGGAGAAGAATTAGAGGATGAGCTAGTAAGTGATGTAGAGCATCTTGCCATAGGTTCAAGTGATGAGGAAACGGTTGATGCTCCACAAATTTTGAAACAACCAATTGATGTACATGGGATGGAACAAAATTTCACTACCATGGGAATGCCTTGTCCTTTGGCCAATATGATTCCTAGAACTAGATATTTTTTTGAGGATATTACTAGATTTCATCGAATAATACCTCATAGTTGTCCTCTCAACACCTTGTTGCGACCAATTCATACTATCACTTTGGCCCATCCAGGGACTAAATCAATTATGTTACTGTCGAGAAAAACCTTAAAAATCAACAGTTGGCTGATAGAATCAGAAGAGGATAGATTATTTAATGTGCTGGTGAAGAGGTCTAAATCTTTTGCTTGGGACTACATAGACATGAGGGGAATCCATCCAAGTGTTTGTATGCAACACATTTATACTGATCCTAATATAAGACCTATATGTCAACCACAAAGGAGACTCAATCCTACACTAAAGGACCTTGTAAAAATTGAAATTGAGAAACTCCTTCGTTCAGGATTTATTTATCCCATCTTTGACAACAAGTGGGTGTCACCTATGGTTGTAGTACCAAAGAAAAATAGGAAGTGGAGAATCTGTGTAGATTATAGAGAACTCAACAAATCCACTCATCGATATTATTTTCCCTTACCATTTGTTGACCAGGTTCTGGACAATTTGGCTGGGAGGAAATATTTCTCCTTTTTAGACGGATTTAGTGGTTACAACCAAATTTAGGTAGCACTAGAAAACCAAGTTAAGACAATGTTTACTTTTCCATGGGGCACATTTTCATATCGTGTTCTTCCCTTTGGACTCTTTAATGCTCCTGCAACTTTCCAGAGAGCCATTATGGCTATATTTGTTGAGCTTGTCAACGATTGTGTAGAAGTTTATATAGACGACTTCACTGTCTATGGTTCAACCTATGATGAAGTCCTTCAGAACTTGGATAATTTTTTAAAGGATTACGAGGATCACTGACTTTCCCTTAGCCATGAAAAGTGTTTAATAATGGTCGAACAAGGAATATTCTTAGGTCATCATATCTCCTCAAAGGGAATAAAGGCTGATCCTAAGAAAATTGAGGTCATTCAACAACCGACTACTCCTCAGACGCAAACAAATGTTAGAATTTTTCTTGGGCATGTTGGATACTATCAGATGTTTATAGAAGCCTTCAGTCAAATAGCTACCCCTATGTTTTCCCTTCTCCAAAAATATGTAGAGTTTAACTGGACACTTGAGTGTCAACTATCATTCGAAACCATAAAGGAGAAGCTTGTCTCTGCTCTTGTCCTGCGTGGGCCAAATTGGAATCTTCGATTACATATCTATGTTGATGCTTTGGATAACACAATTATTGCAGTATTGAGGCAAGAAGATGAGGATGGGGGTAAATATGTCATATACTTTATTAGTAAAAACCTAACATCCGCTGAGAAAAACTACACAACAACAGAAAAAGAATTCCTAGTTGTGGTTCATGCCATTAAAAATTTCTGCCATTATATTACAAGCTATAAAGTTACAGTCTATACATATCACTCAACTGTAAAATATTTAATGAAAAAACCTATAGTTAATGGTTGAATAATGAGGTGGTTACTACTCCTTAAGGAGTTCAATGTAACAATACTTGACAAGCCAAGGAGATTTAATGTAGTGGCAAACTTTCTGTCTCAAATTAAACAAGAGGATGGTGATTGTGCACTGGTGCAAGATGACATTCTAGATGAAAATATGTTTTCTATCACTATTGTATTTGACTCCAATTTCTAATGAACGTTTGTTGGAATTTCAACAATATATTGTTGGCATATCGACAAACCACTGAAATAATTTTCGTCACTAATTTTTCATCACTTTCTCGACTAGCTTTAAAATGTCGAAATCATGACACAACTTCGTCATTTGCCACCACGGAAAAGGGCCCTGGTGTTCATTGGAATATCGACAAACATTTTGTCGATCTAGCGGTAAACTGTAGCTAGAACACAAGTGGCATGCCTTTACCAAAGCATCAGATCACCAACAAAAGTTCACCGAACTTGTGATGAAATAGGCAAGTCATTACGACGAAAGTCTCATCGGACATATTGCAAATTCGTTGGATGCTTTTTGGAGGTTCGTCAAAATTTCAACGAAAGTGCAATGAAATAGGCAAGTCATTACAACAAAATTTTTGTTGGACGTATTGCAAATTCATCGAACGTTTTTGGAGGTTCGATGAAATAATGCAATTTTTTAAAAAAAATCAATACTATCGGCCTAACAATGCTTCATTGACGGAACCCCCATCACAGTCCCGTTGATGGCCTGATGAAAATAGCTCACAACCTAGTATCAGTGTAACAATACTCTATTAGGTTGACTCCTAAGGTGCTCTCCTGATATACCGATAGAGTCAAGTTGTCAACAAAAGTAACCATGGGCATGAATTATCGAATGCATAAAGTATATCGGGGGAACTATGGTGCATTGGGGAAACATTATCTAGCGTCCCACTGATAGAACGAAGGATAGGTGTCCATCGTTGGAGAGGATGGCTATCGATGAATGAAACATCTTAGGTCTACAAGCTGCAAATTCTTAATTGTTGATCTTTATAAATCTAACGGTTCTAAAGATTTAAGTTGGCAAACCCATCAATTAGCTTTTAAATCAGACGGTTGCAAGTCCATTCCATGACCTAATATGCACACGCCTTTTAAAAGGTTTGTTCAAGAACATAATTTTTTTTGGGCCACATGATTAGATTTAATTGTGTGGCCCAAAACAAATTTCATGCCTCAACAAGCCTTTTAAAAGGCACATGCATATTAGGTCACGCAATGAACTTGCAGCCATCTGATTTAAAAGCTAATCGATATCCTTCGTTCTATCGGTGGGACACCAGATAATGTTTCCTCGATGCACCATAGTTCCCATTTGCTCAAGGCAATGGCTACAAGGTATGATCCTGTCACACAAGTGCTCAAGGATAATGATGGAAGGGTTTTACTAAGTATTAACAAAGAAGAATTCCAACAGTTTTTTGATTTGTATGAACCCAATGACTTCATAGTTCCTATTGAGCTTGAAAAGATGAAGCAGGAATATGAGAAAAGTAAGCCTCTCTTTAGAGTTAAGATACTCCCATCCCATTTTTCCAAGGCAGGAGATTCAATAATTCATATTAACCCTAATGATAAGGAGCCTTTCAAACTCGATATTTTTGCCAAACACTTCCTCGCTACCTTTTACTCACTATTTCAAATATTGGGATTTAGCCCTAGCACTGTGATGCCAATAGCATTCATGTTCATGTGGGTGCAAATACAACATCCAAATTTCTCTATAGTTTATTATTTTTCTCCATTCCTAGCCCAGAAAATACACGAAGGGTTGGTGAAGCTATAGCAGAATGATACAAGCACACCTTTCTACTAGTATTCTATGCTCATGCATATGTTTTTATTCAAGAATGCATATTTTTTCTCTAAGAAGATGAAACTGAATAGATTTGGCTATGGAGAAAGGCTACCAGTACAAATTTGGACTACTGACCTTTCATATAATAGAAAAAATGCTAATTATGTACTCTTTGATAACTATTTTGCATCAAGATTAAGAGCAAGACTGACTGTAAATCCACCTAGGGTTCTTATGGAGTTGCATGATTTTCTTAGGCCCAAGGAGAGGAGACATGATTTGAAGGTTTGCCACAACTGGGGAGATATCATCCCATATCCAGTCAGTAATGTTTTGAGAGTGTATGGATTTTAGGGGACTCCACACATCTTGCCTTACAATGTGCCACCAAGGATTGGATTTGCTGAGGTCATGTGGCAAATTGGTTGCATTCATGAGGACAATATCACTAGAAAAGGCAAAGGGACTTTCTATCCAGATTACACAATAATTTTTGATTTTGTTATTACAAAGGGAGGATGGGTACACTTTGGGAAATTCTTTGATTCATACAATTTAATTTTCAGTTTTAGGAGGTAGTGTGACCATGAAGGATTCTTTGCTTTGTTCAGACAAAGAATAAAAGGAGCAAGATTTGTTCATGAGCTCAATTTTCCTAAAGACCTAATCAGGAATGAATTTGATTTAAATAGGCAAGAACTAAATAAGGAAAAATGGGTTGCCTATGATAAATTATTGGCTATTGTACACAAAATGGATCCAAAATATGATCGATTGATGGAATTCACCCCTTTTCGCAAGAAGATTTATTTCTTGATGAAAAACTTCAGGGAAATTATGGATACTTTAATGACAAAGAAAATCAATCTAGAGTTGAATTTTGGTAAACAGGAACAAGCTACAAGGCCATTGGAAGAAAGGCCAACTTACCAACTTCCAAAAGATAAGCCCATCTACAAGAGGATAAGGGATGACAGTGATGAAGAAGAAGAGAAGGGTAGAAAAGGAAAAAAGATAATGGAGCAAAAAAAGCCACCAAGATCACATCTCAAGCCATCAGGAACCATAAAGATAATTGATCTTGAGTCATCACCAAGAAGGAGTCCCTCACCACCACCATCACCACTAGCTCCCAAAAGGCAAAGAATTGAATAGTCTCAAGAGGATCTAGGGGATGAAATTATTGTTATAGACCAAGACCTGCAGATAGGCATTCCATCCCCTCCACGACCAGCTGAATTGGTCTTATTAGACCTGGACATGAAGGGCAAGTGTGTACAAGATACAAGAATTGAGGCTTGTAAGGAATTCTTAAATGATGATACTTTTGTGAAAACACTAGCCTTCTTGCAATTGGTATAGAGGATGAAATTGGGAGAGTACCAAGAAAATTGCAAGGAAAGAAGAGGTCAAAGGCTAGACAGGTTAGATGAGGAGAATGATGATGAAGTGAAGGTTGAAATGATGAGTGAATTTAAGAAAAACACTCCAGAAGAAGGGAGAAAACTGATTGATCAAGCTGGTGTCTTGATCTTACTTGAATGGGACATTGTTGATGCAGTGACCTTTGATGTTATTTTGAAATCCAAGCATCCCCTCCATAATTCAGAAGAATTCAGGTCAGCACTGCAAGGCTCTGCCTTCAGTGAGGAGTATGAGACCTTGGAAATATGGGCTTTGGCCCCAAGAGGAAGAAAGCCAAGCATAATAGATATTAACCCTAATTTGAGGGGAGGGTTAATAATAAAAAGAGTTTCAAAAACTTCAGCATTGGAGGCTACAAGTTTGACTGTGGATGTGGCCAAGTTGGCACAAAAAATAGCAGAAAGACAAGAAGCTGAAAAAAGGAATTATATGGAGAAATTCAATTTTATGATTGGGGAATATAATAAGGCGCAGCAAAGGAATATTGAGCTTAAACATAGGTGGAAAGGTTGAGGCACAAGCAGATAGAGGCAGCACCAAGTGCTCATATTGTTCAACCATTACCATCTACATCAAAGTCATCACTTCCTACTAAACCCATTGTCTCCACACCAAAGTCTCCCACTGAGACTCCTTCCCTTAGTCCCACAGCAGAACCAATTGAGGAGGAGCTAACTTGCTCTGTTGATCCAACAAAGAAGCAATTAATGAAAAAAATCACAGAGCTAGAAGATTCTTTGAAGAATAATGAGGAGAGGGAAGCTCTAAAGCAAAAGGAAATTGTCACCACAATTTTGCAACATTTAAATGAAAAAGTTGATAATAGATTTCCAAGTATACATTCTTCTTACTCTTTATTATTGGGTGCAATAAAGAATTTTGACAGGGATCAAGAAGTAGCAATACCATTGATTGAGAAATGGATCCCTAGGGCCAATGACTTAGATATAATGTATAAAGCCTCAAGATTTGCTGTTAATAATAGGCCATAGTCATTGAGACCTACTCAAATATTGGTTAAATCGCTGCAAGGTTTTCAAGCCTTACCAAATAATTTGAGTAGGAAGATAAGGGAATTGGTGAAAAATTTTGATGAATGGAGTGATACACTATTGCCTAATATAATTGATGAGCAAAGTAATATCAGATCTCATCAACAATGGAAGGATCAAGCTAGTAGGATCATTGATGCCCAAATTGATTTAATATGTGATTACTTGGATTTAGATCTATTAGAGCTACATGGAAAAAATCATCAACACTAGTTCATTTTTTGAGTCTTTTGAAAAGGAGGCAAACCAGGTAGCAGTTAAATATACACCCTATAGAGCCAAGGTAGAGGAGGTAATCAACTTCAATTGGCCGAGTGATGAGGAATACAAGTGATGGGTGGATACATATCTAACTGAAGAAGAGTCAGAGCAAGAGTAAACTGCTAATAGTTAATTGACTAACAGTTGCAGTCATAATAATTTCAAGTTTTGTTTTATAGTGGCACTATAAATGCACGGGCTTTTGAAGATTTGTGTCTATATCAAATCATCCTCAACGAGCAAATGGAAAAGAACAAGAAGAATCTCCAAAGGGAATATCAGTTGTAACTGAATTTTGAGATGTCACTAAGTAGTCCAATTGGTTGGTGACATGTGTACTTTCTGGCCTGATGCTTGTTTTCTCCTTCATTTTCTATAAGAAGGATTTCAAGGCCAGAAGTACGGCTTAGCAAGTTTGAAATTTTTGGTCGAGTCTAGGTGAAGTTATAGAGAAATCATAAAGTCTGATAGTTACAAAGGAAATGCAAATTAGGTTCTGAGTCATTTTTGTTATAGGTTTTGAATTCATGGAGATATAATGTTGTATAATAGTACTAGCATTTGAATTAGATTGATAAATTCAAGCTCATGTCTCTCCTGTGTACAAGCGTATTTGAATTTTGAATAAAGTGATCAAGGGTTATTTTGTTCATCTCATTGTTGTGGTGTATGCAATTCTTATTTTAGCTTTGATTCAAGGAATTAATTAAAATTCTTAAATGAGATTGTAGGTTGATACGTTTTGTACAAGGATCTAATAAGTAGTATTGAGTTAGGGTTACATATTGGTGATATTGTAAGGTGATATTATCAAAGATCTTATATGCTATGGGTTGAATCTATTCTAAACCCTTAGGTATTTGTGAATTTGACTCCTCCAATGGAAATAAAGCACTAATCTAAGTTGCATCTATTCTTTGTGGTTCAATATTTGTTTGTGTTCACCCAAAGCTTGCTACAAATTGAAAATTAATGAATATCTTTTACTTTGAAGTATTGTTGTGATTATCACACACTCCAAATGGTTGATAATTATTGATGAACAACCAATTATATTTAGTTTTATCCCATTTTGTTGAGCTATTGAATGAGATTATCTGTTATTGTTAATGTTGTCTATAATTATGGTGCAGAGGTTATAAAAAAATTAAGGGATCACCCTCCCAAGTCTTGCAGAGCCCAAAGTGTAGGAGGTCCTTAAAATCCCCCTCAGTTGGTCTAGGTCCTTCGATCTGCCCTTAATTGGAATTGGAAATTCCATAGGTAGATTAGAAGATCAACCTAGTTATAGTAAAACAAACCAACAAACAACACTTAACAACACTTTTGATCATCACAATGATTTCATCACATGCAACCATCCATTAATGAAAAGACTTACAAGAATCTATATTTTGTTGACATCAATGGCAACACCTACAACAAGAAAAAAAAATTGGATTTTGATCTAAGGTAAGGCTAAGATTGGAGGAGGTTTCAATCTAAAGGGATTTGATCAAAGGATGGTTTTATCTAATCCCCTCTTCTATTTATAAACAACCCAAAATAGCCCTTTCTCACCATTATAGTGTAGTGATTTTCTCATGCATTAAAAGTGATTCAATTTAGGCCCCCTTAGATTAAATCCCCTTGCATAGTACCTATGTGGTAACATTTCCCCTCCAAACCACATGGAATAATTTCATTAGACTAAATATTTTAATTTGGATCATATTTTGTGGGATCAAACAAAATTCAATACCATCGGCCTAAAAATGCTTCATCGACATAACCCCCATCACAATCTTGTCGATGGCCCAATGAAAATAGCTCACAACCTAGTATCAGTGTAACAATACTCTATCAGGCTGACTTCTAAGGTGCTCTCTTGATATACCGATAGAGTCAAGTTGTCAAAAAAAATAACCATGAATTATAACCATGGGCATGAATTATCGAATGCATAAAGTATATCGGGGGAACTATGGTGCATTGGTGAAACATTGTATGTCATCCCACCGATAGAACAAAGGATAGGTGTCCATCAATGGAGAGGGTGACTATCGGTGAATAAAACGTCTCAGGTCTACAAGTTGAAAATTCTTAACCATTGATCTTTCTAAATCTAATGGTTATAGGGGGATTTCAAAGGTTTAAGTTGGCAAGCCCATCGATTAGCTTTTAAATCAAATGATTGTGAGTTGATTTCGTGACCTAATACGCATGTGCCTTTTCAAAGGCTTATTGAGGCCTGAAATTTATTTGGGCCACACGATTAGGGTTGGGCAGTAGATAAACCACTACTATCACAACTATTGAAAATTGCTCAGGTATTGGGTCCTCTCCCCTAGGTTAAATTAAGGAAAACATTATTGTAAACACAATATGTATAGAAGAATATGAATGTAAAGGAAAATGGATATTAACAAAACATAAATGTAAATAAAAGTAGTGTGAGCAGAAAATGAATCTAAATTGGTCTTGAATAAATAAAATCATACCCAATTAACATTAAGTTATACTGACCTTGTACTCATTGCCATTGTCAATCTTGAAGGTTACTTTGATGCCTTCTACAGAAACTCTCTGGCCACGAGGCAAGAGAAGGCAAGAAAACCAAGTGTATATTGATGACTTCCTGACAATCAAAAAGAAACAAGCAACCAGTCAACCCTATTAGAACAGAATAATCTTATGAATTGATTTTATTTGTTTTACTGGCTAATGGATAGTGGACCTAGTTCTCTTGAATTGAGATACTACTAAGATGTGTTGACTGGTGATTTTAGACTACCAGTATTCTGCTTCAATCTCTATAAGTTACTTTTGTCTTAAATATATTCAAGATAACTCTAAAAAAAAATTCCCTGATCTCTTCAAAATTATGCAGATTATTTTGTTAATACTTCTCCATTTTGATATTTTCTTTCAAAAATTCATAGAAAGATATGTAATGCCATATTTGAAACTTACATATTTTAATTTTACTAGTTTTGTAATTATAGGATATGATTCCAACAATTGTGAAATGCATTGGAAATATGCTAGATGAATGAAGTAAACTATGCAAATGGCAGGTGTAAAGCCAAATTCCTTAACCCTTTCCAACATCCTTCTTGCCTAATCTAAAACATGTACTTTGGAACAGGGCATGAAAATCCATCTAAGTATAATGAAAAGGAGATTTTTGTCAGATATTATATTACAGTAAGTTGAATAAATGTAAGTAGAGAAATTTTTGCATACCTATAGATGGTACAAAATTTCATAGCTAAGTGGAAGCCTCCCATCAACAATAAGATCCAAATATCTGTGTATCTATCTCAATTGAGCCTCTAAACCTTTCAGAGCTGTCAAATTTTCCACTAATCTATTATGCACAAAAGTCAAATTTTAGAGTTATGTCACCACTAAAAACAAAAGAAACAGAGCTTTGAAACCAAATCCACACACAACACAATGTTCATAGTGAAAATTTAGCACTTTCTTTCATCTTTGCATATTGGTTTAATGCTTCAAATGATGCATTTCTTATATTGAAAAGTGCATTACCTTATTGAGCTTCTCTTTGTTTCAAGAATAGTTTAATATTCTCTACTTTACAGAGCCAACCACGTGAATGTGGAAGCTCATTTGGCCCCTTCCCCCCCCCCCCCACACATCACTCTCAATTCCCCATACCCGACCATATAACATTAATCATTCATTCATCCATTAATAACATATAACATTCATTCATTCATCCTGCATTAATAACATATAACATTCATTAATTAACATATTCACATTCATTCATTCATCCATTAATAGCATATAACATTCATTCATTCATCCATTAATAAAATATAGCATTCATTCATTAACATATAACATTCATTCATTAACATATTCACATTCATTCATTAACATATAACATTCATTCTTTCAATTTTTACATATTATCAAAAATATGGTTGTCATAATACGAACAATCACTTTTTTTTTTTGCAGCTAAAGTGGAGTATAGTTTTCTAAATCATTTGTCCCCCCTTCAGTTGTTTTGAGCTCTGCTCGTTATCTTAATATATGCCTAGTCCTGTACTCACGACGTGGGCGCTGCTGCAAGGGGGGGTCTGTTGCAATAGCAAAGAAATGTTAAATTGATATATTTTATTATTATAGCTACAAGTATTTCTTTAATTAAAAGAACATTAGAGTGGTGATCTTTACCTGATGGGGCCACATCATGTTCTCGATCTTGTCTTATAGCCTCATGCTCAACATGTTGAAAACCATCTAAATCCTTATCTGGATTTGAAACACAAAAGGTTACATTAATTAATACACCAGTTGCAATTAAATATGTTTAAAATAATATTAAAGTGGTCCTCTTTACTTGATGGGGCCACATCATTTTCTTGATCTTGTCTATCCTAGTCATGCTCAACATGTTGATCATGCTCTACATGCTCTAAAGTTGAAACACGAAAGGTTACATTAATTAATACACCAAATGCAATTAAAGATTTTTAATTGTATTAATCCATACTGCATTTTGTATAGCACATGAATACATCCAGTACCGGGATGCACACCATGACCTTCATCTGTAGGTTGTGCTCCACCCTCACCAGGTTGCATTCCAATGTCATGTGCAGTATTATCATTGCTTGTCTGTTTAAAACAAATAGGCACATAATTACTTTATGGTCGAAATTAATATTGAATAGATTGCACAAGTATTCAATTTTAAATAAAATTTATTGAGTTTATTTACCTCTGTGTCAGATGCAGTGGAAGATTTTGTTTACCCAGTCGAGACTCTTAGGCATTCATCTAGGGCTCCATAGCCTTGCTAGAAGGCAATCTTCAGGTCCTCTTCTGTGGGCACTCTATTGAATTCAAAGCCCTGCATTTTTACATAAGATGGTGAATTTTGCTTCTACGATGTGATAAAACCAAAATTGTTTGCAATTTATTATTTGGATGCAATATTTCATTTATTGATACTTACAATTCATGTGGCTAATTTCAAATAACCACCAGAGCCAAGTTTGTGTTGCTCATGTTTTTCTAGTCTTGCCTTTGTTGCCTTCAATGTGTCGGAGAGCCTATGAAGAAATACGTTAGATTATGTAAAAAGAAAGAGTAATCAGTATATAATTATATTGTTGATAGTATCATATACCTTCCTTGGCCCGGTGGTGTCTTTCCTTTTTCCTTTCCAGCCTTCTCCTTTCCATCCGACACTAGGTCCTTCCACTCCCTCTCCAGAATCATGGGGGGATGCTCATACTTTTTGTTCTTCTCTAAATGTGACCTATATTGGTCCCTCACATACTTTAGATAGGTACCAACTTTCTTAAGTACCTTGGTTCGGTTGAATTTTTTATCACCGAACAGCACAACTAAACGGTTAATGAGCTCATCTTTTAAATCTTGATTTTGGGCATTCCACCATGTACGTGTGGTGGACCCGAAGAGCTCCAATGTAATATCGCTTAGATGTTTATAAAAAACATCATTTCTTGCAAAATGATCATGGGATCATTAGTATAAAAAGAGTGATCAATAAGTAAATTTCAATTGGATTATATATAATAATAATTAAAACATTTTAAAGTACCTGGGACCTTCTCTATCTTTATGGGAATGAAATCCTTGGTCACCACAAATATGACCGGCATTGTTCCCGTACTAGTAATATGGGAAGATCTAGGAAATGTTGCTAAAACATCACCAGTACTAGTGGCCTCTACATCCCCAAGTACATGTCCTGATGCATGTTCTGGCATGTGTTCACTGCTAGAGGGTGCACTACCAGATGCCTGCATGGTATGTATTGCCCAAACTTCAGTCAACAATATAGGCATGGATGATGGGGTCGGATGATGTGATGTATGCGTAGGAAGATTAGGATTGACACTTGTACCAACCACTACTCCCCGAGAAACACTTGCAGTACCTTGATCATGGCCAGCAACATCATGAGGATGCAAATAATCTTGTAAAAACAACACATATTTTAGTTCATGACATAAAAGGGTACAAAATATAAAACCATGAATGAAATTATATTATAATTAAAGATCTCATGACAACTTACTTGCAAGTTCTATGCTCTCTCAGTCAATATTTTAACCCTTTCTCTTATCTCATCTATTTGAGGCACTATTAATACCAACTTAAGGATTTCTTCATTGCATTTTTTTTGGGCCTTCCTCATCATATCCACAGGGTTTGCAGAGAATGTGATGTCATCATCGCATAATAGTGACTGCACCTCCATATGGATGCACTCCTCTACTACTGGTGCCTTTCCCCGATCAGCCGACTACAACAAGAATATTAAAAATATTATCAAAATTAACCCAATAAACTCATGAAAAAAACATAATAATAAAGCATTTTGCTCGTATCTAATTTGTACAATTACAATGAGGTAAACCTATCAGGTAGAAGTGCCTGAAGATGCATCATGATCTGTGCTCTGGGTCTAAGCCTTCCCCGTATGATCAATGTCTCGTTGTGACAAAAATTAAATATAAAAAAACATTACCGAAATGAAACCAATAGACTTACGAAAAAAACATAATAATAAAATAGTATGTTAGAGTCATTAATTAGAGGTTGGGTAAAATGGTATATAGTACATACCACCCCCATAGTAACTGTGTTTGTATCTAAGCGATTCAAATTCTAATCGATTAGCAACTCTTCTCCTGCATTTATTGATTTTATTGCATATACGAATACACGGTTTCCCTCGCGCGCCTCAAATATGCAATTGGGTTGCTTATTTGTTGACCCAGGTCGTGTACTTTTTATAAACCCTTCAGTATTC
This sequence comes from Sequoiadendron giganteum, assembly GCA_007115665.2. Taxonomy (NCBI): domain Eukaryota; kingdom Viridiplantae; phylum Streptophyta; class Pinopsida; order Cupressales; family Cupressaceae; genus Sequoiadendron; species Sequoiadendron giganteum. Next base: position 251,298,551 of record CM021102.1, on the reverse strand, counting down.
CCTCATTCTTTTGGCCTTCCGTCAATGTACCTAGCCACTCCTTTATTTTGATCCTTATCTTTTAGATGTATATAATTTGCTAACAATGCATACCTACGCATATTTCATGTATATCGAACCAGTTGCATTCAATCTTTGTAATTGTAACAGGGTCCGACATACTCCATCACTTTAGTAACTTTTTCATAACAAATATTTATGTCGTCCATGCAAAATAGGCCCAAACTATGTAATGACAATGGTGCTATAAGATATATCCTCTCATTGACACAAAAATCAGTGTTTATTGGAGGAAGTTCCTTGGGTACCCATTGTTTCCATAGATGTTTGTACCTCAAGGGCACCTCGATGTCGCCTATGGTCTCATCATCATAAGAACATGACCCCCCTTCAACAAGAAAAAATTCCATGTGTTTACAGAATTTTCTTCTAATCTTTTGACCTCTAGTTGATCTCCCTTTTTTAGACCTACTACATGTCTCACTTTCCTCTTCTCTTCCTAAATTTCCCTCGCTCGAGGAAGACAGATCTAAAAAATACCTACTTGGTGGTACCTACACTCATAAGGATGTTGGATGAAGTTCTTTCATGGTGATGTGATCCCAATGTGACATTATGATTAATCTATTATTTCATCGCTAGAATTTGATAGGTTATAAGGTAATCAAGTCTTGATAGATTGCAAGTTATTGTTACTACCATCCAAATGTGTCCATCATAAATCAAATCTACTTAACGCTTTAACTCCCAAACTTTGTAACAAGTGTTAAATGTGACTATGGTCCACCAGCTACACAACCAAGGCCTTAAATGTATTCTCTAATTGTAATCAAAGGACTTTTTCTCTTCATTCAAGTAAATAAACTTGAAGGGAAACATCACCAAGTGGTTTACTAGACACCTACATGAATAAAAATAGCAAAAAATTTAGATTTAATTTCCATATGTCTAAGTGGTTAATGGGGAGGGAGTGTGTACTAGGCCTGGTTAAGTCATCATAAGTTTATGCTTTGGCAATAAAAATTGTTTAAGTCATCTTAAATCTTCCTATGTCTAATTTCTAGGAGACTTTTGGTATGTTTTAAGGTAGGATGAGTGGTTGCATCAATGTTCTAGTTCTCTATGACAAGGTTTCAACATCTTCAAATAGTGAAAGTTAGTGTTCATAGTCATTTGAAACAACAACATTTTGATTATGTATGATGATAGGATTTGATAACTTAAAAGAATTGGCTACCCAACAAACTTAATGTTAAAAGAAACTTTTTCAGTTTAAGGGGTTAGCACTTTCTTTCATCTTTGCATATTGGTTTGATGCTTCAAATGATGCATTTCTTATCCCACTTCTATCATATTGTATTCCCATCCCATTGCAATTGTTGCAATTGTTGGAGGAGTTGATACCAAAATTTCATATCGAAGACCACGTTCTTGAAGCAATTTTATGTGTTTTTACTATTTTTTTGAAGTTCTTTTGTGTTGTATCGATCTGTACAAGCTTGAAATGCTCTGAGATCATTGTTGTAGATAAATAAATGTGTTCCCTTTCATTTGAATTTGTTTTGAAGTGCTAAATCACTATTTTGTGGGAGAAAACAATCAAATACAAGGACTGCCCTATTTTGCCTGTGTAAGGGTTTGAGGGCTAAATAGAAATGACATCCACCAATCCACCCATTGTCTTAGAACTATAACTTGGTGGATTGGTGTGCAACATGGTATGATAGAGGTTCATTGTATTTAGGGGTTTGTTAAAGCAAGAAACTTGGCATTGAATTGATGCCCTAGGGTAGACAAGGGCATTTTTCTTGTGAATTTGTGGTTGTTAAGTCAGGGTTTATCAATTTGATGGATATATTGGTAGAGTCATGGTGACACTATTTGATGGTCCAACTATTGGGAACAGGTGCCTCAACTTCTAGCTTGAACCTCTGAAAAGACTTGGCGAATTTATCACCATTCTCAGCCTTTACCGCTCTACCACTGTGACACTTTCATAGAAGCGTGGTCTGGCGGTTTACCATTTTATCACTAGCCTCTCTCGGTATGTCCATGGTTGGGCGATGTCACCACCATATCACAGGGTCTCCTTCCTAGGCTGATGGTAGCATAGTTGATGGGTGCAGTCACTACGATGCCTTACCTCCCTACCATTGAGGTTGTTCGTTGGTGGCGTAGTGGCAGCAATGGTCGGCGACAGTTAAGAAAAGGTTCACCACCATACCGCGGGTATGGTTCAGCGATGGTGTGATGGTGTGGTGAAGGGTGGAGGTTAGGATGACAATTATTGCCTTACTGGGGGTGTCACTCAATGAAGCCACGGTGGTCACGGTAAACGGTTGGCGGTCTGCGAAGAACGCTTACCGCCCTATTGTGATGGCCTTTTGGCCATGTCGCAATGGCACGGTAAGTCGTGGCGGTCAGTCGGGACGATTACCTCCTTACCGTGAAGGTCTTGCAATCGGGGCACGGTAGCACGGTGGAGCCCGACGGTCAGCATAGGCAATCACCGCCATACCGCGGGATGTCTCGCGGGGCTCAGCAGTCACGTGGTAAGAGAAGCTCGGAGCTTGAGTGGCAGTTTTGACTCATGGTCAAAGCGATGAGCGAATGGGAAGGCAATGCATGGCAAGAAATCAATACCTGATTGGTCGATGTTTGGAGCAGTGAAGGCGGTAAATGCTAGATGTGTTTCGACTGGTGATAGGATTTGATTAAGGCAAGGGAAATTAATGCCTGGGCAGCCCGATGCAGAGAAGATCGGTCAAAAGATCGGATTGCTTGATTGGGTGGATGATGCATTATTGAGACATGTGATTGGTTGGAATATTTAATGCAATGTAAGACTTGTATAGTCGATTACATTGATATAAATCAACATAGGGTGATGGTGAAGTTAAGGTGAGACAAAATGACAGAAAGAGATTTTTATTCATTGTATACTTGTAGAAGTATTGTAACAGTGAGTGTATAAATGCTCAAGTCTTTTGTTGTGAGCTAACTATCAGAAAGTGAGGACTGTGAACTTTGTATGTAATTTATTTACTGTAATACAAAGTGTCTTATCTTGGTGTGGTGGTTTTTTTCCTGAAAGGGTTTTCCCACATATATCTGGTGTTATCTGTGATTGCTTCTTTTTTTTATCCGTTCTACTATGTATGTGTTCATATTAGTTGTTTTAAGAAGCTTTAAAATTGGTCTTTTGCACGTCTCCTCTATTGTATTAGCGTTAGGAAAGAGATTTCGCACCTCTATTATCTTTTCACCAATCTCTACTTCGAAACAAAAATATCTCTAACAACTCTAAGACCTATAATGGGATGGCATTAAAGGAACCTTCATATGAAGGATCTTCTAATGAAGGACCTTTGAATTAAGGTCTTCATTTAAAGGTCCTTCATGCAAAGGTTCCTTTTATTAAGCATTTTGGACATGAAATATTTAAAATAAAAAATACCTTCATTTGAAAGTCTTGACATGGCATCATTTTTGAATGAAGGTTCTTCATTCAAAGGTCATGACAACATCACCTTCAAATGAAGTTTTTTCATTTAACCTAAGGTTTTCTCATAATGCCATCATTGGAAAAGTATGATCAAATTCTTCTATTATGAAGAATTGGTCTATGTGCCTCTAGTAATCACTATAAATGTTTTTAAGGATAAAATGACTAAATATTGCATTAGGTAGGAGAGAATCAAGTTTGAGTTCTTCAAATATTATATTCCTCTATTCATAATTTTTAAGGGTTGTGTGTGGAGGAGGTCGTCACTGCCAAGAAGGGAGGAGACCTTTCCTTGCATATGTTTGTGGTGGAGGTATTAAAGAAGAATTGTATGCCTCTATTTCCATTCATTAGATCTAGCTTAGCCTACCATATACTTGGGCTCCTTTTCCCCTATAAACTTCCATTTGTTTGAGTTTATGTTATGTAAGTGTAATTCCATGTTAAGCATGAAAATTGCAAGTTAAAGAGAATGGGGGTGCCAAACTTACAGTACTCATTGTCCCTTGGTCATCGATTTTCCCTGAGTGCCCTCAACCTCATCCTCAGCGCTGGTATTGACCTTGTTTTCACTCCTCCATACTCTTCCTCGGCATTGGTATTGACATTGTTTTCACTCCTCCAAAATCTTCATCGATGCTGGTATTGACCTTGTTTTAACTCCAAACTCTTCCTCGGCGCTGGTATTGACCTTGTTTTCACTCCTCCAAACTCTTCCTCAGCGCTGGTATTGACCTTTCACTTCTCCAATTTGACGAGCTACAACCTGGTTTCGTTAGGTTTTAGAGTATGTTAATTAAATTCAAAATTATGGCACCATTTAGCTAGGTTTTAATATTGTACAATATAGTTAAGTATATATTAGCTATATTTTACATAATAAATGATCTAATTATTTGACTTATTATAATTATATATTATATTCTTTAACAAAATTATTAAATACATATAAAATTATTATAATTAATAATAAGTATATTTTTATATAATACAAAATATAATTAATATAATAGTAATATTAGATTAAACTATATATAATATAATTATATTTATTATTATATAATAGTATATATAGGCTTTTACCTAATATTTTAGATGATTTTACCATTACACTGCAGATGGTTTACCATTAAATGGCAGTTGAAACTTGTTTTCCAATGACACAATAGTGGTTTCCAGGCATGAGATTTGTTTCAAGCTCAAATCTCACAATATATGTAGCCTATAAGCTAATACAAAGAGAGATAGAAACTAAAAAGATAGAGAATGAGAGAAAGAGATGAATTTAGATAGAGAGAGAGAGAGAGCATGAGAGAGAGAAATATAAGAGATACAAAGGAAAAGAGAGGTAAAAGAGAAACTAAATTTTGATTGGTTGTTTCATGTCAACAATCCAAGGATGGAATGTGTCCTTGGGGAGTTATTGTCAAGGTAGCATGCCATTTGATTAAAGATATGATAATTCTCCTTTAAAACCTCTTCAATGTACCCATTGCACACTTAAGGAGACAAAGATAAATATAGGGAAGAAAATATAGAGAGAGGGAGATAATGAGAAACATACAAATAGAAAGGGAGACAAAGAGGTAGAGAGAGGTAGAGAGATAAAGAGATAAGGATGAATAGATAGAGATATAGGGAGGGTGATTGATATATCTCTCCATGTCGCTCTCTATCTCTCTATATCTCCCACTATCTATGTCACTCCCTCTTCCCCCCTCTATCTACTGAGCTATCTCTCCCTCTCCCCCCTTTCTCTCTCATTCACTCCATCTCTCCCTCCATCTCTCCTACTCTACATCTCTATCTCTATTTCTCTTTTTATCTCCCTCTCACTCCTCTCTCTATCTTTTTCTATCCATATCTTTCTCTACCTCTATCATGATCTCTCTATCTCTTTCACCATCCCCCTAGCTCTATCTCTCTATATCACCCCCTTTCTATGTATCTCCCTCTCTCCCCTATCTTCTTCTCTCTCTCTCCCTTTCTAAATATCACTCTCCCTCTCCCCCTCTTCTTTCTCTCCCTTTTCTACCTATCTATCTCCCTCTCTTCTCTCTCTTCCTCTTCAACCTATCTCTCCCTCTCTCCCCCTCTTATCTATCTCTACTCCTCTACCTATTGTAATACCCCTCTGTTTTTCCTTCTAATTGGATAGTGTGTCCTTGTGTGGGTATGTTGCTTTGATGTGTTTCTAGATATTCAGATGCCTGGTTTGTGTGCTTTCTGTTAGTACCTTGACTATGGTACTCGGCTGTGATTTGATCGCTATCTATAAAATGACATTAATGTTATCTTTTGATGTGATGGTATCGTAATATGATGTTATCTTTGACATGTTTAGATTAGCATTATGGATATTCGAATTAATGATGTTTATGCTTTGAATTATATTAATATATTAGATTTGTCAGTTAGTTATACTGTATTGGTGAAGGGAACAGTATTGCATCACTCACTTGCGAGCGCCCTGTGATCCTGTGATTTCCTCTTCACGGTGTTTATTTTATGATGTTCATATTATATGTTGTTGTTTACTTGATTTACAGGTTGACAAGTACAGGACATCGACTCCACCTGGTTTCACAGGTTGGAGCATGTTCAATGCCCAACAGTATTCGATTGGGAGATAGTAGCTAGGTTTTTCATGTCAAGTCGTCACCCTAGTCCTAGTATGTCATCAGGTGTTTGTCGGGTTGTGTTGCTTTGAATATTGTCCCCTCTCTTTGTTATTGAATTTTGAGTTAGAAAAGGTAATTAAATGGGTTTTTTGTATTTAAGTTATTGATTAATTAATTTAGTTTTTATGTTGGAAGATGTCATTTAATTAATTAATTAATTTAATTTAATTAATAAAATGAGTTAATCTTGGATTAGCTTCATTTTATTGAATTAATTAAATTGAATTAAGTTCTTGTTTGAATTGATTGATATTTTAATTGGAAATTGGAATTAAAATGGAAAATAAAAGAAAATGATTTAAATTGCATTTTTAGAAGTTTGAATTCAAAATTGAAAAAATGAGATATTTTCTATTTTTGTTTTCAGAAATTTATGAGGGTTGGTGCATGATATTTTTTGAAGAATTTCTTTATTATTGAAATTTTCTTCACAATTTTGGAGGATGAAAGTTTTGAAAATTAAAATAGAGGGGAGAAATAATTTTGCATTTTGTGGGTTTTTGGATTGGAGTTGTGAAAATTGTTGATCTAAAGAGGGAATCAAAGCAAGGACCTGTGCATCAGCTGGACCTTCTCAAACTCAAAAAAAAACTAGGTTCATGCTTTTGAATTTAGTTGTTTTAAATATATATATATATAATATATATATATTTTTGTTTGTTGTTTGAAAATCCTATTTGGGAAACTCCAAAATCTGTATTGTGGTGAAAACTACATGTTGAATCTTGTTTCAAATTTTAAACCTCTATTGGAAATAAATTTCTTTAAAAAAAAATGTGTGTTCTTGGCTGCAAATTATGTTATTTGGAAATTATTCTCAACTTGTTTAGCAAATCTGAAGTAGAAATAATTAAATCTAAGTTTATATGTATATGTATTAATATATACATATATATTATTATTTTTCTATTTTGGTTCAAATAAAAAGATTATGCTGTTAAAAAAAAATTATGCCCCTGTGTGAGGCGCGGATTTCAAAGAAATCCGCAGGTTTTAGAAAATGAAGTTTAAAAAAAAAAAAATTAGTATGTTTTGCTAGTTGGTTGCAACTTCCTCTAGGGTTGCATGGTGGGGCATTACACATGGTATCAAAGCCTAAGTTTAAACACTGGGTACTCTGGGATTATGATGGAGCCATTAAGCTTTCAGTTGTGTAGGCTTTTAAGTTGTGTACCTCACTTAATGCCTTGGTGTGTAGACGAGGTTTTGATTTGGTGCATTATGTGTGAGGGAGTTATACCCCTACTTGTTTTTAGGCTTCCAGGAGTAAGCCTAACCCTAGGGGGGAGGATGTAATACCCCTTCGTTTTGCCTTCTGGTTGGACAGTGTGTCCTTGTGTGGGTATGTTGCTTTGATGTGTTTTTGGATATTCAGATGCCTGATTTGTGTGCTTTATGTTAGTACCTTGACTATGGTACTCGGCCGTGATTTGATCGCTATCTATAAAACGACGTTAATGTTATCTTTTGATGTGATGGTATCGTAATATGATATTATCTTTATGACATATTTTGGATTAGTATTATGGATATTCGAATTAATGATGTTTATGCTTTGAATTATATTAATATGTTAGATTTGTCAGTTAGTTATACTATATTAGTGAAGGGAATGGTATCGCATCACTCGCTTGCGAGCACCCTACGATCCTGTGATTTCATCTTCACGGTGTTTATTTTATGTTGTTCATATTATATGTTGTTGTTTACTTGATTTATAGGTTGACAGGTACAGGACATCGACTCCACCTAGTTTCACAGGTTGGAGCGTGTTCAATGCCCAACGGTATTCGATTGGGAGATAGTAGCTAGGTTTTTAGTGCCAAGTCGTCACCCTAGTCCTAGTATGTCATCAGGTGTTTGTCGAGTTGTGTTGCTTTGAATATTGTCCCCTCTCTTCGTTATTGAATTTCGAGTTAGAAAAGGTAATTAAATGGGTTTTTTGTATTTAAGTTATTGATTAAATTAATTTAGTTTTTATGTTGGAAGATGTCATTTAATTAATTAATAAAATGAGTTAATCTTGGATTAGCTTCATTTTATTGAATTAATTAAATTAATTAAATTGAATTAAGTTCTTGTTTGAATTGATTGATATTTTAATTGGAAATTGGAATTAAAATGGAAAATAAAAGAAAATGATTTAAATTGCATTTTTAGAAGTTTGAATTCAAAATTGAAAAAATGAGATATTTTCTATTTTTGTTTTCAGAAATTTATGAGGGTTGGTGCATGATATTTTTTGAAGAATTTATTTATTATTGAAATTTTCTTCACAATTTTGGAGGATGAAAGTTTTGAAAATTAAAATAGATGGGAGAAAGAATTTTGCATTTTGTGGGTTTTTGGATTGGAGTTGTGAAAATTGTTGATCTGAAGAGGGAATCAAAGCAAGGACTTGTGCATCAGCTGAACCTTCTCAAACTCAAAAAAAAACCAGGTTCATGCTTTTGAATTTAGTTGTTTTAAATGTATATATATATATTTGCTTGCTATTTGAAAATCCTATTTGGGAAACTCCAAAATCTATATTGTGGTGAAAACTACATGTTGAATCTTGTTTCAAATTTTAAACCTTTGTTGGAAATAAATTTCTTTAAAAAAAAATGAGTGTTCTTGGCTGCAAATTATGGTATTTGGAAATTATTTACTCAGCTTGTTTAGCAAATCTGAAGTAGAAATAATTAAATCTAAGTTTATATATATATATATATATATATATACATATATATTATTATTTTTATATTATGCCCCTCTGTGAGGCGTGGATTTCAAAGAAATCCACAGGTTTTAGAAAATGAAGTTTTAAAAAAATAAAAAATAAAAATTAGTCTGTTTGGCTAGTTGATTGCAACTTCCTCTAGGATTGTGTGGCGGGGTGTTACACCTATTTATATCCCTTTCTCTTTCTCCCCCTCTCTATCTCTCACCATCTCTCCCTCCCTATCCCCCCTATCCATCGACTCTCTATCTCCACCTCTCCTCCTTTCTCTTCCCATATATCTCCACCTCTCTTTATCTTCCCATATATCTCTATCTCCCTCTCTTTCTCTCCCCATCTATCTCTATCTCCCCATATATTAACTAAGAAGCCATGCAAGCATACAATAGTATATGTTGGTAAAACTATAATAGTGGTTTATTAAACTATAAGTAACACCTATCTTTCTAATGTCAAGCCTTCTTATAAAAATAGTGTTTTATTAAGCCATAAGTAGATTATTGTCACTACTCTTCATTCCACATGAAATGCCAAATGTAGCAATTGTTTTATTGCTTTTGTCAAGTTTCATTAACCAAGCTATTTAGTGGGTTGAATAAAGTTGTGTTATGACCCTTGGTCTCTTTAAAATAATTAGACAATATTAGGGAGATTAGGAAGAGGAGAAAACTAAACTCCTTCAAAATAGGGGTAGTTGTGGGTTTGTTGGTTTTCTTCGTATACTATATACTTAATTCATCTAGGATAAATAAGTCACTGTATAAATGAAAGATGTTTGATTATCTACCTAATATTTTTTTATGTTTTTGAAATGGAAGAGATCTAAAACTCTATAGAAATTGTTATATGCTAATGGTCAAATTATTAGACTATTTAGATCATTTTAATTGACTACTTCATAATGGTTTGTGTTGAAAGAATTGTTTCCTTTCTTTGTAGTTTTTACATTGGAATACAAATCGTATTTAATTTCATGCCAATATACATCTTTCATAAAGATATTTGTTTGATTTTTCCTTGCTATTTTCATCTTAAAATTTTAAAAAATGTATTTTATAATATAGAATTATTTTCAAACTGGGACAAAAAGGATTCTAAGAGATATATTTAGTCATAAATTTTACAATCATAAATATCATTTAATTTTTATGTTGTAACTTCAATACTTTTAGTTAAAATAAAAATAGCTTAAAGTTATATATACATATAGTTAAATTGGAAAAGTTGTTTCCATTTTATTTTTTACATCTGTTAACTAAACATATTCTAATATTACACATTCACTTTATTAGGATTATACTTGTTCACTGTAAGATTTCCATTGTGAATATATTGTTGTAAACAAAACCGCATCACTTAAGTCTACTCAGTTCGCAAAGGTAGACCCACCTAGGTTTCGCAGCACCTGAAGAGAAGAAGGTTCAAATCATTTGGCCTTATTTGTTACCCTAACATGAATCAAGAGATTGGAAACCTCTTGAGGTATTCTTACCTGTATTTTTGAGAGCTAACAACCTCCAAACCTCCAAATCCACAAAAAAGATTCCACTTGTACGGCCAAATTCTTGCCAAACCCAAAAACCCTTGTTTTAGGCCTAAATCATGAGGGTTTATTGAATCTCCTACTTCCACAACCTCCCAGACCTCAAAACTAACTCAGAGACAACCCATTAGATCTGAACATGCATAAAAATTCATAAAATCAGATCTCCCATACATATTTTTTTGAAACCTAGGCTTGAACCTCTCATTTCGCATGCTTTTCTTCACAAAATTCTTGAGGACAACAAATATACCTTCTTTATTTCTCATCCTACACCCTATTCATGCATCCTAAAATTACAATAGTATCCATGGGGCCTCTTACACAAGCTACAGTAATCACAAAAAGTGTAAGAGCCCTTTTATATCATGTTTGGACTACAAAACCCTCAAAAACAGGGTAACCGGGTTATATGCAAAGAAATGAAGCTTTCTAACTCAAACCAACGCCTTAAGCCCTCAAATAAGATTCAAATCAAAGATAACACATATCTTCATGAAATGGAATTGATTTCACATCAAAATATGGTTGTATGTGACCATATAGTTCTGCAAAATAGAAAAAGTACAATTTTTTTGAAGAAAAACACAGATTTTGGAATGTCAAGAGCTTGTATTTTAAATCCTCAACCATCAAAAACCTTTACAATGATACCTTTATGCCTTTTAAAGGAATTTACACCTCAACCACTGAACAACCACCTCTACAACTAACTTTTTAATCTGTTATGATCACATGAAACATAAAACACACTAATTTCAAGGTTGTTAACATCACTATTGAAATGCTTTAATTTTTTGACCTTTGAAATGTATTGAAACTCTATTCACTATGATAATATGGAAATTTATAGGAGAGCTACAATAGTTGTAAAAACATAAATTAAACATTAAACATTAAAAAGTACATCATGAATTAATTATGTAATGGCATAAATATTAAAAACATCATGAATTAATTATGTAGCCACATAAGTCAAATATAATTCTATCAATAAATTAATATGAAATAGATAATACAATTGCATAACTCATAAATTTCAATTTCATTGATCTTCTTCTTCATCCAACTCTTTTTCTATATCATCTGATCCAGATTTGACATTGTAAGGATTGGTCATATCATCATCATCATCATTGATATCAGTTTTGATAATGTCATCATCCACATGGATATCATCTTCATGAACATTAACTCCTACATCATCATGATCTAGTTCCTCCTCTTTGACATCTTCATCAGGCACATCATCAACTAACTGTTGATCTTGATCATCATCTACATCATCTTCTAGTGCTTCGGTGTCTTCTTCTTCCACCACATTAAACTTTATCGGCCTTCTTCTTGGATCATGTCTAACAACATATGACCAACCTGGTTTACCTAGAACCTCTACGTAAAATACCTGCTCACATTGGCTTGGAAGAACATAGGGCTCATTTCCATCTCACTCGAAATACCTTGTATTAACCATGGTAAATCCATCATCATGTTCAATAACAATTCTCTCGGGATCATTTCCACTCAATCGTAGCCTGTACCATAGGATGACGAACAAAACTAATTTGAAGGACTTAAATTCACACTCAATTATATCATCCAAAATCCCATAGTATCAATTTTCTGAGACTTTTGGATGTATGTCGCTTCTAGATGAAACATTAGTCACCTGAAAGACTGCAGTTATCACAGAATCACAAGTTTTCTTCGTGTCATCCAACTTTTTGATTCGAAATTTACGACAATTGCACCACATAGCCTTGTGATGTTTCACCTGCAATATGTCAAACATGTAAAAATTATTGCAATATCGTCAGTTGATAAACATATTTATTCTTAGCCGAATGTATGCAAAGAAAAAAATCTCAACATATATACATCAATATAATTGAAAATAATTAAATAATATCGGCGATTAATATATTTATATGTACCTATTTATCTCTTAAACCATATGATAAATCAATTTCCCTTGGTGTAACACTGGAATCTCCATTACGATGAGCTTCTTTAACCAATAAAGCCACAACTTCCCATGTTAATGCGTGACCAGATTGTTGACATCATTCAATCCATACCGTCATCCAATCCAAATTATTTGCGACATACAAATGTAGTGCATCCCACTTTCGACCAACTGTATCAAAAAAAATTGAAATTCACAAACGAGGTATAATTAGTTAACTGCCATGGTATATGACCTTAATTTATAATTGATGTATATTGAAGATTAATAATTAAATAAGTATAATATACATAAAAACCAAATGTAAAATTTATTCTAATTAATCTCCATGACCATCTTATAATTACCTCTCACTTTCGTCAATCTACCTTTCCCCATCAAGTACTCCCCTTCAAATTTGTTAATGGAGTTGGGATCCCAAATGTGATCTACATGGATCTTTGTTGCAAACTTAGGAAGATATTCAGTAATGTACACCATGGTCCGGTATACCATATATCCCTCCACCATAGAACCCTTAGGATGTGCTCTTTGTCTAACCAAAGCCTTCAAAAATTTTAAGTGCCTCTCAACCATCCACATTGACCTTGTGTGTATAGGTCCACACAATTCAATCTCCTCAACTTGATGTATGAGGTAGTGTTCTTGTGCATTGAAAAATGTCGAAGAGACACTTTTGCATTTCACACATTAGATGAGGAATTTTTCTCTTCCAATAATTTATATCTTCTTTATGGATTTCTTTAGATGGCATCCATCTACAAGTGATTCAAGGCACAAATATATTAATGAGATTTAACAAAAATATACAATATATTACATAAGAAGTAAAACAAATGGCAATTATAAGATCTATACAATGAACTAAACAAATATCGCTACTTACCTCATGTATTTTCCAAGATCATATATAACTTGCTTGACATTGTTGTCGAAGTTGTCTGGGAGAGATAGAGGTAGAACGTATTGCAACAATTATAAAATGATCTTTTCATTATTTTTCCAAAAGTAGTAAACATAATACACTAAAAAGTACATGTAGTATACAAATATATGTATAATATATCAGAATAATTACCTTAATGAAGGTATGCCAATCATGTGTTTTCATCCCTGACCCAAATTCACATTTCTTTGTTATGATATTGTCTATGTTCGTAGCAAATCCTGTGGGAAATCAAATTTTTCGTATGACTTCTTTTATAGCATTGCTTTGCTGCTCTGTTAATAACCAAGGAAGGGCACTTATATTAATTTGGTCTCCATCCCTATTTAATTGAATGACATTTTTCATTGCATGATTGGCTTCCTAAATATCACTACAAATTTCAACAATTTTTTCTTTGTCATGTCTTCCATCCAATATTTTCCATAACGTTTATGTTGTATTCTTTTTTATATGCATTGTATCAAACAAATGCACAATTTATAGCTGATCATAGTAGGGCAACCTACTAAATTGTCTAGGCTAACTTTTCAGTCCTTATGGAATCCAACCATTAATGCCTTGACAACCTTCATGAAGCATATAAGTTAAACAAATTAACAATGACAATCATTGTCAATTACAGCATGAGTAAACATAGCACAATATAAAAATATAAATTCCAGACATATCATATATGATAGATAAACAATTTGATCCAATGTATAACCTTGACGAATAATTCTATTATATTCCAACTTCCATAGGCGAGGTGTCATTCTTTGTGGTTTTGATGTAGTCTCTTATTTCCCATTGAAAAGATGTTTTTCAGTGGTTCGATACTTATGATTTTTGTGCAAGAAGTGCCTATACTCATCAAACACCTGCTTTCCTAAACTTGTTGAATGATGAGATTCCATCTTTGGACCACAAATTGGACATGCAAATTTTCCCTTTGTTTGAAGACCTGCAAGATCATATATAATTGGATTAAATATGTCAATTTTTATAATTATATATAATTAATAGATTATTTAAAAAACATGCATGATATCTACTTCATAAAATTAAATATCGTTAAAGTCATGCAGTCGAAAGTTATAACATACCACAAAAATGTGTTAGCCCTGGGGCATCATGAATTGTCCATACAAGCATTGCATGGAATTGAAATTTTCTTTGTCCTATTGGTCTAGATACGTCATACATAGTGACACCATTCCATAACTTTAGTAACTCGTTGATAAGAGGCTCGATATATACATTCATATCTTTAACTTGGTACTTACCTAGTTGAATGAACATAAAAATTACATAATTATTATAACCATTTTACTGCAATATATATAAATTAATGTACATGACTATTAAATGAAAAAAATATAAGTCATTATGCAACAAATAAGACAAATGAGATGCTACTACGTCAAAGAAAATTGATGTAAACAAATACCTAGAACAATCATTGCCAACATTATGTGCTCCCTATTTATTGACATCCATGGAGGAATGTTATTGTTGATAACAAAAAAAGGCCACACCGAGTAAATAGATCTCAGCTCTCCAAATGGGTTGACACCGTCTGCTGCCAATGAAAGCCTGAGATTACGACTTGTTCTTCTTTAAACTGTGGCCATTTTTCCTCCATGTCCCTAAATGCATAACCATCTGCAGGCATTCAAATAATGTCATCTCCACTTCTATTCCGTGCATGGTAGTCCATAAATTGCGCTAAGCTTTCGCACCTAAATAATCGTTGCATACGTGGAATAATGGGAATATAACAAAGAACCTTGCGAGGCATCTTTTTTGTTAGTTGATTTGTTTGATATCTACTGATATGATATTTCGGGCATCCTATTGCAAATTCATGTTGTTTATGATATATAATATGATCATTGGGACATGCATCTATTGTTTGATACCTCATTCCAATATCTTTCATAATGTCGGATAAATATCAGTATGAGCGAGGTCAAATATTTGATGGTGGTAAAAAAAATTCACCAATCAATCTACAACAAAAAATAATTTGTTAATATAAAGAATATTAATGGTACATATTTCATCCTTTATTTACTAGTGATGAACTAACAACAACTAAAATAGATGAAAAAATATGACATATATGACATACCTTAACATCCGTGAGTTTGCTATGTTGGATAAACCATTCATAACCTTCAAGTTCATCAACAACAATACAGCAGAGAGAAGAGTTGTTTGGGAGCCTTCATAAAGGGGCTCGTAAGCCTTCTCAAGTATAGGTAAATCATGAACATCATCAAAGTCAATCATGATCAGTTGTGCCACTAAATTTTTAATGGATCAATGTATTTGTGCCATCATCTTCAACTGTGTTTTCTGGCACATGATCATCTTCTTCCATAGTATCATTAACTTCATCTTCAATATTCACAACTCCATGTTCCTCTGCTTGCAAAACCACATTCTCTAGGCCGTGATAATCCATATCATGTTCCCTAGGGTGCCCCACCTTTATAATAATGATAGACACAAATAAACCATAATCATGATCAAGTGATTATATATATGATCCGGATACGCTTTCAGTGAAAATTGAAGTGTCTCATTTCTCTCTAGAATCAGCACCATCAGAAAGAGCTCGACATCTTGATTCCAACACAACTTGAACAGACTGAAAAGGAGTCCGTTTGTGCAAGTTATGACCAGTCAAACCTTGGGTCAAACTGGAATCAGAGGGTGTCCAGGAAGCAGAAAAAATGATGTCATCAAAAGTTGTCAAAGTTGGCATCATTGCGAAGAGCCCGTCGCAAGCTTTCCAATGGTGTTCATTTCATCGAAATCCGACATCAGAGGCTCAAGATACAACTGGTCAAAGTTTTAGGTTGACTTGGTGGACTGAAGGTACAGTGATGACGTCAGCATCTGTACATGATGACATCAGCATCTGTGCAGATCAAAATGGACCAATCCATGGTTGACACGTGTCATCCATATGATGATGTCAGCATCCACGTGGCAGCACAGTCATCGGTCCAGTCAGCAGTCCGTACCCCAGTCAGCAGGCCACGTCGGCATCTCTGTCAGCGAATCAAACGTCGCCACGTGGCACCTCCTCGGCATGCCACGAGGCCTCACGGTTTCTCTCCTCCATCCAGCGGTTTGAGTTGATAAGTTTGTTTTAAAAAATGTGTGTGGACGGGTTTGAACCCGCGATCTCCGCCCAAACGGCCGGGCCGTTAGCCGTTGCACCAAACGCAGCGGTCAACAATGTATATGGAATTGTTTAGTTTTATTGTTTAGGTTTGTCGGTGGTGAGTGGTAAAACGTGGCCGGCGGGGTTGGAACCGCCGACCACCATTGTAACAAAATAACTAACCACCGGTAGGCCACAAGATGGTTTTTAATTATATAGTGGCCACGATTGGTTTTGTTATATGACTGTCAGCCGAACCATAACAAATGGCTTATTAAGCCATAAATATGTAAAACCACCTCTAACAAACTAAACCAGAAGCTAAATGGAGCCATCAGAGGACTTGTACGAGCTGTTAGAGGGGGTTAGGCATTAATTTTTATGGTTAGGCCTAATTAGACAAATTCCATGTATAAAAAGGGGTGTGAGGTGGGAGTTGAATAAAGTTTTCTTTCAGGTGACGAAGTCTTGAAGCTGTGGAGATAATCGAAAGAGAGGTCTTGTAGAGATTCCATTCTTGCATGTCAGAGCGTTGTTATGCTGCCGAAGTGCTTGGAGAATGATTGTGGTGCTTTGTAATTGATTTTGGAGTTAATTGGATCGGTCTCTCTATTGGAGTGGACCCGGAGACGTAGTCACGTTTGTGACGAACTCCGTAATCAAACACTGTTTGCACTTCTCTTCTTCTCTCTCTTTCTTTCTCTCATTTCCTTCCTTTCTGTTATAATCACCTTGTTATTACTTTCATTTTGTTATTTCCATAAGTTAATTTTGATTTAATTAACTTGGAATAATCATTGTAAAAGCATTGTAAAAGTTAAGCATTTAAATACTGCAATCTAGTCTAGATCCTATACAGATCATATATATATATATAT